>CM077643.1:277139418-277636918 GCA_039707465.1 Rhabdophis nuchalis | reverse complement strand
CTCTGAACTCTGCCCTAAACATTGTGTTCCATCCATAAGGACAAAAAGAAAAGAACAATATTGGTTATAATGCTTGCTAAGCCAGGTTTCTGACAGCTGAGATAAGTAACATTAGAGACAAAACTCAGTTGTACACCCTGACGGGTTTGCAAATAAGGTATGAAATAGTATCATTTCTTTATTTTTAAAAATGTACTCAAGGGAGTCATTCTTTATCTCTCTCCTTTCTTATATGAAGGAGCTGTGAGATGGAGACAAGTGAAAAGCAAGCTTGCTCTGAACACAAATTGTAAATCTGCCATATCTCTGCATCAATAACCACAGGGATGCCACCACATTCCATGGAAGGATGCCAGAGAAGATGTTATTTATTGCCTTGCACTCGTATTATGCCTTTCCTCTAGGATTAAAACTTGGTTTTGTGGAGGGTGAGGCTTCTCCAATCACTTTGCCTTTATGACAGCTCTGTGGTGCAGGCTGGGCTGAAAGATGATGTCTTATCCAAAGTCATCCAGCAAATTCTGTGGCTCAAGTGAGGCATTACGTCTCCCTTGTTCCAATTCAACCATTATCCCACTTCACACTGGATCAGTCTTCTCTCCTATCTAAATAGACTAATATAGGGGTATAAAACTCATGGGGTCATGTTGTCGTCACTTGACATATCACGATTTTCCCCTTTTCTGCTAAAACGGGAGTGGGCCTGGCCAGCGCATGACGCATTTGGCCTGCGGGCCACGAGTTTGACACCCCTAGTCTAATACAATATTTTTCAAACTTGTGAACTGTAAAGTTGGAGTATTTGGGGAGTGAAAGTCCACTGGGGCATTCTGGGAGTTAAAGTGCATACATCTTAGCATTTCCAAGTTTGAAAAATATTTATTTATTTATTTATTTATTTATTTATTTATTTATTTATTTATTTATTTATTTATTTATTTATTTATTAGTCAAATTTATATAACCGCACCCTCTCCCCGAAGGGACCCGGGGCGGTGCACAGGAAGTTAAAACAAAACAATACAAAATATAAATAATTAATAGGTTATCCCTATGCTAAAATTTAAATAGTTAAAACATAATCCCTTAAAAACCCAATTAAAACAATTTATAATACAGACTGAAGGCTAGGTAAATAACTTAGGCCAAACCGGCCTGATGGAACAGGAGTGTCTTTAATTTCTGGCGGAAGGTGCGGAGGTTCGTGGTTGTTCTGAGGTCGTTCCAGAGGGTTGGGTCCACCACAGAGAAGGCCCTTCCCCTGGGCGTCGCCCGCTGGCATTGCCTGGTGGACGGCACCCGGAGAAGTCCCTCTCTGTGGGAGCGAATCGGCCGCTACTGGGCTAATAGGCAGCAGGATAGAAGCCAGGATGCTGGGAGTTGTAGCCCCACCTCAGGATTGAAAAATGGCTGGCTGACTGGGCCAGTCACTCTCTCTTAGCCAATTTCTCCTCATAAGATTGTTGTTATGAGGAAAATAGGAGGCAGAAGGAGTATTCGCTATGTTGAATTATTTATAAAAGAAAAAAAGAAAAAAGGGTTTTAAAAAATGTAAAGTAAAATAATAAATGAATGTCTCACTGTAGGGCAAAAAGGACAGTATCATATTCTGTGAATATGTTTGTATCTATGTACTGTATGTATGGATTTTTAGACGTAACAAAAGGCAGCTCACATGATCAACATATGTTCCCCCCAACCCCCCAATAACAACAAACCTGAGAGATTGGCCCAAAGGCTGAGAGGCCTAAGGTCACCCAGCTGACTTTCATGGCTAAGGCAGGACTTGAACTCATGGTTTCTAGCCTAGTGCCTTAATCACTAGACCAAACTGGTTTTACTTATTTGATCTGGGTAGAAATAATTTCATTGCAATGCTTGGTTACTTAGCTGCATTGTAGTCTACTTGGTCTGTAGACCATAATCATATTTCCCTCAGGTTGATGTCACTTATCATTGCTTAGGACAGGGGTCCCCAACCTTCACAACTTTAAGTCTGAAGGACTTCAGCTCTTAGACTTCTCCAGCCAGCTTTGCTGGCTGGAGAATTCTGGGAGCTGAAGTCCTTCAGACTTAAAGTTGCCAAGGTTGGAGACCCCTGGCTTAGGAGACACTAGAGAATAGGGAGGAGTCTTAATGAGTAACCATCTTTTTTCTAGGGTTTTTCAATTGTTTTGCAGAAAGGGTTGCTTGAATGCAAGCACTTTGCTAAACCAACAAGTGTCAGTCAGCACACAGCCCTTTTGCACCCAAGATTGAACCTTACCGCTTTTCCTCATGTGGTTAAGCAGGCTGACCCAATATTTGCCAGTTGAACCAGTTGGTAGAACCAAAGTGATACTTTTAAATATACGCAACCTTGGAAATAGTCTTGATCCCTTCATCTTCTCATCATTCAATTAGCATCCTTGAGGAGATAAATCATAATCTATATTAAATGTATACTCTATGCACCCATCTGCAGTTCATTTATAAATTAAGCAGAAGAAGCCGTCCTGTCAACCTAAGATGAATCTTGCGTGCTTCAATGCCATCTGTTGAGCGTACATTTTGTGCAAACTCACCTGTTTTTCAGTTTCAGATTTGCTGTGCATTTTTATCTTGCAACCACGCATACTCTTTCCGAGGGGAAAAGCAGCAACATAATATAAAAAGGCACAAATACTTTCTGCAAATTGTAATCAGATACTAATTCCTAAACATCCGAAGGGCAATGGATTGTAGAAAATTACTATTAAAACAGTATACAGATAGTCCTTGACTTACAACTACTGTTGACCCCCAAACTTTCCATTACCACCACCACCACCACCACTACTACTACTACTACTACTACTACTACTACTACTACTACTACTATGTGAATTGTGCCTTATTTTATGACCTTTTTGCCACAGTTGTTAATTGAATCACTGCAGTTGTTAAACGTGTCATGTGATTGTTAAGCGAATCTGGTTTCCTCTATTAACTATGCTTGTTGGAAGCCAGCAGGAGAAGGTTACAAATGGTGATCATATGAACCCAGAACTGCGTAACTTTCATAACTACATGCCAGTTGCCAAGCATTTGAATGTTGTGACTATAGGGATGCTGTAACAGTTGTAAATGTGAAAACTGGTCATAAGTCACTTTTTTTCACTGCCGTTGTAACTTTGAATAGTCACTAAATGAATATTTTTAACTCAAGGCCTACTGTACACAGTCTTTTCTTAGATTTTTAAGAAGAGACTGGAGAGTCACTTGTCTAAAATGGCATAGGTTTTCTAGGCTGGACTAGAAGACCTCCAACATCCCTTCCAGCATTATTCTATTCTATTCTATTCTATTCTATTCTACTCTACTCTACTCTACTCTACTCTACTCTACTCTATTCTACTCTACTTTATATGCTCGGGTGTCCTAGAATCCATGAGGTACTACTAATCTCTGGGTTTATATCTATCTATCTATCTATCTATCTATCTATCTATCTATCTATCTATCTATCTATCTATCTATCTATCTATCTATCTATCTATCTAATCATTCATTCATTCATTCATTCAACAAGCATGAATTGGACAACATATATATGTCATTGACAGGTAGGACATTGTAGTGGAGAATTTTACGTACTACGCTTCATGGACTCTCTTTTATTTTTAGAATAACAGGGTAACAGAGTTGGAGGGGAGCTTGGAGATCTTCTAGTCCAACTCACTGCTCAAGCAGGAAACCCTATACCATTTCAGACAAATGGTTGTCCAAACTCTTTCCTTTGTCTTTCTTAGGCAGGGGGAAACCTACATTTTTTTAACTTGATCTCAGTATAAAATAATATTTCAATTGGGAAGAGAAATATTTCAAGTAAGCTTGGTAATAGATTATTTTAAAAAGAAAAGTGCAGGAAACTAAGCAAGAAGAATATCATACATAAGGGGAACAGCATAAAAACACTTCAAAAGCTAGTGGCAACCAAGACCAAGACAAATCCAGTCAAGTAGCCATTGCTATTTGAGTTGTGACCTCTAGTTGTACAGCATGACGTGTTTCAGAATCCTTCAGTTTCCTGTCATCGGTAGTTAGGTGCTTTCGAGTTAGAAAGTGTGTGGACAAACACCCACATCCTGACCTGAGCTGACCCCAGTGACAATGCACAGAAACCACTTTTCTTGAAAGATTAAGCAAAGAGATATTTTCAAGTTTCTGGCCCTCTCTCAAGCTTTCAGCCACCAGAGTTTCTCACTGTCTCACTGCCCAACTGCCATGCCCAGGGGCCAGTGGTATTGCTCTGAAGAAATGCCAGCATTTGCTCTTACAGTTACAACTTTTCCAAACTTTACATACAACGAGACAGAATTTCCCTGATATGCAGAACCTTTGTATGTGTAAAAAATAGAATCATCGGCCAGCAAGACTTTGAGCATTACTGAGCTGGATCTTACACTCTTAATGGCTAAGCAGTTAGACTCGTGATATGTCAAAGATTGATCATCCTTTCAACTCTTTAAATAAATTGTTGCTTCCTTATATTGAAAAAGTTTTATTGGTTTTACATTTTTTCTGTAGGGTAGGGTAAGGGATACAAAGAAATTTTGAGAGCATTCACGTCAGAGTCGTCGGCCCTTCCGAGACCTCAAAATACACAATAACAAAATAACAAAAAAAAACATTTTTTCATAACACTACAAGGTAAAAGCAAGTACATATACCTAAATTCTCAATTCCATGCTGTCAGACATTTACAAAAAATCCAGAAAATATTATGCAAAATTGTTCAGGAAAATCAAGGCAAAGTTATTTTTTAGATCTAAGTCTCTTGGCTATTGTATCTTCTTTTTCTCCTCCCTGGCCCCGAGCGGGCAGGGCCGTGGCCCCCTCTGTCCCCCCTGGATCTTCCCCCAGGATAGAGGAATGTTTTTTAAGAAAGGCTTCCGCCTCAACAACTGTTTTAATCCTCACTCTTCCTCCTTCCCAGAACACCAGCATCCCTTCGGGTGTCACCTACTTGAACCAAATCCCATGATCAAATAAAATTTTAGACAAGAAGGAAAATTTCCGTCTTGCTTCTCGAATCTTTCTAGGAATCTGCTTCAAGATAGTGACCGTTTTTTGTTGGTAAATTAAGGGGTTCCCTCTCTGCGCCTTCAAAATTTCCTCTCTGGTTGACCTTCTAACAAATTTCACATGTATCTCTCTAGGCACTTCATTTATCCTGGCATATGCTGAGTTAATTCTATAGGCTAGGTCAATGTCCCCCCTGATCTCATCCTTAGGTTTTTGTAAATAGTCTGCTAAAATTGTGCTCATAAGATCAGGGAGGCATTCACCAGGTTGCTCAAAAACATTCTGAAATCTCAAAAAATATGTCATTCTTTCCATATCAATCCTAGACACATGCCCACTTGTTTCCTCAACCTCTTTAGTAACATTTTTAATCTCTCCCTTAACCCCCACCAACCCCCCTTCCAATTCTTCAGTCTTCTGTGTAATTTCCAGCGTTTGCTTCCTTATGTCCAATAGCTCCTTCTTGAAATTGATGTTTTCTGCCCTCTGGGCTTGAATCTCTTGTACCAAAGTTTGTATAACAGTTTCAAGAGAAGCCATCCGTTGTTCTAAACAATTGTTGCTTCCTTTAAAAAAAATATCTGTGATTAGATCTAAGGTCTCAAGGAATATATTAGCTTAAAGAATGGTGATGGTTTCAGAAGAGCAAGGAAGGAAGACTTAAGAGGTCTTGCTTGAACTTCCTTGAACTGGAAGCAGCATTTCAAAAGTATTCTCCCGAAATACATTTCTGTGCATTTATCGGGTTTGCAGCTATTAAAGCTTTCTGCGGATTTCAAGTCTGTACACAGAAGGATTAAGTGCAGGAATATACAGTGCAAAAGGAATACACTGCCTCTTTTGCAGATGTCCCACTGAAGTCAGCTGAATGCCTGTAGAAAAATCCCTGCAAATAAGGACACTGAACTTGGGTTCCTGGTTGTTTATAAGCAATTGAAGCCAACACATACGCACTCAAAGCCCTTTGGCAAATTATGCTTTCTCAACATCCATCCATCAGTAAAATGTGGAAGATAACATCAATATACCCAACAAGGTTGTTGAAAAAACTTCAATACACTCTTGACTTTCTAAGTACTATAACTGCATTTTTGGTTACTATGTTGTTGTTAAAAATTCTTGAAATAGATGGAAGGGCTTGATATACAAGACTGAATGTTTGTGGATACAGACCTTGACTTCCATTATAATTGGAACAGCTGCGACTTTTATCACGTGGTATTCAGTTCACCCTCATTTTTCTTGGTAGGTGATCCTAGGGAAAATAGGCCTGGATTGTCTGGGTGAATAACTAGCCTTAGGAGAAAAGAAAGCCATTTATTTTTATTTTGTTTTGCATTTTTCCCCTTTTAATGGGCCTCTCCTGCCCCTTTTTGGCCACCCGTGGGCTCAGCTTGAACCAGATGAATTAGCAAGAGCTGGAGCAGCTCAAAGGTCTCCATAATGAATTTCTTGGCAGGGACCAGAAGTGCTGAGCTGGGTGGAAACGATCAGAACCACCCAAGCTACAAGATCCGAAAACAGGCTTTCACGTGTTTCAAAGGAACATTTCCCCTTTTCAGGCAAATTTTTAATGACCAGAAGAAAAGGGGGGGGGGAAATGATTCGATAACTGAGACTTGCTGATCCCCAGCTGCTGCTGAAAGACAGATTGCACTCATTACAGCTGCTCTACGTGTGGGCCAGAAAATAAGGTTATTGCTCTGCTTTGGCTTGCATCCCACAGTATGATGCTTGTAGGATATCGTATATATCTTAACGGGAAACCTTTTTATTACCACCAGTTGCATAATCAACCAAACAGAGTCCCTCTTTCTTAGGGTTTATTCTTCTGCGCTGCCACTTAAAAACACCACACCACCCTTTTTTGAGGGATACATCTTAACAGAGAAGGCATCTTTGTTGTCAGGCCTGCAGCCATATTCCCTTTTGGATCTTTGGCCTGCCACACTTTCTATTATTCTATTATGCCTTTTCTATTGTGGGAAAATGGGAGGGGGGATTGTACAGAGTTAGGTGCTATGTAGCCAAAACAAAATTCCTTCTATAAAGCCAAGGTCATCCTTTGTCTCTGCACCTCTGCATCTGACTGGAACTGGATGGGTGGCAATGGAAGATTGGACCATGTGATGGGCTTGGTGGCATGGGGCAAGATCTTGAATTTTCAACTGGGTGGGGGAAACTGAGAAGCTTTCAGATTGGGGTCCAACATGGCTCTCTTAATAAATTGGAACTTTGAGCAATACTTTGCCTTGGACTCTGATTTAATTTTGGATGCTATTTCGAATCCTGACATTTGTCTTGTTACCAACCCACAGTAAATTCAATTCAATTCAATTCAATTCAATTTATTCAATTTATATCCCGCCCTTCTCCGAGAGGACTCAGGGCGGCGCACAGGAATTTAAAACAATATACAAAATAGTACCAATTATAATTTTAAAAACTTATTAAATGACAAAACCTGCGCTAAAACCAGATTAAATCCCCCATTTAAATTGTAAACTATCCCTCCCCTCCTCCCTGGAACCCCCTAAAAGCCAAATTAAGAATTTTGTTCAAACACCCCTAGAACTGCGTCCCGCCCACCTCTCTTGATACAGAATCCCTCATCAAGGTGTGCCCTCGTTGACGTGGAGGGCCATACCTGCGAGTAGGGGGACTCCCGCAGTAGAAAAGGTCTGCCTTAGAGTACTTCATGGTGAATGTCATAAATATGATATATATAAATATATATAAAATATAAGGTCAGAGGAGTTGTTAGACAGGGCATTAAAATTCTAGATGTTATTGAATATTAAAATAGATGTTAAAATATGTAAAGTACAAGTTAAACTCAGGAGACGTCTAGTCCGGCTCTAAAAAGTTCATAAATAGTTCATAAATTCATAAAAATCATGCATGGTTCAAAGATAGTTAATCATGGTTCATAAATAGTTAGTTTGTCATCGAAGGTGGGAGAGTTAGTTCATATGGATATATCAGACTGGGGGTAGAGGGTGGCTTTGGCCTTCCAGTTGTAAATTAGTCCCGGCCTGTAGTCCTCAAGGACTCCTCCAGTCCCACAATACCAGGAGTCTTAAGGGCCTCAGCTGAAGAGTTCTAATAGCTGAGGCCAGGTTTTTCTCGGCCTGGAGCCTCCACTGCCCACCTTTGTCCCCGGTGGCATCTCCTTCGGCCCCAACGCCTCCAGCGCTCCTGGTATCTTTCGGCCTGCCAGGCCCAAATCTCCTTAGGCCCGGCCCGGCCCAGCCAGGCCTTGCGGCCTCGATGTTACCCTGCCGGCCCATGCCAGTCCAGTTGGTCCTCAGCTAGCCAGGTCCGGCTCTGTCTGGCCTCCCCAGGTCTTTACAGTCGCTGGCCTCTGATGTCCGCTCCAGCGCTGGTCACTTCTCCACCCACTGGCCATCCCGGCTCCGCTCGTCAGCTCATACCGGCACCGCTCTTCTCCTCCTCTCCTCCACGCCGCGCGGCTCCACTCCACTCTGTTCCTCCATTCCTCTCCTTCTCTCCTTCTCTCTTCCGCGCCGCGCGCCGCTCCACTCAAGCCTCGGAGCAGCGCGGCGTTTTGGAGCCTCCCCGGCGTTTTGGAGCCTCCGGCCAGCTTCCCTCCAATGGCCCATGCAGAGCCGCCGGATCACCCTGGAAGCTCGTCCTGGCCTCAAAAGGCAGCCAGGGTGAGCGTCTCGCTGGCCCTGGCCCTAAAAGTTTGCAAACGGGCCAGGCGACATGCCCTAGCCGCCCACAACTCCCGTGGCCCTCATAGCGCTCGGTGGCAGACCGCCATCTTCGCGCATGCGAAGCAAAGATGAAGCACTTCAACCTTTGTGAATGGAGCATCTATGACTCGGGGGAGGGGGGGTTGTTTCCCTACTTATTATGCCTCTCACAGGAAGGAAATTCCTCCTTAAAAGTATGATCTCAAACTTGATCCAAGATGGCACCGACGACGGCTGCCTCGGTAAAATACTCTCTGATGGGTTCTTTATTTTTCATTCACTCAGCTAAACCAATAATTCCCTCACCACTGTCAAACTATTCACTAAGGCTGCATTACTATTACCATTAGTCTTCTCATCATTCCTACCCTGGACTGTAACTTTGTTGCTTGTATTCTTATGATTTATATTTATATTGATTGTTTCCTGATTGCTTATTTGTACCCTATGGCTATCATTGTGCTATGCCTTATGATTCTTGATGAATGTATATTGTCTTTTTATGTACACTGAGACCATATGCACCATTGCGTGTCTAATCATACTTCACCAATAAAGAATTCTTTCTATCTTTCTAAATTGCAAAGCTTCCTTCCCACCCTCAGGTTCTACTCCATAATCTCTTCCCTATGACAGCCTATCAGGAGTCAGAAGATTGGAAGAACCTTGTTCCTCCTTAACTTTCTCTTCTTTAGGCTACACATACAGAGTTCCTTTAACTCTTCTTCAAATGATTTAGCTTCCAAGACCCACACCAGCTCTTCTCTCCATCCCTGTATTGTGGGACCAAAAGTGGACCTAATTCCAGATGTAGTCTCATCAGTACCAAACTTTCACTTCCTGTGATGTTGATTTCCTGTGATGTTGATGGAGAAATTTTCTGACAGTAAGAGCAATCAATCAATGGGGCAGCTTGCCTTCAGAAGTTGTGGGAGCTTCATCACGGGAAGTTTTCAAGAAGAGACTTGGCTGCCATCTGTCAGAAATGGTGTAGGATCTCCTGCTTGGGTGGGGGGTTGGACCTCCAAGGTCCCTTCCAATTCTGTTAATCTATAATCTGATAATATACCCCTGTTGATTCTGTCTAAGATTGGCTCTTTTGGCAGCTGCAGCTGCCTTGTGCTTAATCTGTGGTTCTCATACTATAAGTACTACTGTAAAGCAAGACGTCACTAATCTTATACTGTGCATCTATTTTTTTTCTACCTAATTGCAGAATCCTCTATATTTCTTGCCATTGGCTGGATTATATTGGGTAGAACCCAATGTTTTGCTTAGTTGTTAAAGCACCAAGCTAGAAACCAGGAGACTGTGAATTCTAGTCCCACTTAGGCAATGGCATGAAAGCTGAATGGAAGACTTTAGGCTGATCTCTCTATCTCAGACCAACCCACAACAGGATTGCTGTTGTGGGGAAAGTAGAAGGAGGAAGTATTAGATATGTTTATCACCTTGAATTGTTTACAAAAATAATAAAGGCAGGAGATATATGAACTAAATAAAAGAATAAATGTTCATTTCTATCAAGGTCTTTTTGACTCTTGAGCCTGTCTTCTGAGGTGTTAACAATCTCCCTCAGTTTGGGTTTTCTGAAAATTTGGCATGAAAACAGATTCATCTCTCAGAAAATATTATTAGGCACAACTGAGGTGACTTAGGCTGAGAAGTGGTGACTGGTCTTGGTTCACATGACTCAACACTAATAAAATCACCATTCATCCCTCTACAGAAGCCAAGATGTACATGGCGATCTTTTTTCTAGGTCTCAAATTTCTTTTTAAAACCCAATGAACAATCACGACTGCAATAATTTGGCCCCATTAAAAACGACTGGCACAAATCCAAACCCTAAAATCTGAAATCAAACAACAAATCATTCAGACAGTGAAGGATATTGCCCGGTAAAAGCAACATACTTTGTCGGTTACTGTATCTGTATGACAAAATCTCAAAAGGGAGTAAGGCGAGGAAAAATATCTTGCTGAAAAATGTGATTCCTTTCATGGTTTACAGTGATGCTGAGAAACATTGCTTTTTAAAGGTGTGTGTGTGTGTGTGTGTGTGTGTGTGTGTGTGTGTGAGAGAGAGAGAGAGAGAGAGAGAGAGAGAGAGAGAGAGAGAGAGAGAGAGAGAGAGAGAGAGAGAGAGAGAGAGAGAGAGAGAGAGAGAAAGAAAACGTTTGCATGCCTTCAATCAGTCTTGATTCCTCATGATTATCTGGACAAATCCCAGCAACCCATGGGGTTATAGCAGCAAACTGCGGCTCTGGAGCCGCATGTGGCTCTTTCATCTCTCTGCTGGAGCTCTCTGTCACCAGTCGGCTTCACAATTGATAGGGCTTTCAGTTAGGACAGGTAGAGGAAAAAGGATGCCATGCTAGGAGGAGACTCTATGGTGGCAGGAAACCAGACTTTTGGTTGGCTCCAGAATTGAATAGGGGGCTTCCGTTTAGGATCTTTGTGGCTCTTTGAGTGTTTAAGATTGCTGACCCCTGGGTTGGATTATTCATGCATACAGGTAGTCCTTGATTTACAACCATTCACGTAGTGACCATTCAAAGTTACAAAGGCACTGAAAAAAGTGACATGACCATTTTTCACACTTACAACTGTTGTGGCATCTCCGTGGTCATGTGATCAAAATTCAGATGCTTGACAACAGGCATGTATTTATGATGGTTGCATGTGATCATGTTCAGGTCATGTGATCACCTTTTGTGACCTCCAGACAAGCAACGTCCCAGGTCAAACCAGATTGACTTAACATCTGTGGCCCGAAATATTGTAAAATGGGGCGAAGCTCATTTAATTACTGTCTTGCTTAGCAACTGAAATTTTAGGCTCAATTGCGATTGTAAGTCGAGGACTACCTGTACTTCCTAGCCGTATGGAATTATGGGTAGGTAGCTTTTTGGTTTAAGGCAGACCACAATTTAACTGTCTTTTTTGGAGGGAACTGGAGTGCCAGCCACTATTTCCAGAGGTACTGAGAAAAGAAATCCGTAATTATGGCTCTCCATCTCTGTCACAAACACACAGCTACACATGCTCATACCAGCCCTCTATTTTCCTACAATGCTGTTGTAACAAGTCAGCCTTTGGGGGAGCAAAGTCCCAATTAGGTGTAAAAGTTCTGCATAATTCCTCTTCTAGATGGGTTACAAATCAAATGTTATCAAATCAATTTGGGGTTGGCTAAGAAAGAAAAATGGCAAGAGATGGCAAGAGATTCGATATCTCCACACAATCAATCGTCCAAGTCTGTTTGAAATACAATACAATACAATAGCAGAGTTGGAAGGGACCTTGTAGGTCTTCTAGTCCAACCCCCTGCGTGGGCAGGAACCTTATACCATTTCAGACAAATGGCTATGTAACATCTTCTTAAAGACTTCCAGGGTTGGGGCATTCACAACTTCTGGAGTTGGCCCTTTAATATCCAATAATTTAAGTTCTGCCTGTAAATGGGGTTGGGGGGGGAAAAGACAGAGGAGACCTATGGTTTTCTTCCAGGCTTCCACTCACCTCGCATGCATTTCTGTATGTTTCCTCCCTTTAGCATGAGAAACTAATTGCTCTGGGATAGCTTTTCATTGCCGAGATCCCCATTTGCCCCGCAGATTCCCAAACGACATCGTTATGCAGCTTTTACAACCAGGAAATACTGTAAATAGCAGAAAACAAACACAAATCTAAACAAAGCACACCAAATATTTAGTTGGGTCAGGGGAAGCTAGGAAGGAAGGGTCCCAATTTTTAGTAAAGGACGTATTGTTTTTTTCAACCTCCCTGAAGAAGTTGGAAACCAGCCTGTAATTATCTCCATGCTGTTGGCCTTAAAATAGAGGGAATATGTTGATATCTCCATGACCCAGCCAATGTACCTTCCAGAAAAATAGAAAAGAAACACTGGTTTGGGTCTGGTACAAAGAAAGATCTCCTCTCTTCCTCACAATTAAACAGCAGCAAAATAACGAACAACCTCAATGGTCATGGCTCCTTCTCTGGGTTGCTATGCTGGGAAACTACACGAGGAATGGTGATTTGGAGAAAGCGTCCATGATTACCACACTGCATGTTAAACCACCCAAGGTTGTAGTGACGTTACACCATAGGCTTCTATAGATCAGTGATGGCAAACCTTTTTCCTATGGCCTGCCAAAATTGTCTGCACACACGCTATTGCGCATGCAGGCGTGCCCACACAATCTCCCCACCCTCCTATGCATTCATGCGCAACCCCTCCCCAGGCTCCAAAGGCTTTCCTGAAGCCTGGGGAGGGCAAAAATGGCTTCCCCCGCCCCCCCCGAGGCCCTCTGGAGGCCCTCTGGAAGGCAGGCAATGTTCCCAATATCCCCAATGGAAGTTTGGAAACTATCAGTGCTATAGATTCGCCGTCACGTCTATAGATGCTATCTCCAATGTCTCTAATTAGAGTGGCAGGCTCCTATAGCAGCTAAATTAGCAATAGCAATAGCAATAGCAATTGCACTTAGACATTTATACCACTTCTCAGTGCTTTGCAGCCCTCTCTAAGAAGTTTACAGAGTCAGCCTATTGCCCCTCATGAAGAGGTCTTCCATAAAAGATCAAGCCAGATAGACACCTGGCAGGAAATTTGTGATATTTCCTGGTGGTATATCATGTTGGGGAAAGTTGAAGGCAAAAGCACAAGGGGACAGCAGAGCGTGAGATGGGGCAGCAAAGACTTGGACATGATTTAGCAACTGAACAACAACAACAACAACAACAACAACAACAACAACAACAACATACCATGTAAGACCGGTACTTCAAAAAGATTTTGGAAACTTTCTGGTAACCAGTGCAGTGGCTTTAATATGGATGTTATTCTACACTGGCAGGGTGTGGCATATGGGTTTTGTGGCCAGGCTGCTATTGTTGTCTTAGCATGAGTCAACAGAAGGAGAGATGAAGGAAGGACAGAAGAGGCTCAGGTATAGGTGCAGCTGTGCTGTCACATGAGATGACCTGGCTGCTAGCCAGTGTTGTTGTAGGGAGAGCAGAGGTGGGTTGATTCCAGTTCGGCCAAACCAGGAGTGGAATTCAGGCCTGGGTGGCAGAACCAGGCCTGCCGCATCCCCAAACTGATTCCCTCACCGCTCCCGGGCCACTGCCATGTTGTTTTCTAGTGACTGCACGTGCACAGTTCACTGTAAATTGCTCTGCGCATGCACAAAGAACGATTTACATTGAACAGTGCACACGTCAGTGGTGGGTTTCTGCAGGCTCGCACCTACTCGCGAGAGCCGGTTGGTGAAATTTAGAGAACCGGTGAGAGGGGGTTCCACCGGCGTACCTGGAAGTAAATCTGGCCCGCCGCTGCCAGTGACCCAACGGTAAGGAAAGGAAAGGAAGGAAGAAAGGAAAGGAAGAAAGAAAGAAACAATTTATCATCACAATTGAGTCCAAAATTTTGGTTGCTGAGCAAGAGCGTTGTTAAATGAGTTTCACCACATTTTAAAAGGTGGCCACTCCCACCCTGTCACATGACTGCCAAGCCACGCCCACAAAATAGGCCACACCTACATAGTAGGTTCTAAAAAATTTGAAACCCACCACTGGCACACGTGTATTGTGCATGGGTTGTGAAACCGCAACCCATCCCTGAGGGAGAGGGAGATGTAGTTCTCTTTGGTCCAGCCTGATTTATAGATCCTGAGGGGCTGCAGTCTGGAGGGGGGCAGCTGGGGAACACGAAGGGAAGTCATTGCCTGTATTTTTCTGAGACTGGAAAGGACTGGGAAGAAGAAGAAGAAGAAGAAGAAGAAGAAGAAGAAGAAGAAGAAGAAGAAGAAGAAGAAGAAGAAGAAGAAGAAGAAGAAGAAGAAGAAGAAGAAGAAGAAGAAGAAGAAGAAACCACCACCAATGGTTCTTAAAATGAGGGTAATATTTGGCCAATCATTTGGGCATATGCAAATAATTTGTAATTACTTTTATTTGTGAGTCAAAGATTCAGTTTGTGATTGCTGCTGCTGAGATGCTTGTGTAAAATTGGATGGTTTTTTTTTTTAAGGGGGTTGATAATTATCATTATATAAGACTGGGGAAAGGAGTAATTGGGTCAAACAGTTTAAGATGCAGAGGGACAGCTGATGAGGTCTGGGAAAGCATGAAGAAAGACTGTATACATACTCCAAAGTAAGCCAATTTTCTCCTCCCTCCCTCCCTCCCTCCCTCTCTGGCAGGGAGAGGGAGGAGGTGAAAAGGGAGGGGAATTTGTAGCTATGCAACGGAGCAGGTGGTTGCTAGCAAATAATTCTGGGAAAAGGCTAGAAAAAGTTACGGCCTGGAAAGTTTGGAAACTCTGCTGTAAATAGTTCTGCTTTTTCACAAATTTCGGTAAATAGTTGTATATATTTTACAAGCTGACTCCAATGTGTCTTTCTCGCGCTCTTTCCCCCTTTCCTCTATTCCTGAGTCAGAAATTCTGGGACTCTGAATACAGAACTGGGTAGCACATTCCTGTTTGAATGTGAATTGATTTTTTTTTTTTAAAAATCCAAATAACAACCAAACCATCAGGGGAGTTGGTGTGTGTGTGTGTGTGTAGAATGGCATACGGGAATCTGTGCTGAAAAACTGACGGTGACAATCGCGGTTTAAATTGCTGCAAAATGTCAAAGGGATGGTTTTGGTTTGCAAAGATTTTGGCACAAGGCGTTGAGTTAATTATCATTACGTGAATAGAGAATACACTGATTTAATTAAACTTGAAAACCAGGCTAGCAACTATTTGGTTTCAGTAAGCTGTATACAAAAAGGATTATGCATGAAGATTTCACTGCTTTGCTTGATAGATCATCCTATATACATCCATCCACCGATGCTCTTTTCGCCAACATTCATTACAAACTCCCCCTTTTTATCTTTCTACCTTTTAGAGAGCTGTTTAACAATGTTCCCTCAAAAACTAGGAAGTCAGCTTCTTCAGTTTATTATATATATTTAAAAAATCTGTCTGGTAAGGAGAAGCTGGCTGAATGTATTTTGCAGGAATACTTCAAGGACACATCATTTTCACAGGTTCATAGCTGATATTTTCAGAACTTCTTTAGCAACAGATAATGCAGCCAGGCTGTTCATGAAATGAGTTGGGGGCAGGAAAAAAACCAAAGTGTGAAAATAGCGGCCAATCTCTTGGAAATATCACTGTGGAACAGGCTAGCTCAGGGAATGTATCCAAAAGTATGTCAGCAGGGATGTCCTCTGCTTCCTACTATTGGCTTACCCTTCAGATCTCTATTTATTTCCCACTATTTATTGTTATAATTGACTTGGGCAGAATTCATGTATGTGCATCACAGGTATTTTAAGCAATTAATGTTAGCTGTCATTTAAGAAGACATGATATAAAATAGAAAGGTATGGAGAGCATGTAGTAATACCAGATGTACAATGCAATGTTTACCTTGGAATGGAAAATATGATTTCTCAGATATTTATTTTGCAGTATCCAATATTGCAGCTTTCAGTGTCCTCACCATGGCCGTGCTGAACAGATATCGTAGGATGTAGAATTCAGAAAGATCTGCCCATCTCTGGTTTAGTTGATGGATATGTTGTCAATCTTTTTCATTACTATATTTGGATTGATGTCATAAGAAGAGGAAGAAATATTAGGCATGTTTGCCACCTTGAGCTGTTTATAAAAATAATAAAGGCGTATAAATAAAATAATTAAGGCAAAATAGATAAAATATCATCATGGAATATTTTTGGTGATGATGATTACATGCCATCAAGTGACCACGATGGAGACCAAGTGACCAAGTGACCATGATGGAGAAATGGTCCTTTAGTGTTTCCTACGGTGTGCTTATTGCTATTGTAATTGAGTATATCCATTTTGATCTATATAGAGATCCACAGTTGCAAACCAAAACAGCAATATCTAATGGTCAAGCCAGATATGTGGACTGAAGACTAGTTTTTAGAATAGACACCATAGTTACTCTCTTCTCTTTCCTACCACTTTTCACAGCATTACAGGGATCTTCAGTGAGCGAGATCTTTGAGTAGTCATTTGAGCCTGATAGGAGGATCAATGTATACTTTAAGATGATACGTTTCTATTCTCTTCTGAGAAGGGTACAAAAAGAACCCAGGATGGTTAGATGGTTATAATGTTGTGGAAAATTATTATCTAATTAATAACTACTTATAAAGTTCAATATTGTTTTATATTATATTACTATGGAATTTATATAGCTATGACGAGCTTAAATAAGGGATGTTAATAGTTAGCCAGGCTTTAAAGATAGTCTTAAAGAAGAAATAGATCGATGTTAAAATATTTGATTAGAACTGTGACTATTGATATTAAGCTACGTGACAAATTGTTAGATCCTAAAATGAGATTACCTTTAAAAAAATAATTATTTTAGAGAGGCATAGAATTTACGAGTGCCCGGTTAAAATACCCTTTAAAGGATACTACCTAGACCAGCGATGGCAAACCTATGGCACGGGTGCCACAGGTGGCACACGGAACCATTTCTTAGGGCACACGAGGCATTGCCCTGTCAGCTCCAGTGGGCATATGTGCGCTGGCCAGCTGATTTAGGCCTTCTTTTTAGGCCGTTTTTCATCCTCTGGAGGTGGGGGGGAGGCTGTTTTCACCCTCCCCAAGCTCCTAGAAAGCCTCTGGAGCCTGGGGAGGGCAAAATAGCGTGCCAAAAGCAGGGGGTTGTGCACATAGTATTATGGGTGTGGCACGCCCATGCACGACCCCCCTGTGCTCCCCCCGCTTTTGGCACGCGAGCCAAAAAAGGTTAGCCATCACTGACCTAGACTGAACTTTTTTTAATTCATTTTTTTTTCTTTCTCTCTCACTCTCTTTGTTACCTTATAGATAGAAAGCCATTATATAACCATACTGTATATAAAAGGATGTTAAAATAATTAGTAAGACTAGGGTTGAGATATAAGAATAGTAATAATCGACATGAAAAATAAGTGATAACATTGGAATAAATTTATAGAAACCTGGGATGAACTGATACATTCTTAAAAATGGATAACCTGTTATGGGAATGGCTTTTTGATGGTTTTTCCTTTCTTTTTTATTTGTGAAGTTCAGATTACTTCTGTTTATGTTAAAAAAAATTATAATAATAATAAAAAAGAACCCAGGCTTTTAATAAGGCCCATCTGGGTCCGAATCTGACTGTGATGCCCCTAAATTCCCAAATGATCAGAGCATTTTCTAAAATGGATATGATTCATATGTTTTGTACCCTAAAAAAAGATTGCCTGAATGGGGATATGGCAATTCCTTTTAGTTACTAGTGTATAGAGGTGGTATTCTACTGGTTCAGACCATTTCATCCGAACCAGTAGCGGAAATCATGGGTGGCCCCGCCCATTTTACCCCAGCTCTATGGCAACCAATTTAGGCCCTTTTAAAGCCAAAAGCACATGGGCAGAAGGCTTAGCGCATGCGCAGAGATGGCGCGTGCCAGCAAAGCAAGTAGGGAAGGCCACCCCTGCTAGTGTAGCTGAGTTTTGACAGTTGGTTTAATGTAACTCTCATTATATAGAAACTTGTAAATACAGGCATCTAATATAGTGAACCAACTATAATTGTCTCCTTTGTGAAGATATGAAAAAAGGGGGAGACCAAATTAGATTATCTTGTAACACTTTGTTCTGGATATCCTAATGCTCAGAGTTTGCAGATGATTTCTTCTATATAAAGAAAATACAACAATTGATTGGGCTCTTCTTATTGCATCAGTCCTATCAATATATGCTGATGTTCAGCTGTATTATCACACTTTTAACAAAAACTGTAACAGAAATTCAGTTTTTTGCTTGAAATTTTATTCCTGATCATTCCATCAATGCTTCCCCATTATATGCAGAATGCAGAATGAATACTGCATTCAGTTTTGGTCACTAAGATGTAGAAAAGACTTGGAGACTCTGGAAAGAGTGCAGAGAAGAGCAACCAAGATGATTAGGGGACTGGAGGCTAAAACATATGAAGAACGGTTGCAGGAACTGGGTATGTCTAGTTTAATGAAAAGAAGGCCTAGGGGAGACATGATAACAGTGTTCCGATATCTCAGAGGGTGCCACAAAGAAGAGGGAGTCAAACTATTCTCCAAGGCACCTGGGGGCAGGACAAGAAGCAATGGGTGGAAACTAATCAAGGAGAGAAGCAACTTAGAACTAAGGAGAAATTTCCTGACAGTTAGAACAATTAACCAGTGGAACAGCTAGCCTCCAGAAGTTGTGAATGCCCCAACCCTGGAAGTCTTTAAGAAGATGTTGGATAGCCATTTGTCTGAAATGGTATAAGGTTCCTGCCTATGCAGGGGGTTGGACTAGAAGACCTACAAGGTCCCTTCCAACTCTGCTATTGTATTGTATTGTATTGTATTGTATTGTATTGTATTGTATTGTATTGTATTGTATTGTATTGTATTTAACGTTGAAATAAGCATGTATCTTTACTTGGAAGCAAATGCTAAGAACTTGGAATTGATGCAAATTATGCCTTATAATTTACTGTTGGTAAGGACAAAAAGAGGAATAAGCTCATTGGTGCAAAGAAAACTTTCTTTTAAAGCCCTGAGTACAGTCTTAAGCAGAACAGTGAAGTGAGCAATAGCACCAAGACTTATATTCCGTTTACTTTACAGAACTCTCTGATAGGTTTACAAAAGTATATTGCCCCCAACCATCTGGATCCTCATTTTACCAGCCTCAGAAGGATGGAAGGCTGAGTCAACTTTGAGCCGGTCAGGATCGAACTCCTGGCAGTGGGCAGAGTTAGCCTGCAATATGCCTTCTAACCACTACACCACCACAGCTCTTGATGGTGAAGATTCATTCTCTGAGTTTGTGGGCTGGTTTCTGAATGTTTCATTACTATGCTAGGTAACATCTTCAGCAGAGTTTAGGGGATGTCATCCACACCTGACATACTGATGATACATAAGAACATAAGAATAGCCTTGCTGGAACAGGCCACAGCCCATCCAGTCCAGCATTCTGTCTCACACAGTGGCTCACCATTTGCTTCAGGGTATTCCCAAGCAGATGTCTTCACCTGCTTATGATTCCCTGCAAATGGCATTGAGAGATATCCTGCCTATCTCTCCAACCCGGAGGGTGTCCTTAGGCATCCATCATGATAGCCATTGATACCCTTGTTCTCCATGAACTCGTCTAATCCTACAAAGCCCTTATGAACAGAAGAACATTGATACTGACATACCCTAGACCAGCGATGACGAACGTTTTTTGTCTCGCGTGCCATGAGTGGGGGAAAATGCAGGGGGGTTGTGTGCGGGCGTGTCACACCCATAATGCATTGCACAACACACACACCCAGTGTGCATGCATTAACTACAGGCGTGACCCCCCCACCAATTTTTTGCATGCTTTTTTTACCCTCCCCAGGCTCCAGAGGCTTTATAGGCACCTGGGGAGGGTGAAAACAGCCTCCCCTCCCCCCGGGGGCCCTCTGGAAGTTTCAGGGATCTTCAGGATGCTTTCCTGAAGCCTCCGGAACACTTAAAATGACTCTCTGGGCAAACCAGAAGTCCATTCCCAAACTTCCAGTTTTCCCATAGGGCGGTTTTTTTGTGCTCTGGAGGCTTCAGGGAAGCTCATGAAGCCTCCGGAGGGCCTCTGGGGTGGGGGCAGGAGAGGCTCTTTTCACCCTGCCCAGGCTCCTATAAAGCCTTTAAAAGGCTTTTAAAAAGGGTGAACTCAGTTGGCTAGCGTGCGGACGCGCACTGGCCAGCTGACAGGGCAGCGTCTCGTGTGCCCTGACAAATGGCTCCGCGTGCCACCTGTGGCACGCATGCCATAAGTTCACCATCCCGGCCCTAGACTCTGCTGAAGATGTTACTTAGCCTGGTAATGAAATGTTCAGAAACCAACCCACAAGCTTGGAGAACGAACCTTCACCCTCATCTGACACCCAAGCTACAGATATTTGCCTTTATTGCAAACCACAGCTCTTGTCTACCATGATCCACCACTGTGATGTACTAGACTGAAAAATGAGGTGGCGCTTGAGACACTTTAGTTCATATCCTTACTCCTTGAATACTTTGAGTATATTAGTAGGCTTCAATTCACAATGAGTGACCTCAAACTGCCTCCACAAGCTTACTTATGAGAACAACAGGCAATGGGAGGGACATGTATAATGTTTAATGCTTGCAGCAAATGGTAAGGCTATAAATGTAATTACTAAGAATAGGGTTTAGAGTTGGTTAGGTGGCACAATCTGCTGTGACCTAATTGTGTTTCTTATGTCTAATCAACTGGAGCTGAAGAAAAATCTTTTCTTTTGAATTGTGGTGCAGGAGAAAATTGTTGCAAATTGCATTGCCAGAAGTATGAACAATTTAGCATCAGGTAAAGCTTTCAGCATACTGTATACCATGAAATAAGAGCCACTGGAGAAAATCCCAGCGCTTGGAAAAATGAAAGGAAACTGAAACAGATGTGGACAGAAGGATGAGTTGGTTAGATAATACCAGAGATGACACAAGCAAGAACTTACAAAAGCTAAACAAAAATTTACCATATTTTTCAGAGTATAAGACACAGCGGAGTATAAGATGCACCAAGATTTTGAAGAGGTAAATTTAAAAAAAAATTTTTTGCACTCTGCAGATCTCCCAAAAACGGCCTGTTTTTTTCGAAAACAGGCCCATTTTTTTTCCAAATAAAGGGCATGAATTGCCTTTAGGAGGCTTGTAGAGTGCTCCTGGAGATGGGGGGGGGGGAAATTGAGCAAAAAATGGCTGCTTTTTGCTCATTTCTGCCATCCCCAGCCCCCAGGAGCACTCTGGAAGCCTCCTAAAGACTATGCATGGCCATTTTGGTGAAAGGCGAGGTGTTTTGGGAGGCAGAAAAATGCTGTATTCAGTGTATAAGACGCACCCAGATTTTCAGCCTCGTTTTTGAGGGGAAAAGGTGCGTCTCATACTCCAAAAATTATGGTACTTGTTATTGGCAGGCAAACTTGTGAAACGATGTCCATTCAGTAATTAAAAGTAAAAATGATTGAAAAAAGAAAGAACAACTCAGTCATAGCATGAGAAGCACCCCATGGCCTTAGCTGAGCTTGAGAAAAGCTAAAAATAAGGGTTGCATTGCACTTAGGTCGAAGTGTCTATCAAATACTGTAATAATAATAAGACAACAACAGTTCTCACCATATTGTTGTTACAAAACTGCACAATGTATATATGTATCCACAAAAAAATGTATATGCCACTAAAACTCTCAGGGTTCTCTGTAACTTTCAGCTACACGAAAAGTGCAATCAACAAAAAATGTGTACAAAATCTAGGATCTATGACTCCCATAGAATTGAAATGTCAATGATTTTCAGACCAGCTGTATTTGCAAAGCTGTGGCCACTGCAGTGCTGCCACAGTCAGTTGCAGTCACATGGGTGTGATTTCCAACACTCCTCCCTAATAGCTTCTCACAAGCAAATGCAATGGGGAAACCAGCAGGAAATCAGAAGTCACTCCCACTTCCACTGTTTTTGTGCCCACCCAGGGACTTTCTGTTTATCTCTGTAGTTAAGTAAATATTTACAAACTATGCCCTGAAAGGTTGTCTAGTACAGTGGTCGGCAAACAACAGCTTGCGAGCCACAAGTGGCCAAAGCCCTTAGGTGTGGCTCTTCCTCTCTCCCTCCCCCCCCCCACCCGGAGGCAGCGGAGGGCCCGGCATGTCGGCTGGGGGGGCTGTGGCTGCCTCCCCCTGTAGCGAGCGAGCGAATGGGCGGGGGAGCGCCCGGGGCTGCGGCTGCCTGGGCGCTCCCCCCGCCCGTTCGCTCGCTCGCTACAGGAGGAGGCAGCTGCAGCCCCCCCAGCCGACATGCCCCGGGCCCTACACTGCCTCCGGGCAGGGGGGGGGGAGGAAGAGAGGAAGAGCCGCACCCGAGGGGCCAAAAAGGGACCTGGTGGAAATGTGGCCGGCTGTCCTGCCCAATGTGCGCGGACGGCGGGAGGTGCGTGTTGCAGGGCTCGGCGGCAGCAGTAGCAAAAGCTGCCTGCAGAGGCCGCAGAGGCGCGCTTTCCGAGGCTGGCCGCTGTGCGGGGCTGGGAGTGAGGTGGACGTGCGGCGCCTGGACAGCCCCGGCGGCGCTTGGGTGGCCGCGGCCTCGGGTGCCGCACGCCCACCTCCCTCGCTGCGGGAGGAGGCAGCTGTGGCCTCCCCGGCTGGCATGCCGGGCTTTCCACTGCTTCCGGGGGGGGGGGGGAAGGGAGGGAGAGAGGGAGGGAAAGACTGTCATACAGAGAGAGACAGAGAGAGACACAGAGAGAGAGAGAGGGAGAGAGGGAATGAAAGAGAGAGAGAGACACACACACACACACACAGACACACACACACAGAATGACAGATGGGTGGAGGGAGGAGAGAGAGACAGATAAAGAGAGATAGACAGAGAGAGACAAAAAGAAAAGAGAAAGAGAAAGAAAAATAGAAAGAAAAAGAAAGTGGGAGAGAGAGAAAGAAAGAAAGAAAGAAGGAAGGAAGGAAAGAAAGAAAGAAAGAAAGAAAGAAAGAAAGAAAGAAAGAAAGAAAGAAAGAAAGAAAGAAAGAAAGAAAGAAAGAAAGAAAAATTTATGGTTGCTAAGCAGGACCGTCATTAAGTGAGTTTCACCACATTTTCCAAGTTGGCCACGCCCACCCGGTCACATAACCGCTGAGCCACTCCCACAAAACAGGCCACAACTTTTGGTTCTCAAAAGAAATTTCAATCGTGGTACTGTTGATATTTGGCTCTCTTGACTAATAAGTTTGCCCACCACTGGTCTAGTAGTATGCAGAATACATAGAGCAGGGGTGTCAAACCCATGTCATTATGGTGTCGTTATGTGATGTATCGGGAGTTTTCCCCCCCCCCCCCTTCACTAAACTGGGCGTGGGCATGACCAGCATGTGACGCATCTGGCCCATGGGCCGGGAGTTTGACATCCCTGATGTAGAGTATGTAATAAGGACTCAAAGGAGGCTTATCATTATATAGCAAGTCAATATAATCTGATGTAAATTTGGGTATATTTAGATATTTAGAATTAGGAAAGCATTCATATAACTTTATTAAGCTGATTTAATTGACAATAGTTTGTAATATCCCTGGCTTTCCAACCTTGAAATGTCTATGCTTTAAACTTAGATATCTGACGAGATGCATACACTTTTTTCTTTTATATCTTTTTATTAATACAATGTATGTTTTAAAAGCGTCGTGTTTTTCTCCTTTGTTGGAAAAAATCTTTAAACTTTTAAAGGTATTTTTAAAAAAATTGTTAGCACCAGTAACCATCTGTCTGGGAACTCTCCAAGATATATCATCATCTACTATTCCTTTTTATGGAACATGGTGGCTCAGTGGCTAAGATGCTGAGCTTGTCGATCAGAAAGGTTGGCAGTTCGACGGTTCAAATCTCTAGCATTGTGTAATGGAATGAGCTCCCATTACTTGCCCCAGCTTCTTCTAACCTAACAGTTCGAAAACATGTAAAAATGCAAATAGTAAAATAGGAACCACCTTTGGTGGGAAGATAACCGTGTTCCATGCACCTTTGGAGTTTAGTTATGCTGGCCACATGACCACGGAGACGTCTTCAGACAGCACTGGTTCTGTGGCTTTGAAATGGAGGTGATCACCGCCCCCTAGAGTTGGGAATAACTAGCACATATGTGTGAGGAGAACCTTTACCTTACTAATCCTTTGTTTCCAATCGTTTCTCATTAGAGCTTAGAAGAAGTAGTTTCCCTGAGATACCAAACTGTGCAATTTCTATATTAAAAATGCTAAATTCAACTTCAAACTTCCAGACGTTGCAAAAAACAAAACAAAATAAAGACGTGAAATATAAAAAAATACTGTAACATATCAATTCAGGAAGAACTCTACTCAAAAAATAAACTTGAGGAAATAATATCAGTACCTATTGTACGTGAAGTGCAACTCTGCCCAGAACAGGCTCATGTCCTATTTTTGGACTGATATACTCCTTTAAAAAAAAAATCAATAGCATTTGTTTTGATTTGTTTTTAATTTAAGGCTGCTCGCTTTCAAGCAGTTTTCATTTCTTCCAAACACTAATTCAAAACCAAACAACATCTTTAAACTATGTCAGAATGGAGATCTTGAAATAGCACCTCTTTTAACTAACCCATTTTATGAAACGACACAAGCTTCTGTGGGCTGCAGGTCACTTCATCAGATGCACAGAATGGCTAGAGATTGAAGTCGGATTTAAAATGGGTTAAAAGGGGAAGGAGAGGAAAGGGAGGGCAAAATAGGTTGGTTGTATAGTTGTAGGTTACATGTGAGACACATTACAACTACATTATTCCAATATCTCAGGGGTTGCCACAAAGAAGAGGGAGTCAAGCTATTCTCCAAGGCAGTTGAGGGCAGAACAAGAAGCAATGGGTGGAAACTAATCAAGGAGAGAAGCAACTTAGAACTGAGGAGAAACTTCCTGACAGTTAGAACTATTAACCTCTGGAACAGCTTGCCTCCAGAAGTTGTGAATGCCCCAACACTGGAAGTCTTTAAGAAGATGTTGGATAGCCATTTGTCTGAAACCGGTATAAGGTTCCTGCCTAGGCAGGGGGTTGTACTACAAGACCTTCAAGGTCCCTTTCAACTCTTGTATTGTATTGTATTGTATTGTATTGTATTGTATTGTATTGTATTGTATTGTATTGTATTGTATTGTCAATTAACACTTGTAATATGTTAAAAATCTCCAATCCCCCCCCCCCCCCGCCCCACTCTGGGGCCAGCTAGAGGTGGTATTTGCTGGTTCTCCGAACTGCTCAAAATTTCCGCTACCTGTTGTCCAGAACCTGTCAGAACCTGCTGAATTTCACCCCTGGTTTTGACCAAAGGTAAGCGGGAGATCCTAGCATTACTTTTTAAAAACCTATCTGCAAAAATAGAGGGAGACTACCATAAAATGGTCCTTTAGGCATCATTCCAACAAAATACACCACTCAACAGTATCAGAGTTTTTGGTAAGTCCAGGAGAGCCAACAATAATAACTTCTCCATTGCCACCTTCTGATGAAGATAATATGCTAAAGAAAGCAGTTTCTAGCACAAACCAGAATCTTTATGTACATGAACTATAGATAATATACAATGTTTTGTGTACTATATTGTATATATTGAAGCCTTATCTTTTGATCATGTGCTTCTGCAAATCCCTTCTTAATATCAGTATTTGCTATCCATCCATACATTATGTGACACTAGATATTCTTTCTGGAGTTGTGATTCATTAGGGCATCAAACTGAGCAATCATTTTTTTATCACATTTGGGAAATCATTTAATTGTTGGATTGAATTTTGCCTACAGGTTAGATTTATGGGGTATTCTTCCCTATTTGTCCGCTTCCTTCTTAGCCACCTAAGAAGCCCGCCGTTCTTTATCGTTTTTTTTATCGGTTCTTCATTCATTCATTTTAAACGAAAATGTAATTCTTGATGACGGCTCTCAACAGAATTCAGTTGGGTCCATCAAAAAGGTTATATCAATCATTCTACCACTTGGGTATAGTAAGCCTATTAAGCAGAGATTTCAGGCCTTATATTTTAAGTGTGCAATTTGAAAAACAGGCTATTAAAATAATTGATGAGTACTGTAGAAACTGGATTCAAATCTGGATGGATAGAAAAAAAGGAAAACTTTCCAAATGAGGATAACAGTGCACAATTAAAGTATTCTGAATTGGATCAATACCATTCAAACTTATTTTTAGAATGTATTCCATTCAGCTGCAGAAGCCAAGATGCAAAAGGCTACTCTCTTTTTCTTCTTTTTATTAAACTGATTGTTATTAATGGGTTTTTTTTAAAATCTACCTATTAAAGGCAAATGTAGCATTATTGAAATGTAGAAGAAAATTCTACTTCTTAAGATTAGTTCTTCTATATTTCTCTCTCACACATTCTTAAGAGAACTTTGTTCATATACCAAATCGGTATCCCTGGTTCTCCAATGGTTTTTATTATCTAGTACTTTTCTTTTCTTTTTCCTCTGAATATCTGGAACAGCTTTTTTTAGCACTGGAAAACAGAGCATCAAATTATGGATGGAAGCTTCACAGACCTCTGCAAGATGACTGGGCAGCACTTTAGACACTTAAGTTGTTTTATACTGAAACTTTGTTTGGGTTCCGTTGAAGGACCTATGCTGGAAGACTCAGTTACATACAATAATACAGAACATTAATTTTTTTTAAACAAATGTATGTTCTATGTTTTCTTTAATCTTTTATATTATTGTATGCAATGGCATCCAAAATGTTCGGATTTTTTTAACCTGTCTACCTAACATAATAAAATGCCCCTTCTTGTTGGCTACATTCCCAGCACAGGTTTGAACAACCGTTATACTTTCTAGACCAGGGGTCCCCAACGCTGGGTCCATGGACCAGCACCAGTCCACAGCATTCTGAAACCAGTCCTCACAAACAAACGAAACCCCATCCATGGGATGAAGGCAGCACGACAGTGGAGTAGTGATCTGGGAATAGGGGATCTAGTCATCACACCCCTGTCATGGACAGATCACCCTCTCCTTCGGCTCGACTTTCCGATCGCCGCACCTCACTGCGGGGAGGCGGAACTGGACATTCCTATATGGTTCCGCCCCAGGCTCCTGATGGACCCAATAAGGTTCCAAAGGGAGCTTGGGCCAATTCCTGTGGACTTGCCCCGCGACTCAACTGAGGACCTAGTGGCCGCATGGTTAAGTGCGGCCACGGGGGCATTGGACCGAGTCGCGCCCTTGCGGCCTCTCTTGCGGCGACGAACCACCTGGGCTCCTTGGTTTACCGAGGGGCTTAGGGAGACGAAGCGCCACAAGAGACGCCTAGAGAGCAGATGGAGATCTTCTCGCTCCGAAGCCGACCGAACATTAGTGAGAGACCATATTAGGACTTACTTAGTGGCGATAAGAGTGGCCAAACGTGAGTATTGTGCCACTCTTATTGCATCCGCAGATAACCGCCCTGCCGCCCTGTTTGGGGTGACCCGCTCCCTCCTTCAACAGAGGCCGCGGGAAGCCCCTTTACAGGGTCGAGCAGAGGAATTTGGGATTTATCTGCAGGAGAAAATCACTCGGATTCGGAACGAGCTACCCTCCATCGACTGTGGTCCAGTCGAGCGGGCCGAGGCTGTTCTTGTGACACCATCTTGGGAGGAGTTTGATTTTGTTACCACCGAGGATATGGACAAGTTGTCAAAGAGACTTAGAGCTACCACATGTTTATTGGACCTGTGTCCCTCCTGGCTTGTACTGGCATCCTGGGAGACGACACGAGGCTGGCTCCAGGGCATTGTCAATGCATCTTTGAGTGAGGGGTCCTTGCCTGCCATCTTGAAAGAGGCGGTAGTAAGGCCCCTCCTCAAGAAGCCGTCCCTGGATCCAGCATTATTAGAGAACTATCGTCCCATCTCCAACCTCCACTTTTTAGTGAAGGTTGTTGAGTGTGTGGTGGCTCAACAGTTTCTGCGACAGTTGATTATCTAGACCCGCGCCAGTCCGGCTTCCGACCCGGGCACAGCACCGAGACGGCATTGGTCGCGTTGGTTGATGATCTCTGGAGGGCGCAGGATAGAGGATATTCCTCTATCCTAGTCCTATTAAACCTCTCAGCGGCTTTTGATACCATCGACCATGGTATTCTATTGCGCCGACTGGGGGGGTTGGGGCTGGGAGGCACCGTTTTGCGGTGGTTCTCGTCCTACCTCTCTGGTCGGTTGCAATATGTGTTGGCAGGGGGGCAGAGGTTGGCCTCGAGGCCCCTCATATGTGGGGTTCCTCAGGGGTTGGTCCTCTCGCCCCTACTGTTCAACACATATATGAAGCCGCTGGGTGAGATCATCCGTGGTTTTGGGGTGGGATATCATCTGTACGCTGATGATACTCAGTTGTACATATCCACCCCAGACCACCCCAACGATGCCGTCGAGGTTATGTCCCGGTGCTTGGAGGCCGTACGGATCTGGATGGGTGGTAACAAACTCAAGCTCAACCCGTCCAAGACTGAGTGGCTGTGGCTTCCGGCGCCCCGGTTCAGCCAGATTATTCCAACTCTGGCGATTGGGGGCGAAACACCGGCCCCCATGGAGAGGGCGCGCAATTTGGGTGTCCTCCTGGATTCCTGGCTGTCTATGGGAGATCATGTGGCAGCCGTGGCCAGGGGGGCGTTTCATCAGGTACGCCTGATGCGCCAATTGCGCCCCTTACTGGACCGGGGTGCCTTACGCACAGTCACTCAAGCACTCGTCACCTCTCGACTCGACTACTGTAATGCTCTCTACATGGGGCTCCCCTTGAGGTGCACCCGAAAGCTGCAGCTAGTCCAGAACGCAGCCACGCGGGTGATTACGGGAGCGCCTAGACACTCCCACATAACACCTATCCTGCGCGAGCTGCACTGGCTTCCTGTGGTCTTTCGGGTGCACTTCAAGGTTTTAACGACCATCTTTAAAGCGCTCCATGGCTCGGGGCCTAGTTATATGCGAGACCGCCTCCTGCCCCATACATCCCTCAGACCGATACCCTCCCACAGAGAGGGCCTCCTCAGGGTGTGGTCGGCTGGACAATGCCGACTGGCGACACCCAGGGGAAGAGCCTTCTCTGTGGCGGGCCCAGCCCTCTGGAACAACTTACCCCCTGAACTCCGCACCATCTCCGACCTCCGCCTCTTCCGCAAGTGTCTGAAGAGACATCTATTCCATCTAGCCGGCCTAGCGTAACCTTCATTACTGACTATTAGACAGTTTTAAATTTGGGATTTTTAATTCGGTTTTTAGCACAGGGTTTTATTAGAATAAGTTTTTTAAATTTTATATATTTTGTATGTATTTTAACATCCCTGTGCGCCGCCCTGGGTCTGTTTGGAGAAGGGCGGGGTATAAATTTAATAAAATAAATAAAATAAATAAAATACGCGAAACCCCTCCAGTCCATAGAAAAACATCTCTCCACAGAACCGGTCCTGGGGCCCCAAAAAGTTGGAGGCTGTAGTTCATTTCATTTCATTTCATTTCATTTTATTGGATTTGTAGAACCGCACCCTCTCCCCTAGGGGACCCGGGCGGTGCACAGGTCGTTAAAAAACATCTTATAAATACAACAAGACAATAACTAAAATTGGATTAAATAAATTACCCTGTGCTAAAAATTTAGAACATTAAAACCCCAACATAATTTCCTAAAATCTCTAATTAAAACAAATTAAATTTCTAATATAGCCTAGGCTAGGATAGGTTAGGCCAGGCCGGCCTGCTGCAAAAAGTAAGTTTTTAATTTTTTGCGGAAGGAGCGGAGGTCCATGGTTGTTCTAAGTTCGGGGGGTAGGTTGTTCCAGAGGGTCGGGCTCACCACAGAGAAGGCCCTTCCCCTGGGCGTTGCCCACTGGCATTGCTTAGTGGATGGCACCGGGATGGCTCTGTGGGAGCGAATCGGCTGTAGGGATGTATGGGGCAGGATACGATCCTGCAAATAACTAGGTCCCATGCCATGGAGCACTTTAAAGATGATAATCAGCACCTTGAAGCGCACCCGATAGACCACAGGCAGCCAGTGCAACTCGCGCAGGAGTGGTGTTACGTGGGAGAACCCGGATGCTCCCAGGACTACCCGCGCGGCCGCATTCTGGACTAGCTGCAGTCTCCAGGTGCACCCCAAGGGAAGCCCCATGTAGAGAGCATTGCAATAGTCTAGGCGGGTTCTAGACAGTTTTCCTGGTGACATATACCAACAATACATAATTTTATTAAAAAAAATATTCTGAAGACTATAGCATACTGTAAATGTCAGTCCTTCTAACCCCATATTCTCCCACTGATCCATGTAACCAAAGTTATTAACTTTAGATGTAGAGAACCTGTGGAAATTTATCCCCCCTCCCCCCCCCCCAGTCTTTTGAATATCCATGGATAGGAGTTGAAAACAAAAACACTCTTGGAGCCTCAGCAGTCCAAACCAAGGATTCAAAGTAACATTCAAAATAAAACATTTAACCCAATGGTGAAATTCACATTTTTTTACTACTGGTTCTGTGGGCATGGCTTGGTGGGCATGGCAGGGGAAGGATACTGCAAAATCTCCATTCCCACCCCACTCTGGGGCTAGCCAGAGATGGTATTTACTGGTTCTCTGAACTACTCAAAATTTCCGCTACCAGTTTAATTTAATTTAATTTATTTCAATTTATATACCGCACCTATCTCCATCAAGATGGACTCAGGGAGTTATGGACTCAGGAAGTTAAAAATCACAAATAAATAACAACAAATACAATAACACTAATTAAAATGAATTAAATAAGAAACCTGTGCTAAAATTCCCATTTAAAATACCAACATCCATTTACTGATTGGCTAGAGCTGTATCGTGCCAGAGTTCTAAAACTCTAAGCTAGACCGGCTTGATGGAAAAGGAACGTCTTGAGTGAGTGGTGGAAGTGGGGAAGGTCTGTGATAGTACGAAGTTCGGGGGGTAGGTCGTTCCAGAGGGCTGGCCCTGCCACAGAGAAGGCCCTGCCACTGGGCACCGCTAGCCGGCATTGACCGGCGGTAGGTACCCTGAGGAGGCTCTCCCTGTGGGAGCGAATCGGTCGGTGGGAGGTATGTGGCAGGAGACGGTCCTGCAAATAACTAGGCCCCGAGCCATGGAGCAATTTAAAGATGGTGACAAGCACCTTGAAGCGCACCCAGAAGGCAACCGGTAGCCAGTGCAGCTCGCACAGGAGAGGTGTTACGTGGGAGCATTGTGAAGCTCCCAGAATCCCCTGCGCGGCCGCATTCTGCACCAACTGGAGCCTCCGGATGCACCTCAAGGGGAGCCCCATTGCAATAGTCTAGTTCTCCGAACTACTCAGAATCTCCGCTACCGGATCTCCAGAACCTGTCAGAACCTGTTGGATTTCACCCTTGATCTAACCCAGGAGGTAGTTTGATCTGGCAGCAAGAGTTTGAGGCTTCTTCTCCCCTTCTTGCACCTAGAAAGCCAATAAGCTTTGAATCCTAGATTGTAGGAGTATGATCAACTTCTTGTGTAGGCTCTCCCCCCACTTCTTTCCTTCAAAAGAAGACTTTCCAACTTGAGGAACCAACTCTTTTCTCTCCCCAGGTAATGGGCTGAGTTCAAGTCAGGCCCTATAGAAAGGTGGGGTAGTCTGTTCATACAAGCCTCGTAAGAGACATCCAGCAGGTGTTTCTCTGCAGGTTTCCCATAATTGTCCTTCAGCATCTGCCCTCAACCTTTTTCTCCATCCAATACATCTGCCCTTTCTTCCTTGCAGTGTTTTTTAGCTCAGCAGGCAGCACAGACATTCATATTTTGCTCTGTGGCTTTTTCACCAAGAGGTTGGTGTCTTCTGTTCACCACACACAGGATAATATTTCTGCACAGCAGTAAGAGCCATGGTTCAAAAGTCACAAGAATGATTTAACTCTTCCCTTCCGGTTGAAATAACTCTTCTTTGTTTTCTTGGTTTGTGACGAGTTAAACCAGCAAAAGCAGTCACGGGTCCCAGCTTTGCTCAATTGAAAGTACAGCTTCTTTTAAAAAAAAAAAAAAGGAAAGGAAAGGAGGAAGATTCTGGTGTGAAGAAATATTGCTCAGTGTCTTAGGTCAGGGCTGAGCAAATATTTTATGGTGAGAGGAGGAGGGTATTTTTTTTTAACAACAAAAAAAAATCCAATAATGTCTAATGACATGACCAGTGGTTTGCACCATTCTTTTTTTACTTTTCATTTTCAGGATTTTGGTGCTTCTTTACAAGTTTGCTCTTGTAATTTTACATCTAAAGGATTAGCACGCCTTAGTTTCTTACAAGAAAATCGACTACCTAGTGTAAGTGATTGAATTTCTCTGAATTTCTGTTGTGCAAATAAACCCTTTGTGGATTGTTCCTTAATGTATTAAAATATACTAAATCTTATTTATTTATTTATTTTATTCGATTTATATACCACGCCTTCTCCATCGAAACGGACCCAGGGCGGTGCACAGGAAATTAAAACCAATAAATAGTATACAATACAATAAATATAAATAAAAAGAATTAAATTAGGGGCCTGTGCTAAAATTCCCACTAAAAACCCAACGTCCATTTACGAATGTGGCAGGAGCTATATAACAATCCGATCTAAGCATTAAGCAAGACCAGTTTGCTGAAAAAAGTAAGTCTTGAGTGAACGGCGAAAGAGGGGAAAGTCCGTGATAGTGCGAAGTTCGGGGGGTAGGTTGTTCCAGAGGGCCGGCCCTGCCACAGAGAAGGCCGTACCCCTGGGCACCGCTAGCCGGCATTGACCGGCGGTTGGTACCCTCAGTAGGCCCTCTCTGTGGGAGCGTATCAGCCGCAGGGAAGTATGTGGCAGGAGACCGTCCTGCAAGTAGCTAGGCCCCAAGCCATGGAGCGATTTGAAGATGTTGACTAGCACCTTGAAGCGCACCCGGAAGGCTACCCGTAGCCAGTGCAGCTCGCGCAGGAGAGGTGTTACATGGGAGCAGCGAGAAGCTCCCAAAAACCCCGTGCGGCCGCAATCTGCACCAACTGGAGCCTCCGGATGCACCTCAAGGGGAGCCCCATGTAGAGAGCATTGCAATAGTCCAAGCGAGACATCACGAGTGCTTGAGTGACAGTGCGGAGGGCATCTCGGTCCAGAAAGGGATGCAACTGGTGTACCAGGCGGACCTGGTAAAATGCCCCCCTGGTCATGGCCGCCACATGGTCGTCCACGGACCGCCGCGAGTCCAGGAGGACGCCTAAGTTGCGAGCCCTTTCAACGGGGGCCAGTGATTCGCCCCTGATAACCAGCGATGGAATGAGCTGGCTATGCCGAGGCGCCGGAAACCACAGCCACTCGGTCTTGGACGGGTTGAGCCGAAGTTTGTTACTCCCCATCCAGAGCCGAACGGCCTCCAAACACCGGGACATCACTTCGACGGCATCGTTGGGGTGGTTGGGGGTAGGTATGTATAGCTGAGTATCATCAGCGTACAGATGGTACTCTACCCCACAACCATGGATGATCTCACCCAGCGGCTTCATGTAGGTGTTGAATAGGAGGGGGGAGAGGATCGACCCTTGAGGCACCCCACATGTCAGGGGCCTCGCCGTTGACCTCTGCCCTCCCGTCAACACAAATTGCGAGCGACCGGAAAGGTAGGAAGAGAACCACTGTAACACAGTGCCTCCCAATCCCAACCCCTCCAGTCGGCGCAATAGGATACCATGGTCGATGGTATCAAAAGCTGCTGAGAGATCTAACAGGACCAGAATAGAGGAATAACAACTATCTCTGGCCCTCCAGTGATCATCCACGAACGCGACCAATGCCGTCTCAGTGCTGTGCCTGATGCGGAAGCCGGACTGGCACAGGTCTAGATAAGCAGTTTCCTCCAGATGTCGAAGGAACACTTGTGCCACCACACTCTCAACAACCTTCGTCAAAAAGTGAAGGTTGGAGACCGGACGATAATTAGATAACAATGCTGGGTCCAGGGAAGGCTTCTTGAGGAGGGGTCTCACCATCGCCTCTTTCAAGGCGGCCGGCAAGAACCCCTCGCTCAAAGAAGGGTTCACTACTTCCTGGAGCCAGCCTCGCGTCACCTCCCAGGAGATTAAATCATTTAATTCAATGCAATAATATAATAGCAGAATTGGAAGGGACCTTGGAGGTCTTCTAGTCCAACCCCCTGCCTAGGGAGGAAACCCTATACCGTTCCAGACAAATGGCTATCCAACATCTTCTTAAAGACTTCCAGTGTTGGGGCATTCACAACTTCTGGAGGCAAGCTGATTTAATTGTTCTAACTGTCAGGAAATTTCTCCTAGGTTCTAAGTTGCTTCTCTCTTTGATTAGTTTCCACCCATTGCTTCTTGTTCTACCCTCAGGTACCTTGGAGAATAGCTTGACTCCCTCTTCTTTGTGGTATCCCCTGAGATATTGGAACACTGCTATCATGTCTCCCCATGTCCTTCTTTTCATTAAACTAGACATACCTAGTTCCTGGAACCGTTCTTCGTATGTTTTAGTCTCCAGTCCCCTAATCATATTTGTTGCTCTTCTCTGCACTCTTTCTAGAGTCTCCACATCTTTTCTACATCATGGTGACCAAAACTGAATGCAGTATTCCAAGTGTGGCCTTGCCAAGCCATTATAAAGTGGTATTATCACCTCATGTGATCTTAATTCTATCCCTCTATTTATGCAGCCTAGAACTGTGTTCACTTTTTTGGCAGCTGCTACACACTGCTGGCTCATATCTAAATGGTTGTCCACTAGGACTCCAAGATCCCTTTCACAGTTACTACTCTTGAGCAAGGTACCACCTATACTGTACCTGTGCATTTCGTTTTTGTTGCCTAAATGTAGAACCTTACTCTTTTCATCATTGAATTTCATTTGTTAGATAGTGCCCAATGTTCAAGTTTGTCAAGATCCTTCTGTATCTTAAGCCTATCTTCTGGAGTGTTGACTATTCCTGCCATTTTGGTGTCTTCTGCAAATTTGATGAGTTCCCCATTTATCCCCTCATCCAAATCATTGATGAAGATGTTGAAGAGTACTGGGCCTAAAACAGAGCCTTGGGGTACTCCCCTGCATACCTCCCTCCATGTAGATGCAGTTCCATTGAGGACTACATGTTGAGTGCGGTTGGTCAGCCAGTTACGAATCCATCTGGTGGTGATGCTGCCTAACCCATATTCTTCTACTTTATCTAGTAATAGTAATATCTAGTAATGGTCTACCTTATCAAATGCCTTACTGAAGTCCGAATAAACTAATTCATTCATATGTTAAATGAATGCCTTCATAACAATGCTTTAGTGCTAGTCTGAAATTTCCAGCCAGCGCGATAGTGAGATAAACATATTGGAATGGCCACATGAACTATCAGTTTCCTTTCCTTTTCAGTTTTGCTCCACTGATGTAACAGAGAAACATAAGAAGTGGTTCTCAACCTGTGCTCCGCAGTTAAGTCTTAGGCAGTGGTGGGTTCTTACTGGTTTGGACCGGTTCGGCTGAACCGGTAGTGGTTTGGCGGCCTGGGTCGCTGGAACCAGCTGGGACCCAGGCCTGCCAGGCCCCTGAACCAGTTCTCTGAGTGGTGCCATCTTGTTTTTTGCTTCTGCACAGGTGCAGAACGATTTTTATTACACTGTGTATGTGTGCACAGCACACACACACACGAGTGAACCAGCAGTAGTGCTTGCTGGAACAGACCCCTGGGCTTAGGGGGTTCTTGGCTACAAAAGGTATTTAAAGGGGGTCCATGGTGAAGAAAATGTTGAGAACCACTGTTATAGAGACCATTATGTCAGAATGTGCATAAAATTAGAACTAAAGCACAACATTGACCCTTCATTATGTGTTGCAGTTACTTTTTGCCTTAAGAAGCTTGGGGAGTGAATGCATATGTGTGCATGTGTGTCTGCGTGTTTACACATACACACACACACACACACACACATCTATATCATCTATATATCATCTATATTTACATTTTCATCTATAACCCTGCTGACATATTAAGATAAGCATCCTATGCGTTGTTGCACTTTAACGAACATTATAGGGATAGGTGAGCCCCTGTTAAAATTCATTTGTATCTAGTTCCTCTGTGAGAGACATGTATGGTAAATATTTGGGACACCCACACTGTCAATTAACACTGTTGCTTGGTGCAAGTAAAATGAGCTTCCTACTCAGTCAAGATTCACTATATTTAGCTCTGTGCCGAGACAATTTGAATAATTGGTTTCTTAAGAGCATCTCCATGTTGGAATGGTTTCCTGGATTGTATGTGGATTTTGTGCAGAACTTTTCAAAACAGAATCTGTTGCGACACAAATCGTAGCATTTTGCTGAAGCAGCATCTATATTTCTTTTATAGCTAGACCATGTATAATTGACAGCGTAGATTTTATGATAGATTTTATTTGTTATTTATTATTTTATACTAGAATTTTAATTGTATATTTACTGAGCATTTTTATTTGGTATGGTCTCTGGTCTAAGACTGTAATAAACTGATTGATCGATTTCTCGGTTCAAAAAAATCCTTTGCTTGCAATACTTTTTTTTGAAAAATAAAATAATTTTTTTAAAAAAAGTTGTCTATCTACCATTGACCTCCAGTTAATTGTCCCAGCGCCTCCCAACTTAGCAGTTTGAAAGCACGTAAAATTGCATGTAGAAAAATAGGGACCCACTTTGGTGGGAAGGTAAAAGCGTTCTGTGCACCTTTGGCATTAGTCATGCCAGCCACATGACCACAGAGACATCTTTGGACAGCCCTGGCTCTTAGGCTATGAAACAGAGATGAGCACCACCCCCTAGAGCCATGATGGCGAACCTATAGCACGGGTGCCATAGGTGGCACGCGGAACCATTTCTTAGGGCACGCAAGGCGTTACCCTGTCAGCTCCAGCACGCATGTGTGCGCTGGCCAGCTGAATTAGGCCTTCTTTTGAGACTGTTTTTCACCCTCTGGAGGCTTCAGGGAAGCTCACGAAGCCTCTGGAGGTGGGGAAGGGAGGCTGTTTTCACCCTACCCAGGCTCCTAAAAAGCCTCTGAGGCCTGGGAAGGGTGAAAAAAGCATGCCAAAAGCAGGGGGTTATGCACATAGCATTATGGGTGTGGCACACCCACGCACGACCCCCCTGCGCTCCCCCAGTTTTTGGCACGCGAGCCAAAAAAGGTTAGCCATCTCTGCCCTAGAGCCATGATGGCGAACCTATGGCACGGGTGCCACAGGTGGCACGTGAAGCCATTTCTGAGGGCACGCGAGGCGTTGCCCTGTCAGCTCCAGTGCACATGAGCATACTGGCCAGCTGATTTTTGGCCTTGCTTTTCGGCCATTTTTTTGCCCTCCTGAAGCCTCCAGAGGGAGAAAAATGGCCCAATGGGCAACCTGGAAGTCCATTCCTGAACTTCTGGTTTGTGTGTTGGGCCTTTTTTTGCCCTCCCCAGGTTCCTAGAAAGCCTCTGGAGCCTTGGGAGGGCACAAAATGGACCTACCAGGCCCACCGGAAGTCAGAAAATGGGCCGTTTCCGGCCTCCAGGGGTGCGGGGGATTCCATTTTTGTCCTCCCCTGCTCCAAAAAAGACATGCGCACATGCGCAGGGCAGCAGGGAGTGTCAAGCGTGCCTGCTCAGGGGACACGGCATGGGAGGCATTAAATTATGGGATGGGCACATGAGCGCGCACAATAGTTCGAGCGTGTGTGCTTTAGGCACCCAATGAGAAAAAGGTTCGCCATCACTGCCCTAGAGTCAGGACCGATTAGCACATATGTGCAAGGGGAACCTTTATCTTTATCTATATACCATTGTAGCAATGATATTTGTGTCTTCGGTACTTTGCAATAACAATTCTGCTTGTTAGTCCTCAATTTTTATGCTAGCTATTCAAGTTTTGTAGGAAATATAAGGAGTAAATCCATTTGGGTTCCCTTAAAAAAGGCTGTGGTGTAATTTTCCATTTCAATCAAAACTTTTAACTAAAAAATGTAGCATCACCACCCAAAAATGAAAACGTGCCAATTTGTTTATATTCCGACCAAAACATCGTTGAGAGATTAAAATTAGTTTAATGGAATTTACGGTATTTTTCGGAGTATAAGACGCACCTTTTTTCTTCTAAAAAGAGGCTGAAAATCTGGGTGCGTCTTATACATCGAATACAGCATTTTTTGCCTCCTGGAACCCTGCCCCCTTCACCAAACTGGCTGTGCCTAGCCTTATGGAGGCTTCCAGAGAGCTCCTGGGGGCAGAGGAAGGCAGAAATTAGCCTCAAATGGGCCGTTTCCCCCTCCCCCCAGCCCCAGCAGCACTCTATAAGCCTCCATAGGGCTATGCATGCAATTTATTTGACACAAAAATGGCCCGTTTTCACGATAAATGGGGCATTGTTTTTTGCTCATTCTTGACACATACACCCGGAGCACTCTGCACACACTCTGCACACACACACACACACACTCCCTCCCTCCCTCCCTCCCTACTGTATTTCTCTCTCTCTATTTCTCTCTCTCTATCCTTCTACCTACCTACCTACACATACACTTTCTCTCTCCCTCTCTCCCTACTGTATTTCTCTCTCTATATATATATATATTTCTCTCTCTCTATCCTTCTACCTACCTACCTACCTACCTACCTACCTACCTACACACACACATTCTCTCTCCCTCTACATACCTACTGTACTTCTCCCCCTTTACCTATCTACCTACCTACCTACCTACCTACACAGACACTCTCTTTCCCTACCTATCTACTGTATTTGTCTCCCCCTCTCTATTTCTCTCTCTATATATCCCTTTACCTACCTACCTACTCTCTCTCTCCCTCCCTACCTACTGTATTTCTCTCTATTTCTCTCTCTCCCCCTCTATCTACCTTCCTACCTACTTTTTTTTGTAATTTGCCTCTTCAAAACCTTGGTGCGTCTTATATTCCAGTGTGTCTTATACACCGAAAAATACGGTAATGCTACTGATAAGGTACTCTTTGACATTACTTCATAATTTGCTAAAATAGCGATCACACAACATTTGAAAAAGTTAACAACTTCTAAGTCTATATCTGGTTTCCAATATTTTCAAAGACTTTCAAACACACTTTAGTTGATTTTAAAATATTATACAAAAGAATAGTATGATTTGTTTAAAAAAGTGATTTGCTTTGTCTGACAATAGTTTGGAGCTTGTTTTCATTCCACCTGCAAAAGAAATTCAGTGGCTTATTCTCTATAATTAGGTCACTGGCTCCATTCTCCCTGTTGTATTGTTCTAATTGTTCTCAGGCTTTTATTGTTGCTATGAGATGCCCAGAGTTATGCTCTTAAGATGTGGAAGCATAACAATATTTAAAATAAATTTCTTGAATTGATCAAATTTATTCTCATACATGTAGAGTCCCTTCAGGGAGAGGGGGCGGTCTAGAAATCGAATAAAATAAAATAAATAAATAAGGATTAAAAAAATAACATAAGAGAATTTAGAAATCCAAATATGTTTTCATTTTATCCAATTTTTTAATGAATAGTTTTAAACAGGGTTTTCTAAAGCTTTAATTAGATGCTTAGCATCCAGATAAAATAGCTTAGCTCTAACTAAAGAAAAGACAAATGCCATTTCTGTTTATATCCATGGTAATCGAATCATTCTAAAAATACAAAATGCTTAAATTCATTTTAATATTTCAGATTAATACTTATTACTGAATGCACTAGATAATTGCTTGTAGAATAAATTTGTAACAAAATTCCATTTCTAATAACTAGCAACTCAAAAAACCATTTTCAATCATATAAAATATTTCAAAAACATGTAAAATGCAGAGTTGTGGAAATTTAGTATGCTTTGCATAATACATTTTATGTAACACGCTTCAGAATGAATCATCTATAGTTCTGTTAGGAACAAATCCTGTTTGAATTGCATTAGTAATTATAGCTAATAAATGTGGTTAGCTATTTGGCCATAAGTGCAGTATTTTGTTTTATTGTGATTTAGCAATGCAATAGAAATATATAATACCACTTGTTGGGTGTCCTTATTTAGTTTGGGGATTATTACCAATTAACTTTGTGAATTCCTTTAATATCCTTTAAGTATTTAGTATGGATTAAACTAACAATTTATAATATGCAGAACTAAGCCTTAGAGATTTTTTCAGTTTTTAATTTTGTTCTTACCCTGTTTATGGATGGATAAAGGAAAGGATGTAGCAGGACTTGGAGGAAAAAATATAATTTCCTAAAAACTTTGTAAAAAAATATTTTCAGAGACTGTTCAAATATGCAACCTTTGATTCTTGTTTGAAATCCATTTTTTAAAAAAATTCAATTGGCTATCCATTTAATATTTAGGGTCCAAATTTACTAAAGAGATGTGATTCAAATTCTGCTCCTTGCAGACTCTTAATGAAACATCAGGAGCCAAGTGCAAAACAAATATTTGTCATATTTGGCGCAATCTTAGCTTCATCTGCATTTATACTTACAATTAGCTTTTGCAAAATGCTTACTCCTAAGTAAACTAAATAAGATCCCCCACTGCTTGGCACAATAGATGATTTGCAATATACGGTAGAAAGGCATTTTGCTGAGGATTTTTCTTTTTGACAGGAAGAAGAGGAAAAATTAGGGAAAGAAATGCACTGTCCCCAAAGACCTTGTCTTTTAGGTGTCTTTTCTGTTTCCCAAATGATGAGAGTGTACAAAGGTTTCCTTCACTGGAAATTAATTAATTTGATTAATTAAAATGGACTAATATTTTAGTCGAAGCTCTTTTGTGTTATCACCACAGAACAGATTCTGAAAGAGGGACTTCCAGTCTTTTTGCAGGTATAAAGGTTTATCAATAGCCCACTATGACATTAAACAGTGACGGTGACCTACTTAGAAGGCACAAAATGTCTAAGATCGGTACATATGTTTCTGGTTCTAAGAAGAGAGCTGGAAGAAAAGGGGCTACTCTCTGCTTGCTAGAGCAATGTATATTATTTCATTTGGTTATAGAATTGGGTAAGTGAGCAGTCCCTAGACAGGTACATTTGAATTAAATATGGTAGAATTCTTTTAAGCTTTCTTCCCAAAGCAAATCTTTAGCAGAAAGTTGGAAGTGCACAGAATGAATTTGCACTAGTTTGAAGTCACCATTCTAAAGTATAAACTCAACTTCGCAAGGGCTGGATAAATGTCCCATTTACATATGAAAACTTCCCATTTTAGAGCACAGCAATCGTTGTTCCTTTTCACTGAAATCTCAACCAATCTATGAGAGGTTAGCACATAGATGTTGGCTTTGTGTGTGAAATATTGGTTTGCGACGGTCCAGCTGCAATGTTGAGCCAAAGTAAGAGTGTCGACCTTGGACTTGAGAGATCCAGATCCATAGAGATCTATGAGTCAGAAACAAAACTCTCTTGCAGATTTTAATGTCCAGGCAGGCTCATAATGGAAGATGCAATTAGGCCAGCAGCCAGTTAAGGCTTTAGAGATAAGTGCAGACCTGCAAAACAACTGACAAGCAAAGCAATTCTTTTTACTTTATAATACTACCACTTTATGATGCCTTGGTAAGGCCACACTTGGAATACTGCATTCAGTTTTGGTCGCCACGATGTAAAAAAAAATATGGAGGCTCTAGAAAGAGTGCAGAGAATAACAACAAATATGATTAGGGGACTGGAGACTAAAACATGAAGAACAGTTGCAGGAACTGGGTATGTCTAGTTTAATGAAAAGAAGGACTAGGGGAGACATGATAGAAGTGTTCCAATATCTCAGGGGTTGCCACAAAGAAGAGGGAGTCAAGCTATTCTCCAAGGCACCTGAGGGTAGAACAAGAAGCAATGGGTGGAAACTAATCAGGGAGAGAAGCAACTTAGAACTGAGGAGAAACTTCCTGACAGTTATAACAATTAATCAATGGAACAGCTTGCCTCCAGAAGTTGTGAATGCCCCAACCCTGGAAGTCTTTAAGAAGATGTTGGATAGCCATTTGTCTGAAATGGTATAGGGTTTCCTGTCTAGGCAGGGGGTTGGACGAGAAGACCTCTAAGGTCCCTTCCAATTCTGTTCTTCTATTTTATTCTATTCTCTACTTTGGCATCACATGATTCTGTTATTGTGAACATATTAATTGCTGCATTTTAGACCCCTTAACACTTCCAAACACTATTCCAGTCATTGTAGAATGGCTTATTGGGCAGGTAGGAAGGTGCGCGGAAACCACAATCTGATCAGAAATATTCAGACATAGCAATAGCAATAGGACTTAGATTTATATACTTTACAGCCCTCTCTAAGCAGTTTACAGAGACAGCCTATTGGCTCCAACAATCGGGGTCCTTGTATAAGAAGCAAATAGTCTTTGCTTCTCAGATAGCTGCCATCTAGGATTCTAATAGCCACGAAGCCGGGGTTTGGAAACCTGAGCCTTAATCCTCAGATTGAGTTTTGGATTGACCAGCAGTAACTTTCTCTTTTGTGATTTTTTTTTTAAAGGAATTGGGCAGGGGATTATGATCTTCCTTATTTTGGAGATCCCAAGGGAGGCTTATTAGAGTAATTTTACAGAATTCTTCATCTGGGTCATTAAAGGAAAATCTTCCCACTGTCCCCATATTGTCTTCTTAATTTTAGAACTTTACAATGTAATATAGTGAATCTAAAATAAAAATACCGCTTCCGTCCCTAAAATTAGACACTCAGTACAAACCGTTTTCAGGATTTGCACACACAGCTCAGGCAGCTTCTATCTGCCCTATATTTTTCTTATTCCATTCTGAAATAAGAGCTCCTAAGAGCTATTTTTTGCCAAGGATACGTATGTATAAGATACCTGGTCGATAGCACCTTATGGCTGTTTCTTGTTTTGCTTTGGAAAACTTGCCATTCCAAATCAAGGCCATTTTTTCTCTCTCACTTTGGTTCATCCATTCTCCCTAATTGCCTCCAATTTTTTTCTTTTCCTTTTTTATTAAAAAAACAACAACAACGAAAGGTCACAGCAGTTAAAATGACCTTACTCAAACACAAAGACTGACACTTCTAAACACAGGGTAACAAATGCTCCCTATTTGTTTCACACAACCCACCTCTCTCAGTGAGTCAAAAAAGTATTTTGGAACTGCCGAAAAGTAGAAAGAGTAATTTAGAAGACATTTTTCCTGCAACGTTCTTCTTTCTTGACTCCTTTTGTTCCCGGTGTTTATTTTTCAGTTTGGGAATAAAACTCGTTTATTAATTGATTTGCCAAATAACCACTCTCCTTTAGGTTTCTGCTGGGACTACTCAAAGATGGCAGCAGGACAAGTGGCGCTATTCAGCCGTTTCAATCCGGTTCAGGCAAACCGGTAGCGGTGGCGGAGGGAGGCTCCACCCACCCACCTGGATGTCATCACGTCCCATTTTTGATGCTCTGTGCATGCGTGGAAAGTCTTGCCCGTGTGCGGAAGTGGTGGGTATGAGCGAACTGGTAGTGAAGGTAAGTTGATTTCACCCCTGAGCAGGATTGACCTACAAAGCAAGTGGGCCAAAATGACAGGTACAGTTATGGACAGTTCCCCTGTCCACACACACTAGGGTTGTTACACATATTCAAAGAAATGTGGATTCAATCGTGGTTGGTTCCACACTTATAGATGTGCCTGACTAGAAAAAGTGTTGAATGGACGGTTGTAAAGATAATATAGGATAGAGGTATGAAATCAGTGGTGGGTTTCAAATTTTTTAGAACCTACTCTGTAGGTGTGACCTATTTTGTGGGCGTGGCTTGGCAGTCATGTGACAGGGTGGGAGTGGCCACCTTTTAAAATGTGGTGAAACTCATTTAACAACACTCTTGCTTAGCAACCAAAATTTTGGACTCAATTGTGATGATAAATTCTCTTTCTTTCTTTCTTTCTTTCTTTCTTTCTTTCTTTCTTTCTTTCTTTCTTTCTTTCTTTTTTCTTTCTCTCTCTCTCTCTCTCTCTCTCTCTCTCTCTCTCTCTCTCTCTCTCTCTCTCCCTTTCCTTTCCTTTCCTTTCCTTCCCATTGGGTCACTGGCAGCGGCGGGCCAGATTTACTTCCAGGTACGCCGGTGGAACCCCCTCTCACCGGTTCTCTAAATTTCACCAACCGGCTCTCGCGAGTAGGTGCGAGCCTGCAGAAACCCACCACTGTATGAAATCCTGCTCTGTGGCACACTTGTTACCCTATTTTTTTTTTAGATTTAAATGCAAAATTGTTGTGAGTAGAGGAGGTAATGAGCCACAAATTATCTCTGGGCAATGGGTTTAAAACTAGTTCTCTAATGGCTTCGTCATTTACTTCAAGGTAGAAGAATGTCACGACACAGTGAAAAACCAAAGTACCTAAAAAATGTGAAGCCCACTGAACATAGCAAAAAGTGTTTCTGTAGATTACACAAGTGAAACACAAAAATCAAAGGCTTTGAAGCCAATAATTAGGAAAGGGAGATCTGAGAAGCCATCAAAATATAAATAGTTGGCCCAAAAACCTTGGAGGGAGGAGCACTGTGCTTGAAAAGACCTGGAATGAAAAATTCCTTAGACAATTAAAAAAAAACCACCTCTACAAAGCACCTATCACAGTGATGTCTAACCTTTTCATTGCATGTGCGCACATGAACCCATAACGCAACACACACATGAACCTCCCACATGTGCCTTGCCTCTGTTCATGTGCATGACCCCCAGTCCTCCCCCCACTCTGTGCATGCATGCGTAACCCCTGTACATGTGCATGCAACTCCCCCCGCATGCACCCGCAATTCCCATTCATGCACCATGCACCAGAGGCGTAGCGTGGACCCCAGGGGGGCCCGGCCGCACCGGCCGCAACATCTGGGGGGGCGCACACGGGGAGGGACGATCGCGTCTCCTTTCGTGTGAATCGTGTCCGTCCCGGTGGGTTTGTTTGATCCCCGCGTTTGTTTGTTTGTTTGTCCTTCGGGGGCTTCGAAAAGTTTTTGCGATCGGAGGGGGAGGGAGGGAACGAAGTGCCGTTTCAGTTGCTCTCCAAGCGGCTGAAAGAAGGGAAAAAACAACCACTTCCCCATCGCGTTTGTTTTCTCTCTCTTTTGACAATAAAGACGCGTTGTGGTTTTTCCCTTGGCGCTTTTCAATTGAACGTAGGGATCAAAGGCATTGCGGGGAGGGGGGGAGGAGAGAGGAAGAGCCCGTTTTGCAAACTCGGATCTTGGGGAAAACAGCTGATGGTTCCAACAACTCTTCCCCCCTTCCCCCAGATCTGCATCGGGATTATAATTGGGGGGTGGGATGTCGGGGAAGGGGAGATGAACTGCTAGCAACAATGAAGGCTGTGTCTGGCTTTGGATTGTGTGGATGGGAGTTGCCAGGGTTTGTGTCCTCTTCCCTCCCCCCCCCCCAATCAGCCTTTAAAATGGTAGCTTTTGGGGGGGGGACGGTTTCTGGCGAGCTGGGAATCTGCTGAGTCGGCAAAGGCTGGCAAGGCTCTTTGGGGGACTGTAAAAGGGGAAGAGAGAGAGAGAGAGAGAGATGAGTAAACCGGGAGTAATTACCCCTGGTGACTGTCAAAACGATGGAATGGAAGATGAACTCTTTGGAAACGCTTTCCCTTCCTGATTTTGGATGGCTCCTGGGAAGGGAAGGTTCCCCAACAGAGGTCATTTGAAGAATGGAAGGCAATCTTAGTCAGAATACTTGATTGTGTTCTGTATCTAGCCAGGCAAACCTTACCCTTACGTGGTCACTCTGAAGATTTAAATGCAGATGGTAATTGTGGAAATTTCTTAGAAACTTTCAAGTTACTCGCCAAATATGACCCAGTTGCCAAACAACATCTTCACAGAGTACAACGCACAGATGGTTACATTGTGTCCTATCTCTCTCCACAGAGCCAGAATGAGTTTATTAGCCTGCTCGGCAATCACATTCGAACAGTCATTTTTCAAAATATCATAAAGGCCAAGTATTTTGCTATAATGTTTGATAGCACTCCTGATATTTCATACACTGACCAAATGTCCCAAGTGATTCGATATGTGCATATTGAAGATTCAGGAGTCCATGTGACAGAGTCTTTCATTGACTTTATTCGGTTATATGGGAAATCAGCTGATGTCATTACAAAACAAATTTGTGACAAGTTGCAAGCTGATGGCCTTAAACTAGAGCATTGCTACGGCCAGGGATACGACAATGCTGCGACTATGGCTGGACATATTAGTGGTGTACAAAAACGTATTTTGGATATGAATCCCAAAGCAATGTTTGTGCCGTATAACAATCACTCGCTCAATCTTGCTGGGATGCATGCAGTTGGTGTTGGGACAAAGTCTGTTACTTTCTTTGGCGCTGTGGAAAAGGTGTATTCATTTTTCTCAAGCTCCACCCACAGGTGGGATATCCTCAAGAAACATGTACCAATTCGTGTAAAGCGATCGTGTAACACAAGATGGAGTTCAACGCATGAAGCTGTATGCGTACTTGCTGAACACACTGAGAAAATAATAGACGCTTTGGAAGCGTTGAGAGATGGGCCGGAAGAAACCTCTGAAACCAGGGGTGATGCAGGAAGTCTTTTAGTTTGCATAATGACATATGTTTTTTTCTCTTTCTTGCATTTTTGGAACCCAGTACTAACCGAAGTAAATGATACTCAGATCTACCTGCAGCAAGAGGGACTTGCGCTTGATCAATGCGTGCAAAAGTTAAAAGCATTGACTTTATTTTGTCATGAAAAACGGGATAGTCTAGTGTCAAAGGCAACTGAGAAAGCTCTGCAGGTATGCAAAACCTATTGCATACCTACAGAGAGAAGAGTTGGAAGACGCAAGAAGATGGATGGTGAGAACAGTTGCGATGCTGGCTTGACCTTAATACAGGAAACAAGCAGAGAACAACTGGAAGCAATGGATCAGCTTCAGGCAGAAATTAAAAAACGTACTACGCAGATGAATACGCTGCACCAGCGATTTGCTTTTTTGCAAATCCAAACATTGTTGGATATTAAAAAAGATGATTTTATTAAGAAACAAATTCAGCACACGTGTGCTCAGTACACGGAATTGAATGCTGCATCTATGCTCACCGAAATAACTCGACTTCGGCACCACATTATCTTGTATAAGGAGGTCAATCCTGATGAGCAGGTTGCAAACTGGTCAGCTTTAGATTTGCTTCGCTGGGTGTATAAGTGGAAGCTGCAAGAAAGTTTAACTAACTTTGTTGTCACATTAAGAATCTTTCTTACTATCACTGTTTCTACAGCGAGTTGTGAAAGAAGTTTCTCAAAACTTAAACTAATTAAAACATATCAGAGATCTACAATGAGCCAAGAAAGACTGAGTAATCTAGCAATACTGTCCATTGAGAGAGACTTTAATGTAGATTTCAATTCCGTTGTTGAAAAATTTGCGCTAATTAAAAGCAGGCGAATTTAAATTAATCTGTATATTATATACAGATTGATATCTTGCACTTCTATTAAAGAATTACAATTAGAGGTACAGGATTGAGGAAGTTGGCTCCATCTAGGCCAGTCTTGGATCATCTCCAGGGTATGGTTCCATGTTGATGTTTAGTTTTTGTTCTTGATATTGATATCATCTTGATATGATGGTTGTGAGACGACATATAATAGCATGGCCCATGCTAGGTTACTACATTTGTAGATTTGTATTCATAGACCTGCTGAAAATGTGGAGAATGTGTAATGCATGTTCGCACTCAATAAAGTGTTTGAAAATAAACTTGTATTTAGATGCATTTTACTTTAATTACATCAGTATTTTCCATAACAAACAATACATGTGCTTAGGGGGTAAGGGTTTCTTTAACTAATCTAGTGGAAGAGACTCGAGTGCTAAAATCCACGGATTAGGGGGCGCAAATTACTTGCCTTGCCCCGGGTGCTGACAACCCACGCTACGCCACTGCCATGCACCCAGCGCATGACAGCAGACTCGAAAATTAGCTGGCTGGGAGGAGGCACATGCGCATGAGTGGTGGAGCCAAGCTGGGGCGACAGCTTGCATGCCAGCAGAGAGAGATCTGTGTGCCACCTGTGGCACGTGTGCCATAGGTTCGCCATCATGGACTTATCAGATGATTCACCTACAGTTAACTAAGCACTGCTTGTACTTGAATGCTGATAGCAATTATTTTTTTGTAGAAATGTAGCATTCTTGTATATTATTTACAATTATACATGGGGAAAAAAAACCTGACTTGAAATAGCCAATGCAACAGATTCAAATAGTTAAACCATTGCTCACATTCAGTCCATTATTATTATATAATTTTTCCTGGTATCCAAGCAACATTTATTTCATGGTTATATAAGCCAATTGGTCTTGTCTTCTACCCTATCTTCTATATCCGTGATGACGAACCTATGGCACGCACAGGTGCAATACAAAGCCATTTGTTAAGGCATGCAAGGTATTGCCCTTCTTTTTAGGCCATTTTTTGTTCAGCCTCCGGAGTGCAAAAAACCGGACCTAGGGGCAAACCGGAAGTTTGGGAATGGTGACTTCTGGTTTGCTCGTAGGGCTGTTTTTTGCCCTCCGGAGTCTTCAGGGAAGCCTTCTGAAGGCTCCAGAGGTTGAAAATTGGCCCTACGGACAAACTGGAAGGCACCATTCCCAAACTTCCGGATTCCCTGTAGGTCCATTTTTTGCCCTCCGGAGATTTCAGGGAAGCTCCTGAAGCCTCCGGAGGGCCTCAAGGAGGGGCGTGGAGGCTGTTTTTGCCCTCCCCAGGATCCTAGAAAGCCACTGGAGCCTGGGGAGGGTAAAAAACCCACGCCAAAAGCAGGGGTGATCATGCACACATGCGCGTATGGTGGTGATGGTCGCCTGCATAGCATTATGGGTGTGGCATGCATGCGCATGCTCCCTCTGCTTTTGGCACGGGAGCCAAAAAAGGTTCACCATCACTGTTCTATATGATATATTCCAGATACTTGAAGACTATCAAGATTATTGGAAGAACAAACATGTCTTGTCTCTCACAGGGTAAATATCCTCAGTGTCTCTAACCTTCCCATGTAGGTTTTTCAATTGAGGTCCCTTAGTGTCTTCTGGACATGCTCTAATTTGTCAGTCTCTTTTGTAAAAGGCAGCACCTAAGACTGGGCTCACTCTTCTAGCTGCGGTGTAAGCAATTCAGAATGGCCACCATGGGGAGAGTGAGCATGAAATCAAGAATTCCCATCTGGCTCAAGTTTTAATCAAAGCCAGAGAAAAATCTCGGACATCATAAACTTCATATAATTTCTTATACTTTATGAGTTTCCCCGAGCCCAGGCCATGCTTATATTGGAATCTGAACTTAGTGAATTTGACAGATTCCCAATCGATTAGAATTTTCATTTCACTCGCTTCTCTGGAAGAAGGCAGACCGTGCCCAAGGCTGAATACAGTTCAAAGTCATAAGAAGCACATCATAAGACTGTAAACACATTCCAAAACCCATGTGCACACATGAAGAGAACCAAAGAAAAGCATAGCCCAAAATGTATGCCATAAAACAGAATTGAAGCCATGAATGAGATTTTAAGTTTTGAAGGCAACAGGGAGAACCAGGAACAAAACATTGCAGGCCCAGAATTCCGAATTTTATAACATCGCCTTTGACAGGGATGAAAGCTTTCTACTGTTTTTTGTAGTCAGCTAGGAGCCTTTATATTTTGGGTTTTGGAAATTTTCCAGTTCTTCATTGCAGAACTCCTCTAGCTCAGAAGCATGTCATGAGTCTTTATATAAACTGTAGGTTGGAGATTTCCTTACAGAGTTCTAATAATACTCAAGTTTAGGGATGTTAAATGCTATTCCATAAATTTGATCTTTCTTTCCTCTGAAGAATTTCATGGCTAATTTGGAGCTGTGGCCTAGAGGTGGAGCTCTCACTTCCCAATCAGGAGGTTGTGAGTCCCTGTTTCCCTGAAAATAAGACCTCCCCAGATAATAAGCCCAATCAGACTTTTGAGCGCATGCGCTAAAATAAGCCCTCCCCTGAAATTAAGCCCTCTCCGAAAATATTGCATCATAGCAGCAGCCATGAGGTAACCATGTTCGCTGCCTCCTGCACCTCCACAATTATAAGACCTCCTTGAAAATAAGGCCAAGTGCTTATTTTGGGAGGTCAAAAGAAAATAAGACCCTGTCTTATTTTCAGGGAAACATGGTAGATAGAGGCAGATGTAGGGTCCCCTGCTTGGGCAGGGGATTGGACTAGATCAGGGGTCTCCAACTTTTGCAACTTTAAGTCTGAAGGACTTCAGTTTTGCTGGCTGGAGAATTCTGGGAGCTGAAGTCCTTCAGACTTAAAGTTGCAAAGGTTGGAGACCCCTGGACTAGATGACCTGCAAGGTCCCTTCCAACTCTGTTAATCTGTTATCTGTTATCTGTTCTCTCCATCTAATCTTATTTCAGCTTCTGATTTTGTGTGGTCTGGGAAATATTAGCATTTCAACAGCTTCATATAGTTGAATCCTCCCTTCCTTCCACATATACAGTTTTTCCTGTGCCATTGGCTCCTATACAACTACGTTTAATGGTTGACAAAGTTTTCTTCTTCTTGAAATGTGTTGCTGCTTTTTTCTCCAAGTGTGTCTTCTGGTGGTTATGATCTCAGTTGAATGCCGATGGCTACCATATGGTCAAGACTGACCAGACCAGGAATCCCATGTCATATAGATTGGTCAAGCCTGAATACAACTTCCCTCCATCTCCCTTTATCTTCATGTGAACTAAGGAGAGGCTTGTCTTGATGTTTACTTTCACTTTACTTTCTTTTTTTACTCCAGCAGCTTTTTTCTGGCTGTTGTGGTCGTATCAGCAATTCCTCCTGTCCCTCCAGGTCATTCTATCCATTACATTTTCTCCCAAAATATTTCAGGCTTATCAACATTGTCTTTTGCATATAATTTTTTTTAACTTTTGGGGTGTGGCTTGGTGGGTGTGGCAAGGGAAGGATACTGTAAAATCACCATTCCCTTCCGATCAACTGGGACTCTGGAGGCAGAGAATAGATGGGGGCGGGGCCAGTCAGAGGTGGTATTTAGTAGTTCTCCGAACTACTCAAAATTTCCACTACTGGTTCTCTAGAACTGTTCAGAACCTGCTGAATGCCACCTCTGCTCTTGTACCAGCTAATTTTTCAAGAAGATCATTTTTCATAATCCTTGTTTCTGTTTTGCCGATCTGATTAATTTCCAGACTTTTCCAGCATACGGTAGGTTTTTTCGGTCTCCCAGATCTTGCCTTAACTTCAACCTTTCCATGTAACTTCAATTCTTAAAAAATGTTTCTTATTGCTGAACTTTCTATATGAAAGCACTCAGAGATTTTTAAATAACCTTTACCTGCTTTTTAACAATGAAGTATCCTGACTTTCCAATCCTTAGATGCCTGCTTAGAGGAACCCAGGACACTTCAAAGTAGATAAAACAACCATCACAACCTGAGAGGTTAAAAGTATCAGAGTATTTGTTCACCTGTGGAATTGTATTCACCTGGCTGGTCTAGTTAGTGAATCACCTTTCCTTAACAAATTAAAAACAACAATCACCACCCTCGGTCAACTGAATAGGTGATCCTGTATTACAGGCATATCATAGTCACTATTTTCTTATTTTGAATCTGTACCTAACTGCACATAAATAATAAATACATATTTAGATTTTGCAGAGAGATGGATTGGCATCACGCTGAGGTATGTCAACTTCTGTTCACTGAGAAAATAATTAAAATGTACACTTTGACCATAGATGCCTAAACATTTTCATGCAACTGTAGACGAGATAATGATACTTCCCATTGTTGCCTCTTCTCAGTTAGGATTCAGCCACATTCTGGCCAGAGATGAAACCTTCAGCAGGAAAATAGCTTCCTCTTCAGCTAATTCATCTAAATCAATGTATCACACAGGCTCCCTCCCTGAGCTCAGGAATGGCTACAGTACTATCCTCTGGCAAACTGTGTTTGCTACACCAGGATATTATGTGCATTGGAGAGTGCTGGCAATGCTTTTTGGGGGTTTTTTTGCAGTGCCAATACACAAGAGAAGGAGGTGAAAATAACAGAGTAAGTTCTTTATTCTTATTTAGCTAGTCTTTTGGAGTATCATGTTCTATGTTAATACATTAATACTTTCAGCACGGCTTGTTATAAAATAGACATCACTAAAAGCAAAAGAGAACAAAGCAGTACTTCCCTTCAAGCTGTGAGAAGTTTTACATCCTAATATATATTATTCTTTATACTGCTTCCATCTTCTCTTAAAATGTTAACAGAATCCAAAATGGTCCGAGAATCTGTGTCTCCACTAGATAATGAACAGCCAAGCTGAAATTAAGTTAATTAACTAAAATTAACAAGCTTCCTCAAACGCCCAAATAGGTTACTCAGACCTAATCCACATATCAAAGGATAAGGTCTGCAAACAGAGTTAATTAAATTAGGTCTCCCAGAGAAACTGCATAAACACACACACACACACACACACACTCCTCAAGTTTCACCCTCGAATCAGCACATAGACACTTTCACACCCTGGACAAGCTCCCCCTATAAAGCTATATACTCCACTTCTCTGAGCTGCCCCTAAAATAAACTTGTTTGCTTTTAGGAAGATATATTTCTTCTTTCCTCACAGCTATCTTTATCTCTTTTTTTTAATTCTTTCACAACCATGGCTCCAGTTAGAACCCCAAATTATTCTTCTGACACAGCTATGCAATATTTAACTACAGTAAAGCAAGCACAGAATTTGTTAAAGTCATTGGCCTTAGAAGTCCAGCACTTCTCCTTTTCTTCTAGCAAATCCACCTGATTTTGGGGCCCATCTCTCTGGCTCTTTGAATCAATAGAAGGGCCTGAGGTTTGCAGTACTGTGGTTAAAATAAAAATAAGATTACTGTGTCTGTTGATAGTGAATTTAAACTGTTTCCTAATCTTGTTATGCTTTTCTCCCATTTGTCTTGTGATACGTTTCTTCTCCCAAAGTATTTCAGAGAAAACTCAGTCAAACAATTTGCTGCAATTATGATGATGATGGAATATTCTGGTCAGATTTTAGACTTTGATTCTCAAGTTTGAGTTATATCTTCAGTGATCATACATCCCAAAATAAGTAAAGCTAAAGGATGGCTTTTTAAAATTAAAATAATTTCAGAAAGCTGTTCTTAAGATTTATTTATTTGTTCAAAGAAAAATCACTTTTGTCCTTTATTTTGGTCCTCTAACTTTGAACTTTTTGCTGTAGAGAAGCTACCACTTAAAACACCGTCTTTCACGTTTAGGTGAAAAATATGGAAATTGAATTGTCTTTTTTAAACATAGATTTATGTGTACTGTTTGATTTGAAGTCTTTTTATTAGAATATGCATTTTTTGTAAAGTTTTTCTTGGCTTTGCTATTCAAACATAAACTTAAAATTAAAGATTTTTTTTTCATTTTTTTGCTGCTTTTTCAGGTTTGTCTTTTATTTTTTAGTTACCGTAGTTATACTTATTGTAACTTGGTCTTTTTCGTCCTTAAGGCAAAAGTGAGGTAAAAATTATATATGCAAATGCAATTACAACTAGGGCCTGTGGACACTTTGACTTGTTGAAAGATGAAATGTGACAGAATAAGCAGCATATTGCCTGTTTTTCTGTTCCAGAGTGAAGCCCATTCAGAGTCCTTTATGAATTTCTGTTTGATGACTGCTGAAAAGGAAATATGTGTACCTCACAGTTGTGCTTATGGCTCAAAGCAGTATCCTATTTTAAACCCTCAGATTGCTCTGTCGTGGTGATTGGCTTTCACAATTGGTTTTCACATTTGCCCCTCTGCATCTGGCTGGAATAAAAGATATCTCACATTACAAAGCACACAGCTTAATAGACACCACCAATATGAATCTGCTTGCCTAAAACGGAAATGTGAGAAGCTATTCCAAATACCCAATTCACCACCTCTAGTAGTAAGCTGATCTGCTGTTTGGAAATGTTTGCTAGCATATTTAGCCCTCTTAATTTAGCAGCTGTTCACCACAGAGAATGTTTCCTGAGGCTGAAGAGCCCTGATGATGTTCCAGAATCCAACACCCGGAGAAACGAAGTCCCTTCTGTTGATGGGTGTGGAAGGACACTTGACCAGGTGTCTGAGGCACCCAGAAGTGAGGTGGAGAATGGCTCTTCTTCCTGTGGTAAGTTTCATATTGTTGACTTCAGGATACTGATTGTCTGAATCAACTCCCAAGGATGTATACACCACTGAACTTTTATTTTGGTGAAGGCTCTCTCTGATCGCAGTTGATCACAGCTGACTGGTGGCATAGTTTCCTGTTTTCTAAAGTGGGTTAAAAAAAAACACCTGTAATGGGAGCGCTAAAATAAGTTATGGATTGTTTTTAAAAGCCCCCCCCCCCCCCAACGGACATGCAGGAGTAAGCAGACAATTGTGCTCCACATTTCACATATGATATATCCAACCCCTGGACATCATTGCCTCCCCTGTTACAAATTTTTGTACCTACCCCTCCCTCCAGACAACCCTAAATTTGAAGTGAAATTTTTGGCCTCTGGGAAAAGCAGAGTCATCTCCAGCCATATCTGATGTTCCCACTGCCACCTAAGACAGCGATCACCAACTGGTGGTCTATGGACCACTGATGGTCCACGAGAAAATTTTGGTGGTCTGCAGAAAAATTATTTGTAGTTTTATATTGCACTAAATACTATTTATCTTTTTAAAAAAATCATTTTAGTGGTCCATGGGATTTAAAATTATGAATTTAGTGGTCCCTGAGGTTCGAAAGGTTGGTGACCCCTGACCTAGGACATTGTATGGTTCTAGTGAATCTGAATTTTTTTTATTTATTTATTTTATTTTATTTATTTATTTTATTTTATTTAGATTTCTATCCCGCCCTATCTCCCCAAAATGGGACTCAGGGACAGGAATTAAAAATCTAAAAATACAACAATACAAAATTCTACAAAAGTTAAAACTAAAATTAAATAATTTAGCCCGTGCTAAAAGAACAATGTAATCTAAAACCCAACTCTAAGAATAGCATAGCTATAACAGCTATGCCAGGCCGGCCATATGGAAGAAATATGTTTTCAGTGTCCGGCGGAAGAGGCGAAGGTCGGTGATAGTACGAAGGTCTGGGGGGTCATTCCAGAGGGTGGGGCTGCCACAGAGAAGGCTCTTCCCCTGGGCATCGCCAGCCGACATTGTCCGGCAGACGGCACTCTAAGGAGGCCCTCCCTGTGGGAGTGGACAGGTCGAATGGAGGTATGTGGTAGTAGGCGGTCCTGCAAACAACCAGGCCCACTGCCATGGAGCGCTTTAAAGATGGTCACTAAAACCTTGAAACGCACCCGGAAGGCCACAGGCAGCCAGTGCAGCTCACGCAGGAGAGGTGTTACATGGGAGTATTTTGAAACTCCCAAGATCCCCCGCGCGGCCGCATTCTGCACCAACTGGAGCCTCCGGGTGCATCTCAAGGGAAGCCCCATGTAGAGAGCATTGCAATAGTCCAGGCGAGAAATGACAAGAGCTTGAGTGACTGTATGTAGGGTGCCACGATCCAGAAAGAGGCGCAACTGGCGTATCAGGTGAACCTGATAGAAGGCCCCCCTGGCCATGGCCGTCAGATGGTCATCTAAGGACAGCTGGGAGTCCAGGAGGACACCCAAGTTGCGGGCCCTTTCTGCGGGGGGTAGTAATTCCCCCCCGATAGTCAGAGATGGAACTAACTGGTTATGTTGCGGCGCCGGAAACCACAGCCACTCGGTCTTGGACGGGTTGAGTGCCCCCGTTCCTCCCCATCCAGACCCGCACGGCTTCCAAACACCGGGACATCACATCCCGGTGATCCCAGTAATTGGGAATTACTTTGAAGATGTCTTCAGAGTTGGCTGATTGCATCATATGGGCACTTTGCAGAGCTAAATTGCTTTGTTTCTTTTCTCTCATGCCAATTCATTTAAAGAGGCTTGTGTGCGCATTAGTGGGAATTATTGACTTCATCACCTTCATCCTTATGATCTTAAGGAAGTCTTACTTGTCTCATTTCTCTTACTTGGCAAAGGGTGTGGTCCTTTAACCTATATTTCTCGCTTTTCTCCCCCATTCCAACACTTGCAATTCTTCACTGACTTCTATTAACAACTACGTCGATCTATAAGCAAATTGAAATTAGAAATGGCACATAAAAACACTGTATTAAAAATTGCTTGAACAAGATGTGAAATAAATAAGATTACCCTAGAAAAATGCATGCAAAAATGACCAATATTGTTGCATTTTTATTATTCTTTGCTGAGTTCATAAATTTATATTTTACAATATGAGAATCTGATGATAATTAAAGGAGTCATCTATTAATTGCTTCCTGAGAAATAAATCTTCTTTAAAACATGATGCTGATATTGATAGATTAACAAATGCGCATACCCTTATACTGTACATATTGCTCTAATAGGCAATTATATGAAAACAACACAGCACTTCCCCAAGTCAAGTCATTAAGCCAGTATTTTTCCTTGTTTTCATTCTATTGTAGATAGATCTAAAGTTTCCTGAAGAATCAGAGCAATCTACTTGAGATGATCTTTCTTTGATAGCACTTGCCTGATGTCTTCCATTGACATCATTCAAGAGTTTCACAATGCAAGTAGAATTCTTTATAAATCCTCAGTAATCATCATGAAATTCCAGGGGAGTTAGGAACACCTTTCAAATATGCAATTTAGCCCATTAATGAGAACTGAGACCCATCTTGGATATTGCCATAAGTCTTTCTTGCAATAAAGTGTGTTCCAAATTGTTTAAAGATATGCTGACAAACGTACATTTAGATATTTTTAGACTATGTGGAACTTTGCTTGATTCTTTTCCTACAAGAACTAACACCTTTCGGCTCTGCTGCAGTTTAGTTTAAGACTTCCATTGTTCAGAGAATAAATTCCATTGTAATTTCCACATCACTAGAGGTCGGGAATCCACATAAATAGGTCCAGCCTTTCAAAGGTAATTTTAGAAGTTGGATAGATTCTTGTTTTGTTTGCCTCAATCACATCCACTGACAAAGTTGAGTAACCCACTACCTATATCTTTTGTTTATGTTTTTGCATGATCAAAAGCAGAGTGCCATTTTTCTCTATACGATTTATATTTCAGTCAATATATATTATTACTCTAATCCTACGCCAAGGACACAACCCATACATTTCTTTATGAGATCATTGAAGCATTTCTGTAGCAACATTAGTGGCTTTCTCCATCCTGCAAGATTTGCACTCAATATGCTTTTCACAAGCCTCACCTTATAAGGATTATTTCAACAATTGCAGTAGAAGCAGCATGAATCAAATTGTAGGTGATATGTGTATTTACTTGCTTTGTGTAGTCAGTGGTTTCTATGGCTACTGCACATCTGTTAAATTCAATTTGCCATGCATTTTTGGAGGTCTTCTGGCACCTATTTTTGGCGCTCATTTAACTGAGCAAACCAGGCAGGACACCTGAAATAGAAAACTTGCAATTTCCCAAGTTGTGGACGCTGGAAATGTAATGCTTACTTCTCCTAAAGTTGCTACAAGTAATCCTCAACTTAGGATCACAAAATTTATGTTGATAAGTGAGACATTTGTAAAGTGAAATTTGTTCCATTTTACAATCCCTTAGACCGATACGCTCCCACAGAGAGGGCCTTCTCAGGGTGCCGTCGGCCGGGCAATGCCGACTGGCGACACCCAGGGGAAGAGCCTTTGGAACGACCTACCCCCCGAATTACGCGCCATCACCGACCTCCGCCTCTTCCGCCAATGTCTAAAGACATACCTATTCCAACAAGCCGGCCTAGCCTAACCTCCCATGGGGACTTTTAGATAGTTTTATTGGGTATTTTAAAATTGGGTTTTTAGCATAGGATAAGACGGTTTAATGTATATTTTAAATTGTGTATTTATTTTTGTACTCTGTATGTTTTTTAAATTTCCTGTGCGCCACCCTGGGTCCTTTGCAGAGAAGGGCGGGATATAAATGTAAATAAACTAAACTAAACTAAACAATGTCACAGTTGTTAAGGGGAGCGTTGCAGTTGTATAAGTTAGTGGCATGGCTGTTAAGTGAATCTGGCTTCCCCATTGACTTTGCTTGTCAGAAGGTTGCAAAAGGTGATCACATGACCTCAGGACACTGCAACCGTCATAAATAGGAGTCAGTTGCCAAGTGCCTGAACTTTGCTTCCATGACCACGGGGATGCTGCAAGTGGGGAAAATGGTCATTAGGCACTTTTTTCAGTGCTATTGTGACTTTGAATGGTCACTAAATGAGCTTTTCTAAAAAAAAAAAAAAAAATCCCAGCTTTGCTACCTACATTAAAAGACAGTGACCATCCTTGTGCATTTTGTCTTTCATATTATCAATTTGAGGTTGGATTGAAATCAGGTTCCATAAAGCACTGAATCTCATTCTGCATTTCTTCAACAATCCCAGCAATGCCCATATTTAGGGACAAGACTGCCAAATAAACTTTGCTAAACTGGGTCCCAAAACTGTGAGCTGGGTCTTGGCTTATCCTTCTCACCTAGCACAATGAAGGGGCCTGGAGTTCCCGAGTAATTAAATTAAACATTGTTGTAACCCAGGGGGTCAAGGCAAGGCAGGTGTTCTGACCTAGGCTTCCCCAAAAAGCATGAAGCAGATTCCTGGTCCTGACAAAAACCCCTTTATTAAACGAATGTGAATTCCTCTCATTGACATTCAGCAAAGGCCTGGTAAACAGTCTTTCAAAGGTGAATGTATGACCACAGACCCTATCTCGCTTGGAAAGCTGCCATGTAAATACTTTCCAAACGCAGTGCTATGCAAGGAAAGACCTGGCACAGAGTCTCTGAGATTCACGGACAGATCTTCACACTCCTGAAATGAACGAACGAATGAACAAACAAACAAACGAATTGCTTCTTGCAAAAGCCCACTCCCCTTTGGCTCCTCTTTTATTTCCTATGGGAGGGGCCATTCACCATCCACCTGTGGTTTTACTCCCAAGTCAACCCTGATTTCTTAGCTGTTCTTTTCTTCTGGCAGCTCTGCGCACATGCATGCTGGGAACAGGCTCCAGCTGTTCTTTTGCCTCACTGCTGTCTAGCTGCGAAGGCAGCTGCAAATTGCCAGATGGCCTTGGCCCCATCTCTGCCTCTGACACAGAACCCTTGTTCTGTGTCCCTAACCTCCAGAGCTGGTCCATATTCCTCCCCAAGCTCTTCACTGCTGCCAGCTCTGCTGGCGGGCCACAACAGCAGGCCTCTAGAGAGTTCTTTATTTCTCTTAACAAAAGTTCCAGCCAGTGGCCCTACAACTATTGGTAAGGCCCCGCACCCCCACAACCCTGAAGGCAGCCACTCACAGGTGTTTTTTTTATTTTTATTTTCGAATTTATACCCCACCCTTCTCCTTGTTAGGACCCAGGGCGGCGCACAGGCATTATTAAAAACCATAACAAAAGACAATATATGTTATTAAAAACATATTAAATTGAATCCCGTGCTAAAAAACCCATTAAAAACCCTGAAAATTAAAATTTATAGATAAAAGTCAGAAACGGGGGGCTATGCTAGGCCGGCTTGTTGGAATAGATACGTCTTAAGACGTTGGCGGAAGAGGCGGAGGTCCGAGGTGGTGCGTAGGTCGGGGGGTAGGTCATTCCAGAGGGCCGGGGCCGCCACAGAGAAGGCCCTTCCCCTGGGCGTCGCCAACCGGCATTGCCCAGCCGACGGTCCCCGGAGAAGACCCTCTCTGTGGGAGTGGATCGGACGAAGGGATGTATGGGGCAGAAGGCGGTCTCGTATATAGCTAGGCCCCGAGCCATGGAACGATTTGAAGATGGTCAACACCTTGAAGCGCACTCGAAAGGCCACAGGCAGCCAGTGCAGCTCGCGCAGGAGAGGTGTTATGTGGGCTTGCCTTGGGGCACCCATAATCACCCGCGCGGCCGCATTCTGCACTAACTGTAGCCTTCGAGTGCACCTCAAGGGGAGCCCCATGTAGAGAGCGTTACAGTAATCCAGCCGGGATGTCAATCCAGCCGAGGTTCCCAAACACAGCCCTGGTAGTACAAAGAAAACCCACAGAGTAGGAGCACATTCAAGGTCCAGGGTTCTAAGTCTAACCCACAAGGCACAAGAGAAGGGCAGTCCTCGGGACAAGAAGCAGGTCCCAGCCAAGATTCAAAGGTACATTGAACCAAAGGCCAAATGCAGCCACAAGAGAAGGGCTAGGTCCAAAGCAAAAGCTGAAGAGCAATCTTCCAAGTGAGGCAAGGCAAACAGCAACAGGCAGGAGTCAAAGCTGGGGGAGTATAAGCCAAACCAAACAATTGTTTCTGGCAAAGACTACCGTATTTTTCAGAGTATAAGACGCACCAAGACTTTGAAGAAGCAAATTTAAAAAAAAACGTTTTTGCACTCTGCAGACCTCCCCAAAACAGCCCGTTTGTCGCAAAAATGGGCCCGTTTTTTTCTCTCAAAAAAAGGGCATGAATAGCCTTTAGGAGGCTTATAGAGGGCTCCTGGGGGATGGGGGTGGGGGCAAGTTGAGCAAAAAAACTGGCCCGTTATTCATTCATTTCTGTCCTCCCAGCCCCCAGGAGCACTCTGAAAGCTTCCTAAAGGCTTTGTGGCCATTTTGGTGAAGGGGCCGGGTTTTTGGGAGGCAAAAAATGCTGTATTCAGTGTATAAGATGCACCGAGATATTCAGCCTCTTTTTTGAGGGAAAAAGGTGTGTCTTATACACTGAAAAATACGGTAACTCCCCACGGCTTCTCCTTAAGTTACTCCCCTCCAAGGATCCCTTGTGTGTTGTAGAAAGTCTACAAGTAGTCTTGTAGACTTTCTCTGAGCTTGCCTATGCTGCACTCTCCTTGCTCTTGGATCGAGTGGAGTAGACAGTTGTTACTCATGAGAGAAGATCGGCTGCCTATCAGCACCACTAACGGTCATCAACCAATCCTCCCGATATCTTTGCAGGCTTGCAGCTCTCCGTCTGGTCAACCCCCTTTCCCAATGCCCGAGGGACCTGAAACAGCATTGTCCTCAGCTCTTGGCATGCCTTCCCTGTCGGATGGTCCCAGTTCCAACTCCTTCTGCTCCGAACCGGGCTCTGATGAGGCCATGACAACCATGTGTATATTTCAACACTTCATTTCTGTCACAGGGAATACCTAAAATTTGTTTACTATTTTCCTGCCATCATCTAAGTGGGGTGTATTTTTTTCCAGCTTGGTTATCATTTGTTTATATTCTATACTGTTCCTTCCATGTAGTTTGTAAAGTTGTAATGCCCGTGAGAATATATCAGCAAGTGACTAAGAGATTTCAGTCTTGAGGTGAAGAGCCTAACAGTTGGTAGGATTGACTTCCAAGTCCATGTCATTCAGATGTGTGTAAACACTGGAGTACTATAATAAGAACAGGTCCTTAGGCCGTGGTGCCATGAAGCTTAAATTAATTCATGAAGATCTTTGAAAAAATCCCTGCCTTCCAAAGTATCTCTACATATGTTCACATGTTAGTAAACATATGTAGAGTTCTTTGCAGAGTTTCCTCTGGAGATGTTTTTGCACATTACCATTTCTACTGGGTACTCTGATCTGGATGTATTTATGTTGGGGTGTGTGTGTGCACTAAGGGAGGCTCAGCCACTCTCATTGTACACATGTTGTGCACTGACAACAAACGTTGAATTGAATTGGAAGGAAATATTGGGAAATCAACAGATTCAATGCCACTGAAGATTTTTAGCCCGCTATGTGGTCTTCACTGCGCCTACCAGTGTAATCATCGCAATAGTCTGCTCGGGACAGGAGTGTCTCAGAAGTCCAGTTTCCAAATTTCATCCCTCCAAAATATGTTCACCAAAATATTGGTGGTATATATGGAGATGAATAGTTTTAAGGCAGTAGATTAGATATACATAGCCAACTTTCACATAAGGATTTACCAGCTGGGACCAGAGGTGGTATTCAGCAGGTTCTGATCAATTCTGGAGATCTGGTAGTGGAAATTTTGAGTAGTTTGGAGAACCAATAAATACCACCTCTGACTGGCCCCGCCCCCATCTATTCTCTGCCTCCTGAATCCCAGCTGATTGGGAGGAAATGGGGAATTTGCAGTAACTTTCCCCTGGAGCGGGAAGGGAATGGAGATTTTATAGTATCCTTCCCCTGCCAAGGCCCACCAAGCCACATCTACAGAACCGGTAGTAACATTTTTTGAATCCCACCACTGGTTGGGACCCCAGAACTGTGCACCAAATTACTGTATGGTGGATCAGAGGGGAGATAAGAATGCCCTCTTATTGCTTTCTCCCATCCAAATAAATTATATCAGTACTAGTTATTTGTTGAGCTTTGTTCTAATGGAAGAGTTGAAATAGCCCCAAACACCGTCCTTCTTCTCCTTGCAAAAGTTTATTGTTGTTGCAGAAATGAAGGTATCGATGATGATGAGTATTTGTTTGCTCTTCTATTTGTTGGAGCATCTAAATTAATGGAGCCAGCAAGACCAGTTCTCAGCCAGCAGCATAGAGATTTTTTTTAAAACAAAGCAGCAAAATTGATCATGGCAAAATGAGCAGAGAGGCATGACTTCAACTATGTATAACACCCTGAGAGAATATACGATCGATCATTTTCCTTCCCTGTTTTGCTCCGAAGAATACCTCATTTGTCATCTGCAAGCTGCTCGGTGGCTCCTTTCCAACAGTTTACAGCCTTAATGCGGCCATAAGTAAGTCACTCTTGGCATCCCAGCAGAAGAGATGCTGTCAAGAACCACAGAAGGCCCTCAACTCTCAAAGATCGGAAAGGGAGCTTTTCACTGCCTTGGGAAGTGACACTTGATTGTCCCCTGAGGGGATGTAAAAGGCTTTCTGGATTACAGGAGGAGCCTCACGAGTTCACAAAGGACACAGAATTGTTTAACAGCTTTATCAAAAGTTCCTTTTTGGGAGGCAAGGAAGTTAATGTGCCAGCTTTATGGTGCTGACTTTCTCTGGTGTTCCCCACATAACTTTGAAAGGTGGGTCTCCTAAAGCAAGCATTTTCAGAATGTAAATTAATTCCATCGAATCCTTGATTTACGACCACAATTGAACGCAGACTTTTGGTCATGAATCATTGCCGTCCTAAGTCAAGTCACCATCAATGCGAGCTGGTTGCCAAGTGTCTGAAACGTTACTACACGACCTCGGGCAGTTGTAACTGGGTCGTGATTAACTTTTTTTGGAGTCTGACGTATCTTTGAACAGTTGTCAAGTGACAGATTGTAAATTGAGGATTACTACACTACCCTGTTTTCCCCAAAATAAGACCTCCCTGGATAATAAGCCCAATTGGGCTTTTGGGTGCATGCATGTGCTAAAATAAGCCCTTCCCTGGAAATATTTAACTGCATGCACAGCCGGTCCCCTCCATTTCCTGGAGGGAGGACACCACACACACCCTGCATGTACCTGCCATCCACGTGGAACGGCCTCACGGAGGCCACTCCCGCAAATCCTAGCTCCCATGTCCCTTCTCTTAGTGGTGGCCACAAAAAGAGCTCAGCGTCACGTAAAATTAACTTAAGCATACATAATATCCCAGTGTTGGGTGCGGCAGGTGAAATGAGTAGGAAAAGCGAGCTGGTTGTCACCTTTAAAACCCTTCATGGCTTGGTCCAAGTTATATGAGGGATCTTCTCTTGCTAATCACATCTACCTGACCCACGAGAATGGGAAGGCAAGGAATGTTGCAGGTCACATCCCCTAGGGAGATACATCTGGCGGGACCCAGAAGAAGGGCCTTCTCCATGGTGGCTCTCTCTGGAACATCATTCGCCCAGAGATTAGATTGGCTCCCATCCTAATACTCTTTTTGAAGGCACTGAAAACATGGTTCTACCAGTGGGCTTGGGGAACCCAGAGCGGGATGGAGACCATTAAATGGCTTGTATGAATATGTGTTGTCACTGGGATGGAAGTGGGTGGGTGAACTATTATTTTATTATTATTTTATTATTTTCTTTTATCATTTTTCTTTTTATATTCATGTAAGCCGCCTTGAGTCGCCATGGGTGAGTAGGCAGCAATCTAAAATTTCTAAATAAATAAACTACTGGCAGCTGAGTCATGGTGGTGAAAGATTCACCTGGGAGGAGAAGCCGAGAAACCGTTGGGAGACCTTACTCAGGAGAAGAAAGATGCTCGAGCTAGCGAGAGATGAGAAAAGTGTCTTCAGCCTCATCCATGAAGGCAGCAGCAAGCAACCAGCTAAAGCAGGGGTCTCCAACCTTTGCAACTTTAAGTCTGAAGGACTTCAGCTCCCAGACTTCTCCAGCCAGCTTTGCTGGCTGGAGAATTCTGGGAGCTGAAGTCCTTCAGACTTAAAGTTGCAAAGGTTGGGGACCCCTGAGCTAAAAGAAACATGAGTGGAAATGTTAGAGTGAGGTCATTTTGGAAGGTTAGGGAGGAGAACTGTGGAAGAGTTTACTGGTCTGGTCTGTCAATAGTTTTAGAATACAGTTCTGTTTGTATCATTGTTTACCCTATTCTAATGCCAGTACTAATATATGTTGTTTCCTGATGATCTATCAGTATAGGTGGTACCTTGCTCAATAGCAGTAACTATGAAAGGGATCTTGGAGTCCTAGTGGACAACCATTTAAATATGAGCCAGCAGTGTGCAGCAGCTACCAAAAAAGCCAACACAGTTCTAGGCTGCATAAACAAAGGGATAGAATCTAGATCACGTGAAGTGTTAATACCACTTTATAATGCCTTGGTTAATACCACTTTATAATGCCTTGGAATACTGCATTCAGTTTTGGTCGCCATGATGTAGAAAAGATGTGGAGACTCTAGAAAGAGTGCAGAGAAGAGCAACCAAGATGATTAGGGGACTGGAGACTAAAACATATGAGGACCGGTTGCAGGAACTGGGTATGTCTAGTTTAATGAAAAGAAGGCCTAGGGGTGACATGATAGCAGTGTTCCGATATCTCAGGGGTTGCCACAAAGAAGAGGAAGTCAAGCTATTCTCCAAAGCACCTGAGGGCAGAACAAGAAGCAATGGGTGGAAACTAATCAAGGAGAGAAGCAACTTAGAACTGAGGAGAAACTTCCTGACAGTTAGAACAATTAATGAGTGGAACAACTTGCCTCCAGAAGTTGTGAATGCCCCAACACTGCAAGTCTTTAAGAAGATGTTGGATAGCCATTTGTCTGAAACGGTATAGGGCTTCCTCCCTAGGCAGGGGGTTGGACTAGATGACCTCCAAGGTCCCTTCCAACTCTGCTATTGTATTGTATTGCATTGTATTGTATTGTATTGTATTAAATCTACATAAAGGGGGAAGAACTTCTTTTTCTTATTGATGGTCCAGGAATGAGGGAAAGAGCGCCCTCTGTTGTTGGAAAAATTGCCAGGAGATCTGATGAGGATGAATTAGGAGTTGGAAGAAACTTTGCTTGGCCGATCTCTCTGCAATTTAATTCTTGGACTCAGGATGGTTCAGATGTTAGAATGGGGTTCCTTGGGGTTGTTTGGTGTGTGGTTTAGTTCAGTGTGTCATGTAAACAATAGGCTAAAATTAATCATGGCTAGGCTACAACCTCTTTCCAGGATTAAGAGTAGGCAGGCAAAGATGCCATTGTGGGGGCTGAAAAACACCAACTGCTGACAAATAGCAACAACATTCCAAACAGCTTGCTTGACCGTTTTCCATTCTCTGCCTCCCAAATTAGGTCTTCTCACATGCATTAAGAATTGCAGAAGAAACCCTATCCCAAGCTTTCGGGATTTGTGAATTTAAACTGTCAAAAGTTTAAATTGTCCTGGTTTAAATTGTTCTGGTACTCAAACCCTTGCAATCCTTCTCAAAAGTTAGAGAACATGCCCTGTGACAACATGGGGTGTAATGGGAGTGTCACGGTATGCACACATGTCACAGTTGCTTTGTAAGCTGCACTGGCTGCCAGGTGTCTTTCAGGTGTACTCAAGGTGATGATTGCCACCTAAAGCCCTTCATGGCCATAGTCTTGCTTACTTGAGGAAACATCTGCCTCTGTATGTTTCCGTTCGTACATGAAGTCAGTCAGAGGTGGCATTCAGCAGGTTCTGACCAGTCCTGGAGAACCAGTAGTGGAAATTTAGAGTAGTTCAGAGAACCAGTAGATACCACCTCTGACTGGCCCCGCCCCCATCTATTCTCTAATTTAATAATAATAATAATTTATTAGATTTATAAACCGCCCCCTCTCCCCGAAGGGACTTGGGGCGGTGTACAGGAAAAATTAAAAAACCATATAAAACATACAATATATACAAAGTTAAAAACGAATTAAATTAACCTGTACTAAAATTTAAGAACATTAAAATACAACCCAACCTATGCTAAAATTCCCTAAAATCTAATATCCATATATGTATTTGGCGGATGATATATTATGAGAGTCAGAACTATTCCGCAAGACCAGCTTGCTGAAAAAAATATGTTTTAAGTAAGCGGCGAAAGAGGGGAAGGTCCGTGATAGTGCGAAGTTCGGGGGGTAGGTCGTTCCAGAGGGCCGGCCCTGCCACAGAGAAGGCCCTACCCCTGGGCACCGCTAGCCGGCATTGACCGGCGGTTGGTACCCTCAATAGGCCCTCTCTGTGGGAGCGTATCGGACGCAGGGAGGTATGTGGCAGGAGACGGTCCCGCAAGTAGCTAGGACCCGAGCCATGGAGCGATTTGAAGATGGTAACAAGCACCTTGAAGCGCACCCGGAAGGCCACCGGTAGCCAGTGCAGCTCGCGCAGGAGAGGTGTTACATGGGAGTAACGAGAAGCTCCCAGAATCCCCCGCGCGGCCGCATTCTGAACCAACTGGAGCCTCCGGGTGCACCTCAAGGGGAGCCCCATGTAGAGAGCGTTGCAATAGTCTAAGCGAGACGTCACGAGTGCCTGAGTGACAGTGCGGAGGGCATCTCGGTCCAGAAAGGGACGCAACTGGCGTACCAGGCGGACCTGCCTCCCAAGTCCCAGCTGATCGGGAGGGAATGGGAATTTTTCAGTAACCTTCCCCTGGAGTGGGGAGGGAATGGAGATTTTACAGTATCCTTTCCCTGCCACACCCATCAAGTCACATCCACCAAGCCACGCCCACAGAACTGGTAGTAAAAGTTTTGAATCCCACTACTGAAGTCAGTCAACTAAAGTGCCACATTCTGGGTACTGTTAATTAATCAGTGTCAACTTGTAGGGCCCCAGTAGTGTGCCTTCCTGGTAATGGCTCCCCAGAGATTCCTACTGCTCCCATCTTTTGAATTTCTACAGACTACTTTACTTGGTTTCCCAGGTTCTAGATTGTGGTTGAGCCTGCCTGCCTTCCTTCCTACCTTCTTTCCTTCCTTCCTTCCTTCCTTCTCTTCTCTTCTCTCTCTCTTTCTCTCTCTCTTTCTTTCTCTCTCTCTCTCTCTCCTTCCTCCTCTTCCTCCCCCCTTCCCCCCCCAGCTTCTTCAGTTGTCTTTTTTTTCTTGGTACAATTGGTTTTCTTTTTATTTTCCTCTTCCAGTATAAGCTGTAAATCATTATGAAGTACGGTGATCTAAAGATTGAAGTGGTAAATAATTGTAAATAAACCTTGATCAAAAATATCTTACTGGAGAGAATCGTAGGTTCAAACTCTAAAACAAAGAGGAAAAGATAAGGACAGGATTTATTGCCTCACAGCCCAACATATTTTGGAAACTGTGATTCCTGTAGAGGAGAGGAGAGAGGCATTCTCTATCATTGTTTTGGGGGGAAGGGGGTTGGGGAAGGTTAGTGGCTGCCCTCTTTTTCTTTTGGGCTTGAAAAATTTTAATCTGCAAAAGGTGAGAAGATGGCGCAGGGAAGAACAGGCTGATTTGTACTGAGCTAGCCATATTATTATGAAACAGCACAATCATCCGTCAGAAACGCAGCACTTCTAAAGAGTATAGGTTGGAAGTACAACCGGTTGATCTTGCGATACGCTTACCCCTACTGAGCTCTACTCATCTTTCATGGTTTCCTGGCCTAAAGATGATGGTAATGGTGACTTTAGACTCAGAACTTTGCAAGATCAGTAATTTGAAAGGCAGCTGCTCCGACTGCCAGAAGCTGTCGGCTGCTATCGTTTTAATCCATTTTCACATCTTACATTTGGGTGTTCTGGTAAAGCCAATTTCAGAAAAGCAGTCACGATCCAATTTCACTTGATGCCACCGGAGGCTTAGCTTTGCGTATTCAGTTGCTTCTCTCTAAGTAGTTTTTGGTTCTTGGGCATTTTATCTTTTTTGTTTTCTACCTCATAATCTTGATTTGGTCATCTAATATCTGGAGAGGAACTTTCAAACGCACACAAGGAAAAGGGCCCAGGGAATCTGGGTGAGCCTCTGTGAATCAGATCTGATGTGATTTGAGTTGTGGACTCAAGATTGAAATGGAGGAAGACTCCAGCTTGCAATTCAGGGCAAAATGTCTCCATTTGAGATACTTAAAAGATGTTTGTTTGTTTTTAAATGAAGTTGTTCATAGGTTATAAATGGAAAAACACAAAACATTTGGAGCGGATTCATTTTTGGGGAAAAGAGGATGACAATAACATCCGTGCGACCGATCCGCTCCCACAGAGAGGGCCTTCTCAGGGTGCCGTCGGCTGGGCAATGCTGGTTGGCGGCGCCCAGGGGAAGGGCCTTCTTTGTGGTGGGCCCTACCTCTGGAACGACCTGCCCCCCGAACTACGCACCATCTCAGACCTCCACCTTTTCCGCCAGCGTCTTAAGACACACCTATTTCAACAAGCCGGCCTAGCATAACCTCCCGTTCCTGATTGTTTTAGTTATAAATTTTAATTAGGGAATTTTTGGATTGGTTTTAGCACAGGGTATGGGTTTAATTGGTTTTTAATTAACGGTATTTTGTATATTTGTATTGTTTTTAATTTTCCTGTGCGCCGCCCTGGGTCCTTTTTTAGGAGAAGGGCGGGATATAAATTCGAATAAAATAAATAAATAAATAAATAAAACAATAATAAGAAAGATAAACCCTTCAGACATTAATCCTGGCAGTTTTTATTCCAGATATCTTTTAAATTTTAACTACAATATCACTTGGAAATGTTAAGGCAGGAATGAGAAAAAGACAGCTCCGCAATCTCAACTCTACAGCAAAAATTCTGTAGAAAATCTATGCAGAAGCAATACAGAACAGTTGTTTTTTTTAAAAAGAAATCAGCTCTTTAAGCTTTTACTTTCCACTTGCTTGTTTTTCTGGAGTGCCAGATTTGCTATGAAACTAAAAAACACTAACCTTATGAGATAGGATGGCTTTTCTGCTTCTGATCACTGAATTTAACAGTGGAAGAATAGTAAGAGGTTGGCAAATCTGGCCCTTCTTTTTGGAAGGCCCTTTTATAACTGGCACAATTATGCTATGGAGCCAAGGTGAGCTGGGCACAATGGCAAAAACGTACATATTTTTCGGAGTATAAGACGCACCTTTCCCCCCCTCAAAAAAGATGGTGAAAATCCATGTGCGTCTTATACACTGAATACAGCATTTTTGGCCTCCTGAAACCCCACCCCCTTCACCAAAATGGCTGTGCAGAGTCTTTGGGAGGCTTCCAGAGTGGTTCTGGGGGCTGGGGAGAGCATAAATGAGCATAAAACAGGCAGTTCTTTTGCTCATTTTGCCCCCCCCCCCATAATCCCCAGAAGTACTGGAGAACTATATAAGCCTCCTAAAGGCTATATACGCCCTTTTTTTTGACAAAAATGGGCCCACTTTTGCAAAAAAACGGGCCATTTCTGGGAGGTCTGCAGAGTGACAAAACTTTTTTTTTTTAATTTGCCCCTTCAAAATCTTGGTGTGTCTTATATTCCGGTACGTCTTATACTCTGAAAAATATGGTAGCTTTTTTATAAACTTACTTTTTTCAGTTATGCAATAGCATGACTTGTTGCCAGCCATCAGTGAATCAGTAGAGGCCATGGCAGGAGCAAGCTGGCACAATGCAGTGCAGTGCTACGGAGAATGGCATGATGAAAGTGGTATTACTCTTGGCTCCTTCTATTTTTAAAAACACTGAACTGTTGGCATTTGATGCCCACCTATTCTTTGCCAAGAGAACTAAATCTGCCCTAATTGTTCAGAATGTTTAAATGTACAGTGTAAATTGGCACTGAACCTATACACACAGTGCTGAGAGGTAGTATATTGAACTCCCATTTGTGTTGGCAGGACCAGAAGTCTAATGTTCTATTGGGACAAGAGAACCGAAAGCCCAGGGTGATGGTTGGGCAGAGGAATAAGGATGGAGAATGAGAAAGTGAATGAAGCTCAGAGCAATGCGAGCTTTGCCACCACAAAACAGCTCTGATAAACAGATAATGTAGTGAGCTGGTTAACTCACCCCTTCCAATTCAGCATTCCAGTAGCTTGCAAGATTGACACATTTTTGGAGATGTGCCCTGGAAACAGCACAGAAGCTATCCAATCGATGAAGTGCCTTGCAATTAGTTTTAAGGCATGAATCTGCTTTTGTGCGACAACTTGACTAAAGCTTCATCAAATCAGAGGGTGCCTTCAAAGCTTTGTGCAGGCCTAAACACACTTCTTCCATGTGGCCGGCCTGACATAGTTATGTTTATTATTGAATTTTTAGCTGGGTTTTTAAATTAAGTTTTAGCACGGGTCAAATTCATTCAATTTAATTTTAAACTTACTTGTTGCCTGTTTATTTATATTTTATTTTTATTCCTGTGCACCGCCCTGAGTCTCACTTGGGAGAGAGGGCGGTATAAAAGTATGAATAAAGCAGTGGTGGGTTTCAAATTTTTTAGAACCTACTCTGTAGGTGTGGCCTATTTTGTGGGTGTGGCTTGGGAGTCATGTGACAGGGTGGGAGTGGCCACCTTTTAAAATGTGGTGAAACTCATTTAACAACGCTCTTGCTTAGCAACCAAAATTTTGGACTCAATTGTGATGATAAATTCTTTCTTTCTTTTTCTTTCTTTCTTTCTTTCTTTCTTTCTTTCTTTCTTTCTTTCTTTCTTTCTTTCTTTCTTTCTTTCTTTCTTTCTTTCTTTCCTTTCCTTTCCTTTCCTTTCCCTTCCTTCCCATTGGGTCACTGGCAGCAGCGGGCCAGATTTACTTCCAGGTACGCCAGTGGAACCCCCTCTCACCGGTTCTCTAAATTTCACCAACCGGCTCTCGCGAGTAGGTGCGAGCCTGCAGAAACCCACCACTGGAATAAAGTAAAGTAAAGTAAATGTCAATTGTTGTTTCTACCTCTTGATGTCAATTGAGTTTTTAATGGTGGAAAAATATATATGAAATGTATACCCTGGGATAGCTGGAAATTGGAGAGCTATTATATTGATATTTTTATTTATTCCATCAGATGTCTACACCACCTTTTCTCTAGGAGATCAAGGAGATAAATCAGAGGTGAGGGACCTGTGGTGTCCAGATATTGTTCAACTTCCGCTTGAAGGAGCCCAGCTATCATGAACTGCAGTTATATTTCAGCAACAACTGGAAGTCTGTAGGATTCTAAGCATAATGAAATCAGAATGAAAATAAGATAGCTTTATAAAATAGTTTCAAAACCCCTGATAGGAGGTGGATCTCTCGCCTCCCAATCAGGAGGTTGTGAGTTCAATCCTAGGTAGAGGCAGATGTAGGGTCTCCTGCTTGGGCAGGGGAATGGACTAGATGACCTGCAAGGTTCCTTCCAACTCTGTTAATCTGTTAAATCTGATATGGATTTAAATGTCTGTTCCCAAAGGCTAAAGTCACTCTGAGAAAACTTAAGTAACCCTATGAGACAATCAGGGTACACCTTCACATGACCAATAGGAACAGGGGTGGGTTTCAAGAATTTTAGCAAGGGGTTCTCTGCCTGGTTGCTGGTGGGCATGGCCTAGTCCAGGGATGTCCAAACTTGGGAACTTTAAGACTTGTGGACTTCAACTCCCAGAATTCCCCAACCAGCTATGCTGGCTGCGGAATTCTGGGAGTTGAAGTCCACAAGTCTTAAAGTTCCCAAGTTTGGACATCCCTGGCCTAGTCGGTCTCTTGCACCATGGTGGGGGTGGTGGTTTTGCCCTCCCTAGGCTCTGAGGGCTTTCCTCAAGTCTCATGAGAGCAAAAACAGCCTCCTCAGACTTTGGAGGCCAGAAACGGGCCCTTTTACAGCCTCCCCAAACTTCCAGTGGGCCCGTTTTTCACCCTTCCCGAGCCTCCGCGTGCGCTCTGCACTTACCTGCATCCAAAACAGGCCACATGGGGATTCCTGGGAGGAGAGGGGTGGGGTAGGTGGGCCAGCCAGAAGTGGGTTTTGGGAGTTCTCCGAACTGCACAGAATCTTAGCTAGAGATTCTCCTGAACCCCTTCGAACCCCCAGCAGCCCACCCCCCTGAACAGGAAGCTGCCCAAAAATTCTATCCCGTGAGCTACTGCAGACCCTTATTTTCAGTTTCCAAACCCAGTGGAAATAAAATGAATGAATTAATAAGACATAGAACGCGCCCAAATAAAACCAACCTCGAGCAGTTATTTTGAGAGGTTTTTTTGGGAGCAAACGTCTTGGCCACAAACACATCATTGTTGTGTTACATTTAAAAGCAAGCTGTTATGGTGAAATGATAACATGACAGCATGTTTGCAACAAAGTGAGGCGCAGCAAGTCTTCTCACCCATGGGAAAACATTGCATCCATAAGCTTTGCAAAACAATGGCTCTGTCTCCAATTCTTGACACCCTGGCATGGTGCCAGAAATCTCCGCCTTATGGTCCATTGATATAGAATTTCTGTGCATGGTCTATAAACTCCAGAGAGAGTGCACGTATCTGTGCTACTTGTTTCATTACTGGCCTTTTCAGTAAGTTTGGGTTTTATTTTTAATTATAGAAGTTAATTATAACTTGAACCAGAGACAGTCTGAGAATGGATTTTAGACATTTCTGGGTCATTTTAGGAAAGATGTTAGTTTAACACAGGGGTCTCCAACCTTTGCAACTTTAAGTCTGAAGGACTTCATCTCTCAGAATTCTCCAGCCAGCTTTGGTCACCCAGCTGACTTTCATGGCTAAGGCAGGACTTGAACTCATGGTTTCTAGCCTAGTGCCTTAATCACTAGACCAAACTGGTTTTACTTATTTGATCTGGGTAGAAATAATGTCATTGCAATGCTTGGTTACTTAGCTGCATTGTAGTCTACTTGGTCTATAGACCATAATCATATTTCCCTCAGGTTGATGTCACTTATCATTGCTTAGGTCAGGGGTCCCCAACCTTTGCAACTTTAAGTCTGAAGGACTTCAGCTCCTAGACTTCTCCAGCCAGCAAAGCTTCAGATTCTGGGAGCTGAAGTCCTTCAGACTTAAGGTTGCAAAGGTTGGAGACCCCTGGTTTAACACACTGAGCAAATATACAAACCAGAGTCTGCTAAGGCTTTGTCTAGTTCTTGCGTACTATCGTGTGAGAGTACAGTCAGGGAAGAAAGCCTGGCTTGTTAGGCTAGTAAACCCCACGATGAAATCATTAGTTGTAACTGATTAGGGTTAAAAAAGTACAGGTAGTCCTCACTTTAAAACAGTTCAGTTAGTGACCGTTCAAAGGTGCAAAGGCATTGAAAAAACTGACGTGTGACCATTTTTCACACTTACGACAGTTGCAGCATCCCCGTGGTCACATGGCGAAATTCAGACATTTGGCAACTGATTCCTATTTATGACGGTTGCAGTATCGCGGGGATCAAGTGATCCCTTTTTGCGAACTTCTGACGAGCACAGTCAATAAGGAAGCCAGATTCACTTAACAACCATGTTACTTGCACAGGTACAGTATAGGTGGTACCTTGCTCAATAGCAGTAACTGTGAAAGGGATCTTGGAGCCTAGTAGACAACCATTTAAATATGAGCCAGCAGTGTGCAGCAGCTGCCAAAAAAGCCAACACGGTTCTAGGCTGCATAAACAGAGGGATAGAATCAAGATCACGTGAAGTGTTAATACTACTTTATAATGCCTTGGTAAGGCCACACTTGGAATACTGCATTCAGTTTTGGTCACCACGATGTAGAAAAGATGTGGAGACTCTAGAAAGAGTGCAGAGAAGAGCAACAAAGATGATTAGGGGACTGGAGACTAAAACATATGAGGAATGGTTGCAGGAACTGGGTATGTCTAGTTTAATTAAAAGAAGGCCTAGGGGAGACATGATAGCAATGTTCCAATGTCTCAGAGGTTGCCACAAAGAAGAGGGAGTCAAGCTATTCTCCAAGGCACCTGAGGGCAGAACAAGAAGCAATGGGTGGAAACTAATCAAGGAGAGAAGCAACTTAGAAATGAGGAGAAACTTCCTGACAGTTAGAACAATTAATCAGTGGAACAGCTTGCCTCCAGAAGTTGTAAATGCCCCAACACTGGAAGTCTTTAAGAAGATGTTGGATAGCCATTTGTCTGAAATGGTATAGGGTTTCTTGTCTAGGCAGGGGGTTGGACTAGAAGACCTCCAAGGTCCCTTTCAACTCTGCTATTGTATTGTATTGTATTGTATTGTATTGTATTGTATTGTATTGTATTGTATTGTATTGTATTCTATTCTATTCTATTCTATTCTATAGAATAAATTTTTTTTCTATGGTACAAATTTTTTAATTAGAGGGTTTTTAAATCATGTTTTTAGCACAGGGTCATTGAGTTTAATAGGGTTTTAGGATGTTATGTATTTTGTATTGTATATTGTGTTTTAAATTCCTGTGCGCCGCCCTGGGTCCTTTTGTAGGAGATAGGTGCGGGATATAAATATAATAAAATCTAAAAATCTAAAATATAAATCTATTCTATTCTATTCTATTCTAATTAACCACAGTGATTCACTTAACAACTGTGGCAAGAAAGGTTGTCAAATGAGGCAAAACTCATTTAACAAATGTCTCATTTAGCAACAGAAATTAATTGTAGTCATAAGTTGATGACTTCCTGCATGGCTACTCATACTATCTTAATGGAGACATATAGGCTTGTATTGTTTCTTTCTTGACTTATTAGGAAATCAGGAATATTATTTTGTGTTCCACCAAAGTTTCTAGCAAGAGCACAGAGCAATAAGTCAAAAGGGTTAAAAAAAAACCTTAGGAAACCAAGAAACAAACCATACAGATGTTTATTTCCAATTTTCCAACAAAAAATGGCTTATCACAAACCCTGAACTTAGGTGGACCAATACGGTATTTTATTTAACATGAGAGTGCCTTATATTCTTCTATAATATATAATTTACTAGTTTGTCTACCTTTTCACATTTGACTAAAAATATTGGCAAGTCCCAAAGCACATTTGAAAATTATCACCACTCTATTGCTCTTGTTGACTTTTTTTTCCCATTTAAAGGAATTATTTTTCTCCTTAAAGCAATATTTTTAGGCAATTTGAAATCCAGAGGGATAAAATACACTGCTTATTCTTTTTCAGATGTCCACCATCAAATTCTATAGATGTAGGTTTGCTATGCTTTTTCATTCCCACAGATGCCAGTGAGGTGGTGAGAAGACCAGTTCATGCTTCAGAGGTGACTCACAAAGGCTGGCAATAAATCATGAGTTTCTTTGCATCCCTATTTTTGGCTGCTTTCAGTGCACAGCCATGGTGAAAAATCCCAGGTGTTCCTGCTCTGAGCCAAGTGAATATTCAAGATTGCCCTGAAAGAAGGCATTGTGCTCATTAAAAACAGTTTCTGGGAAAGAAACTAAGACAACTAGTGGTTGAACTTTTCTTTGCTCAAACCTTGGAAAGCACTTGAGATGCCCATATCTTGAGTTGCTAGGGAAGGAGAGAGTGAATCAGAGACAGGCAGAAGAATTGCGGATTGCAGGTTGCCCTCAACTCAACAGTTCAATTACTCAGTGGTGGGTTCCTCTCCCCGTTGCTACCGGTATGCTGTTCATAGGGCCAGGCGTCCTGTTCGTGCATGCATGCTATGCACACATATGTACTCCACTGCCCCTGCGATACCCAGCTGCTTGTTGGAGGTCGCACAGGCACTGCACGCTGTGCGCGCATGCGCAATTGGCCAGTTGCTTTAAAAACAGGTGTAGAACGCGGGCGGGCGGGCCAAACCAGCTACCATACCAGTACGCTGTCAGCTGCTCCCGGCTACTACCTGTACTGCCCAGAACCCACCACTGCACTTACTGACTGTTCGAAGCTACACCTGCAACTGACTCACATTTATAACTGTTGCAGTATCCCAGAATCATGCGATCCTCTTTTGTGACCTTCTGACAAGCAAAGTCAAGGAGGAAATCAGATTCTAATGTAATGTTACTAACTTAACAACTGCAGTGACAAACACGGCAAGAAAAGTTGTAAAATGAGGCAAAACTCATTTAACAAATTTCTCACTTAGCAATTACCTGTATTTGGAGGATCAGCTGGAAACACCTTCTCCAAACGATTGCTGTTCCAGCCAGCCTTTTATGATTGCATCCTGTGTATTGCAATTGTGATCCCAGAGACAGACTAATTGTTTAAATTCAAGCCACTGGTTGCTAAAAGGGAAAATGAAAGGTTTAATAGCAATAGCAATAGCATTTAGATTTATATACCACTTCACAGTGCTTTGACATCCCTCTCTAAGCGATTTGCAGAGTCAGCCTATTGTCCCCAACAATCTGGGTTCTCATTTTACCCACCTCGGAAGGATGGAAGGCTGAGTCAACCTTGAGGCTGGTGCAGAGGTGGGTTGCTCCCGATTTGGCCTGGATCAGGCAAACTTGTAGTAGCAGTGATGGGAGGCTCCATCCACCTGCCTGGACACTTGTGTGCATGCGCAGAAGCAGTGTGCAGGAGTGCGTGCAGGAGCGTGCCCAAACTGGTAGTAAAAAATTTGGCAACCCACCACTGGCCTGGTGAGATTTGAACTGCCAAATTGCAGGCAGCCAGCAGTCCGCAGAAGTAGCCTGCAGTACTGCATTCTAACCATTGCGCTACCTCGGCTCTCTAATCTACAGATCGTTTAATCTAAAAATATTAAGCAGCGTTATAGGCAAGAAAGAAGAAGACTGTTATTCAGACAAAAAATGTAATGTGGACCTATCCAGGAAGACACCAGGGTGCACAAAAAGGGAAACTCTGCCAATTCAGTTGTCAATTGAGATTAATTCACGGATAATGGTGCGTAAGAGATGTGCCAGAGAAAGAGTTCACCTTTAGTGCTTCATGCATTGATCAAAAATGATGCCTGACAGAAAGTCCTTCTCTATATTGTTCTTTATTGTCATGGGGAGTTGACTGTATCTGGCTAAAACTTCCTCCTTCCCTCCATCAAAATGCAGATGAATCTCAAACTGCCAGTGCGTCATAAGTGATGGAGGAAATGTGCGGTAGGCATTAATACTTAAGAGTCCCATGGCTACAAGTAAGTAGTTTAAACAGTTGTGTGGAAATAAACAATTTGATCTCCTTTGAAGATTCCTTCCCTTGTGTGGGTTTTATATGAGAGGATTCTCCTGCTCCCAAGCACAATACAACCAAATGAAGGAGCTGAAATAGACATTCTGGGAGCTATTTTTCAAAATAACGCTTTCAATATCTCTGTCAGGATTCCAAATAGCATCCAAAAGTAAATCAGAGTCCAAGGCAAAGTATTCCCCAAATTTCCAATTTATTAAGAGAGCCATGTTGTCACATCTGGGAAAACCCGAATCTGAAAGCTTTCCGGTTTTCCCCACCCAGTTGAAAGTTCAAGATCCTGCCCCCACACCCACACATCCATCGCATGGTCCAATCTCCCTTTGCCATGCTGGCAGTTTCACCCATCCAGTTCTGGTCAGGTGCAGAGGTGCAAAATCAAAGGATGACCTTGGCTTTCTAGAAAGAATTTTGTTATGGCTACATATCATCTAACTTCATGCAATACCCCCTCTCATTTTCTCACAATAGAAAATGCATAGTTGAATACTAGAAAGTGTGGCAGGCCAAAAATCCAAAAGAAAAGATTACTGCAGGCCTGACAATCTCGTTTTGCAACTGAGGGAGGGTGGGGGCGGGGAGGTTGTGCTGCATTTCATTGCATGATATTCAAAGGTTTGTGTGTTGCCTGCCTACTTTCTCATTTTATTGCCCTCATTGGCTAAACATGCTTTAGTAATGAATGTTAACAGAGGCAATTAATACTGGGCCAGCGATGTGCACATGTGCGGCTCTGCTTACTTTTTCAAAGCCAATGTTTATGTTTTGTTGGCAGTAGTACACTCTTCTGCTAAACATAGGTTGTGTAATATATTACACAAGTTAAGTTGTGTAATATATTTCATTCTGAGTACTCTCTAATGCTTCTGCATTTAAACAATGAAAATGAATACTTCTAATAGGCAAACACTTACTTGCAAACACATCCCCATGGGGAGCTTCTGAGTTTCTCCTATATGGGTTTTGGTATAACTTTTAATATAAAAAAAATTACATGATTTTTATGGTCCGACAAAATCGTACCATGCAGAACTAGAACAAAAATTCTAAAATGTCTCTTTATTATCTGAAAAGTTATTGATATACGCGTGGAAGCTTTTAATTTTCATGGAGCAGAAATATATAAGGAATAGGGCAGGGAGAAGGTAAGAAAGTCCTGAACTGTCTTTCTTTGGGTGAGTTTCAAAAACCATTAAGACATGACTTATTTTTTTTAATCTTTCTAAGCAATTCTTTCTTGATAATTTAAATAGAACTGCTAACTCTTAAGTCACTTCAAACTTCCAATTCTTAAGTCACTTCAAACTTCCTTGTGGTCATGTGAGTACATTCTCTTGACGGTCAATATTTCATTGACCGTCCTGCTTTTGACAGGAGGATTATGTTAAAAAGTAGGTTGAGTCAAGAACACAAAAAAAGGAACAAGGTGATCTAACTTTCTTAATATTCTAACAGAAACACTGGAAAATCTGAAATACATCTTTAATATGGATTGATCTGTCAGAGTTTGCAGCAGCAATCACACCCAGAAAGCACACACAGGCAACTGATTCAGCAGGATTCATTAACTTCTCTTTATCTATAATTTAACACATAAAGTAAATATACAATACCAAAATAAGGTTTTCCAACGTGGTAGTAAATACAAGCAAACACAGGCAGAGGAGAGAACAGTTTCAGTTCAGAGCAGCAGTTTAGAGCTCAGCACAGACTCAGAGCTTTAATACAGAAGCTAAGCTAAGCCACACCCAGGCTCCTTGCTGTCTCCTTGTTGCTCACACAGCAAATGCTGTTTCCATTTCCAAACAGCCCTCATTGGCTGACTTTGTTGCTATGACTATTCATTGGCTGACCTTGCTACCATGTTTCTGCCAAGTCATGAACTCTCATACACTGACATGATCTAATATGTTGTTACGAATATATACAATGGGGTGGTATTAATAGTGCAGTCCATGCCTCAAAAATGATTTTGAAAAGGTAACCCCTTTTCTAATACAGGTAGTTCTCGACTTACCATAGTTTATTTAGTGACCATTCAAAGTTACATCATTTGAAAAAAGTGACTTATGACCATTTTTCATACTTAATGACCACCGCAGCATCCCCTTGGTCATGTGATCAAAATTCAGACACTTGGCAACTTTATGATGATTGCAGTGTCTTGGGGTCATGTAATTCTTTCGTGACCTTCTGAGAAGAAAAGCCAATGGGAAAGCCAGATCCACTTAACAACCCTGTAATTAGCATATCAACTGCAGTGATTCACTAAACAACAGTGGCAAGAAAGGTCACAAAATGGGGCAAATTTCACTTAACGGCCGTCTCACTTAGCAACATAGATTTTGGGCTCAATTGTGGTGGTAAGTCAAGGACTACCTGTATTTATTAAGAGAGCTTGATTTTTCTCAGGTTCCTAAGCCTGAAAAAAACTGGACCACTCTGTTCAAGTACCTGGATAAAAGGAAAAAGAAATCAGAATCTTCTCCAAATGATGGATCTTGACAGTTCTTGAGGTCTCATAATTACAGACCAAGTCCATCTCTGAATTGTGGAGTTGCTGGCGGAAACTAATACTCTTCTTTTTTTTTTTTAAGTATTTTATTGGTTTTCAAAATTTTTACAGGGGAAAGGGTATAGGGTAAAGGTAACATTTTGGTAGCTTCCCTGCCATTGGTGTTGACCCTCTCAAAACTTCATAAATTTACAATGTTAAAAATAAAAGATAAACATATAAAAAGATTACATTGTATAGCCTATATATTCAATCATCGTTTTTTTTTGCCATTTTATCTTGTATCAACAATTACAGTAGTATTTCAAATAAAATTATTTTTGCGATCTAAGTCTTTTTGCAATTGATTCCTCTTCCCTGTCCCCGGGCGGGGCCATCTCTCCCTCCGTTCCCCCGTCTTCGCCTCCCAGCTGGCGAGAATGTTTTTTAACAAAAGCCTCAGCCTCACTTAATGTTTTGATTCTTACTTTACCTCCCTCCCAGAAGATCAGCATTCCCTCTGGCAATAACCACTTGAACCATATTCCCTTTTTATATAATTTCTTAGATAGGAAGGAATACTTCCTCCTTATTTCTCTAATTTTTTTCAGTATCTGTTTCAAAATGATTATTTCTTTATCCTGGTATTTTAAAGTTCCATCCTGTTGAACCCTCAATATCTCATCCCTTGTGGATCTCCTAAGAAATTTAACATGGACTTCTCTTGGTACATTATTTATCCTGGCATAAGTTGAATTAATTCTATAAACCATGTCCATATCCCACCAGAGTTGATCTTTCTGTCTTTTAAGGTATTCTGCTAATATTGGAAACTAATACTCTTCTGAAGGTGCAATCCACTGATCAAAATAACACGCCTGCATGCTTTAAATCACAATTTCTAAGACCTTTTAATACAGCCAGGAGAGGAATTGTAATGAATGGGGATAGGATTCCATGTTTCTGGAAGTAAACAAATGATTCCACAATTGAACATTTTAGGTTTTGACTAGTACTTCAAATCCCCCCCCCCCCCCCCCAATCCTCTTCTCTCCTTGTCCTGGCAAGATTACGGTTTATTTTAGTATTTTTATTTTTTATATTAGCATCTGATTCTGAACTGCTTTGCTAGAAAAAAAAAGGAAGCAGCTAATTTGTGCTGAAGGGAATCTGGGACTTTAGGCAAGTAAGGATGAATAGTAACTTTAAAAAAAAAAGCATTTCTCTCCAGCGCTATGGAAATTTAAATTTCTCAAGAGTGAGCAGAGGATATTCTGTGAGGGAATTTTGGGAGATTTATACATTATACAGCAGTGGTGTCCAAACTTGGGAACTTTAAGACTTGTGGACTTCAACTCCCAGAATTCCCCAGCCAGCCAGGAGTTGAAGTCCACAAGTCTTAAAGTTCCCAAGTTTGGACACCCCTGTTATACAGGAATAGAAGAAACGTTATTATCTCAGCTGTAAAGCATTGCTTTTCCTAAGCTGGTATATTCTCCAGATGTCTTGAATTACATTTTTCATAATCCCCCCCCCCCCACATCAGCATGCTGCAGTGATGATCAGTGCTGTAATTCATCACATGTGGAAAGCTTCGACTTCCACACATGATGAACTATGAAATGATCAATGGTTCCCAAACTTGGCAACTTTAAGACTTGTGGACTTCAACTCCCAGAATTCTCCAGCCAGCTATGAATTCTGGGAGTTGAAGTCACAAGTCTTAAAGTTGCCAAGTTTGGGAACCTCTGTATTACAGCATACAGAATCTGTTTTAAAACGTTTCTGCAGGCAGGTATATACTCATATCCAACCTATACCTTGGCCTTTGCATCTTCAGTGCTCCCTCCTCACTCATCCATGGAGCCTTTCACATGGGGCACATTTGGAGTTCATGAAGCACCAGCTAAAAAAAATGGCTGCCATCAGGAAACCTGTCTGTTCATTAAACATGTTCTGAGGTAGCCAGGGCTAATTACAGAATTCTTCTCTTGCCTCCCCAAATAGTTCTCTTGATCATTTCTTCCAAGTGTTTTCTCCTGAAGGCAGCTTTGTGTTTTGGCTTCTCTGATTAAGGTGGAATGCAATTCTCTCTTGAAGAAGCCTTTTAAGAGTTGTACCTAATGAGAAAACTCTTGTTCCGACAGAAGTTTGGGGAGACTTTGTGATTGTGTTTAATACTATAGATTATTTCTAATGATTGCAACCCTCCCCCCTTTAAAAAAAAACCAAAACAGATGCCATCTGGAGTCACCATGTGTGAGTTGGGCAGCCATATGAATTTTTTTTAGAAATAAATAATAAAATAATGAATATCTTAACAGCCACCATCTTCAGCTGCTGGTCATGAATAAATAGAACCTACAGTGTAGAATATTTATAGTACATACATTTGCATAAAGAAAGCTGTATTTACTGATCCTGAATTTAAAATAACCCTTCCATAATCTACCTGATGAGGATCAGAGTACAAAATAATCTATCTCTTCCCGTTCCAGGGATTGTAAGATGATCCTCCAATTCTTAAATTAAACTATTTGTAGGAGAGGAAGTTAGTATTCCCTACCTGTCATTCGATGTATCTCCAATCAATGAACAATAAAAATATATTTTAAAATGACAACAAACAAGCTAACAGTAAACAACAGCTCAATCTAGAACACTCCAACCAACACTGACAGGACAAGCCACAAGTATATAAAGTGAGAGCAAACCTTACTCACTACTACCACTGATGATGTTATTTTGTTTGGTAATGAAATGTCTGCCAAAAAAAAAAAAGCTTAGGGAGTAGCAGAGACATTGCATTTAAAAATAATAATATGAAACATATATTAATAGCCAGTGGTACTTCAGCTGTTTCATGTTGCCTGTTTTCTTTCCATTTGTAGCTCTGTCAAGCACACTGATGAGAGGCAGTTTGGTGTAGTGGTTAAGGCAGGGGTCTCCAACCTTGCAACTTTAAGTCTGAAGGACTTCAGCTCCCCAGAGTTCTCCAGTCAGCAAAGCTGGCTGGAGAACTCTGGGAGCTGAAGTCCTTCAGACTTAAAGTTGCAAAGGTTGGAGACCCCTGGGTTAAGGTACCAGGGTACAAACTGCAAGATTGAGTTTTAGCCTTGCCTTAGGCACAAAGCCAGATGGGTGACCTTGGGGCAGTCACTTTTCTCAAACCTACCAAGGAGGCAACAATGAACAAAGCTGGCTGGAGCAAAGCTGGCTGGAGAAGTCTGGGAGCTGAAGTCCTTCAGACTTAAAGTTGCAAAGGTTGGAGACCCCTGGGTTAAGGTACCAGGGTACAAACTGCAAGATTGAGTTTTAGCCTTGCCTTAGGCACAAAGCCAGATGGGTGACCTTGGGGCAGTCACTTTTCTCAAACCTAGGAAGGAGGCAACAATGAACAAAGCTGGCTGGAGCAAAGCTGGCTGGAGAACTCTGGGAGCTGAAGTCCTTCAGACTTAAAGTTGCAAAGGTTGGAGACCCCTGGGTTAAGGTACCAGGGTACAAACTGCAAGATTGAGTTTTAGGCTTGCCTTAGGCACAAAGCCAGATGGGTGACCTTGGGGCAGTCACTTTTCTCAAACCTAGGAAGGAGGCAACAATGAACCACTTCTGAAAAATCTTGCCAAAAGAACTGCAGGAGCTTCCAATATGAGGACCCAGAGGTTCCTCACAATGTAATGTCAAGAGATGTCCATCTAAAGTTCACAGACCAGAGACTGTACATGGAAAGAAGGGGAATGCAGTCTGATAGCATCAAAGCCACTGTCCTTGATAGCTGAGGTGACTGATATTGTGAAATCCTACCAATGGCGGGAAAGGACTGGGTTAAAAGACAGCAATGAGGTACGAATCACAGCAGCACATTAACTCGACACCAGATCAGAAGCACAGGATTTGAAGTTAAAGAACATGCAGAGGGTGTAACATTCAGACAGGGTCAGCATACACTAAATGTCATTGCTTATAGCAACATCTAGTTTAATGAAAAGAAGGACTAGGGGAGACATGATAGCAGTGTTCCAATATCTCAGGGGTTGCCACAAAGAGGGAGTCAAGCTATTCTCCAAGGCACCTAAGGGTAGAACAAGAAGCAATGGGTGGAAACTAATTAAGGAGAGAAGCTACTTAGAACTGAGGAGAAACTTCCTGACAGTTAGAACAATTAATCAGTGGAACAGCTTGCCTCCAGAAGTTGTGAATGCCCCAACCCTGGAAGTCTTTAAGAAGATGTTGGATAGCCATTTGTCTGAAATGGTATAGGGCTTCCTGCCTAGGCAGGGGGTTGGAAGACCTCCAAGATCCCTTCCAACTCTGCTATTGTATTATTATTGTATTATTGTATTATCTGCATGGTGTAATATGTACATTGCTCAACAGCTGATTTTAAAAAAGGCAAGAAAATGAATGCATTTTTCAATCTCTTTTGTTCATTAAATGGCAGGAAACTAAACGAATCCAGAATATTTTAGAAGCTATCTGCACTGGAGTACATTTGGGCATTGTTATGGCCTAAAGAAAGCCCTTACAGATGAAACAATTATGCAATTTTGTATTTGGGGGAATTTTGCAGTAATCAGAAGACTTCTTTCAGAATTCTTTCCAACGAAGGAAATAGACTGTCCTTTTAAGGTTATATTAGCATTAAGAGAAGACAAATGGAACATGAGACACAAGTCTCTCTCTCTCTCTCTCTCTCTCTCTCTCTCTCTCTCTCTCTCTCTCTCTCTCTCTCTCTCTCTCACGCACACACACACACACACACACACACACACAGTGCTGCACACAAAAATGCCAAACAGTTGCCTGAGGTGAAAACTGTGATTAGATACAACTTCTAACACCCGCTCCCCGCGTAGAAATGAAAGAAAGAAAGAAGGCGCACGTGAGGGCACCATACAGTGTTATTGACATTTTCAAGAGAGCAATGTTAAGTATCTTCAATATCTAATATGGATAATAACTCCAACTTGAGTAAAATTAAGCAATGGAAAATATAGCTAATCGAAAAGTGCTTTAAGAATCTCCTCCTTTCCCTCTCTAAATCTTTTAAGTCTTTTCGTGGCTGAAAATTGCCTGTAAATTTTGTTTATGTTGCCTATAAGTAATATATTTATTGAGTTCTATTTCAGTTTCATGGCATATGTCTTTAAGAAGGATACTGTATCTGGGCTGGAAAACACCACAGAATCTCTTGGTGGCAAAAACAACAACAACCCATCACTGTGCTCATCAAAATCTGATTTGCTGTCAAACCTCTGCAAGCACTGTAGATGCCCAAACAAGTAAAATATACTGTGGTGATGGATATCCCTCCAGGCGATACATTCAAATGGAGGCTAAGCGGCCATCTGCTGGAGGTGCTTTCGTATGGATTCCTATGTCAAACAGGGCAGATGGATTCAGTGACAAAATGGCCCTATCCATTTTATGATTCTGCATAACGCTTTCCTCTCCTACGTAAACAGTAGTTCAGTATCAGGCACTTTGTTGTCTGAGGGGAAGGCGAGGGGAGTGTTCCTGCTCGATCCATATCTGCATATGGACGCAACCAATTGTGACTAAATTGGAACAGAGCAATCTAGTGTCACTCGTGTGTAAATAACTGGAACCGACAAGACTGGCTCAGCATTTACACCCAGGGTTCCGCATCTCAATATGCTGCCATCAACCTTATGCTACTTAATACTTGCTACCTGAGGCATCTGTATCACTCTCCTTATTAATATGGCTGACTCTGAATCCTCACACTTTGGACAAATTGCACAGGCTTTCCTCCTGCTCCTTTCAAATGCTTTGACATCTGGCAACCTGAAAGACTGCTTCCTGAAACAAAGTCAGTCTGATCTCAGTCTGATATCTGGGGAGAAATTCTTGACTGTCCCATATTTGCCAAAAAGGTACCACTTCCCTTTATTAGTGCCTAGCTCTGGAATACCTTCTCAGTAGAGATTGGGCTGGCCGCTTCCTTGTTAGCTTCCAGGAAAATATCTTCTTGCAAATATTTTTTTTAACCAAATCCATGCAGGGTGCCATCTTTCATTCCTTTCGCTTTTCTTTTACGCTTCAAGTATTTTATTTTGGCTAAATTGCCCCTTTCGGTTGGGATTTGATTATTATTTTATCAGTATTTTTAATCAAACTCTGGATCTTTAAACTTTCTTGCTGCGTGTATGCCATTGAGTGTGGTGAGACTCCAGCTGCACATAAATGCAATGAACCAATGAAGGATTTCTTTTTTTAACCATTTAGTGGACTGAAAAGGTAAAACCGTTTCAATTTCCATGCAGACTTGTTCTGTGTTTGTTCCTTTTATGTTCTGATTTGAAAGGGCAATGCACTTCCTTATTAACTAAAGCTGCATTGAAGCAACTGGTTTCATAGTTCACTGAACGTCCCCTCCCCGAGCAATAATCTCTAAAATTACTATTGCTCAAAATGTGCACATACCAGAAAGCGTAATACAATGTAATACAGAAGATCACTGGAAATAAAAACAAGTGGAAGAACTATTTTGGCTGCCAAGTGCAAACATTGTCATTCTTTGTATTACAATGAATCTTCATGTAGCTAACAAGAACGAGCTAGTCCATGTGGGGAAAAAAACCCTGTTTCATAGTAATCTTATTTTTCATCTTTAAAAACTCAGTGTGATACAGGTCAGATGTATATTAGACCATTTCTCACATACAGTATTTCCCTGGAGATTTAGCACATGAAAGGGCAAGATGCATTGTTCTAGATGTGGAGATTGCAGCTTCCATTCTTACAACCATTTGTCATGTTGGCTAGGATTAATGGGAGTTGGTATGCAACTGTTATCTAGAGGATCACACATGGTCCATTTCTGTTGTAGATGCGATTTTTATAGATACCAGTAGGTTTGTTAGATGATAACACATAATTAGGGTGCTTTGATGCTGGAAGCATGCCAAAATGCATTTTCACCAACAACTAAACTTTATTTAGTAGACTTTTATCCCACATTTATTACTTTATAAGTAAATCAAGGTGGTGAACATACCTAATGCTCCTTCCTCCTCTTCCTCTTTTGCCTACAAAAAGAACCCTGTGATAAGTTGGGCTGAGAAAGAATGATTGGCTCAAAGTTACCTAGCTGGTTTTCAAGCCTAAGATAAGACTAGAACTCACAGTCTCCTGGTTTTTAGGCCACCACCTTAACCATTATACCAAACCTGCTCTCTTATCTTCAATAGCACTTCAAAAGTTCAACAGTTCATATACAGGAGTGTCAAACTGGTGGCCACGGCCACCCCAGCTCCGCAAACGAAAAAATGTTGCAAAACATCACGTAGTGGCAACGTGATGCTTCAAATTTGACACCCATGACGTAAGAGCCATGTTGGCGCAGTGATTAGAATGCATTACTGCAGGCTACTTCTACTGACTGCCACTCACCAGCTCAAGGTTGACTCAGCCTTCCAAGATCGATAAAATGAGGACCCAAATTGTTGGGAGCAATATGCTGACTCTGTAAATCACTTAGTGGGGGCTGTAAAGCACTGTGAAGCAATATATAAGTCTAAGTGCTATCGCTATTTAGTTAACTTTGGTTTAAAAAACCACTAGTAATGTGAATTGAGAGTATTCTAGGATGTTCTGGTATTGCTTTGGCACTTTTGAATTACCTCCAAAATACTTTGTATTAATATAGATGAGACAGGTACAACTCAAAGCCCCAGCACCACATACAGCTCACTCTTAAGAGTAATCCCAGAGAACTACCATACTATAGTTTTTAATCTGACAAAATGTATATCATTAGAAAGTAATCAAATGAACAATATTTAAATGTAATTACATGTCATTGGAAATAAAATGAAATCTAATTGCATTTTCCTAGAGCCATTCTTTATTTGGTGGCCAGACAACTCAAAGGTCAAGTGCAGCCCAAATTATATACCCAATTGAAAATATATTCCTGTTTTATTTATCAATATATAAACATAAAATCACATTTGCAGTGAATCATAAGGAAGGCAATGAAAAAAAAACCCTAGTCTCTTATTGTTGAGACTGTTAAAACTATTACAAATAACAGTGCATCCAGGGAGGTTGGCAGGTGATGGAGGTGTGATAAATGTTAAAATGACATTTTCAATCATACAGTTATGGCTACCATCTTGTCTTTTCTGCCCCTTTCCATGGGTTCCTCTGAATGCATCCAATCTTTTAATGCATTTTAAAAAAATTCTTTTTGCAATTGCCATTGCAATAGAGCCATGAGCTTACTTTCGGGAATCTGTCTTAATCTATTGTTTCACTAAGCATGGCAGTAAAAGTTACAACAAAAACTATGCAATATATAGTTACTTTTTGAATGCTTGTTTTCCTAAATAGCATTATATCACAGATAATAAATGAATGCTTGAGACTTCATTTACTTTCCCTTTACACATCCATGCTATTTTTAATTCTGTCACTTCTGTGCTTAATATGACATTTAGCAACTAAAATTGATTCTGGGATAAGTTTTAAGCATTGTTCAATCCCATTTATTTGAACTGCTTGAGGGCACATATAAACCATTTCAATTACGAGAGGCTGAATAAATAGAGTGCCTCTTTATACAAGTCCCTGATCACAAAGATTTAATTCAAATGTATGAAACTTTGTGATAAATCTGTTGCAACTTTCTCCATCCCAGTGCACTCCAAATGTATTGGATTTCAATTCCTAAGATCTCTGTCAACTGCAATGTTGAAGTCAGAATAGCCGAAGAGTATCAGGTTTGGAGAAGTCTACATAATTTTTGTTTCTGTAGAAAAAGTCCACTTATTCTTAGCAGATTTCCTGATGGCTTTTTCAGCCTCTGTATTAGTAACATTTTATTCTTAGGAGAGATGGGCTAAAATGACACCCCTTAAATATTTCTGCAACAGCAGTTACTTAGAAATATCAATGGGAGACATTAAAAAGTACTTGAAGTAAAGTTTATTGCTGGTTTCACTCATTGCATTAAGTTTTAATTTATTTGTTGAAAAAGCCTTACTGACATGATTCACATGTGATGCTTACCCAATAAGCCAATAGATGACAAACATTTTCAAATACATGTTCTTTTCTTGCTTGATTTTTAGAGGCTGTGGAGACTGGATGACAAAGGAGAACGATCTCCCATGGCCTCCAGATCTTCGGGCAATTGTGTGGCCTCTGGAGCCTCCGAAGATCATGCAAGAACAAGGCATGCTTTTGTATAGTTTTTGGAGGCCACTGAAAAGCTTCTTCCGAAGCTTCTTCAAGAACAAAGGCCTTGTGCAAGCTGAAGCAGCCTTGGATAAGCCACGGGGGTCTTCAACATAAAGATAGCACCGTCTGAAGGTAAGTGGTGCATAGCAGATCCTGTGGAGTGCTGGGCCATAGGGGGCAATCGCACCGCCAGCTTTTTGAGTAGCAGCAGTGGCACAAGGGCTGAAGTCAAGGCCTGGGCCTCCACTTTAGGCCCAGTCTTGGCACAGCCACCTGGAGCTGCTGTTAAGGTTGACCTAGATTGGGAGTTGGGAGACAGATAATTGTTTCTCTCTCTCTCTCCCTCCCCCCCCTCTGTGTGTGTGTGTGTGTGAGAGAGAGAGAGAGAGAGAGAGAGAGAGATGTGCCAATAGTTTCAAGTTAGGCATTATATGAATTTTTGACATGCCAAGCCCAAAGGATTCGCCATCGTAGGCTAAGCAAACACTACACATTAAGCCAAAGCAAAGCACATGCTGTAATGGGATATCATGATATGTGAACTCAGTCATGTAAAAGGGCACCTCCCTCAGGCTAACCAAGAATAAATTTGCTTCTTGAACTAAAATAGGCTCCTTTCTTCTCCACTGTCTATGTATCTATCACAGTGGCTGTATACTACTCACTACTCGACTTTCAGAAGATCACTAAACATGTGCTAAAAAGAGGTTTACCTCCCTTTCAAAAGAGGGTTAAACCTGTCTATATAAGAAGTCACAAAATGCCGTCAGACATCTGCAAAAGGGCACCTCCCTTAGGATAAGCGTCTGATCTCTTTGCCCAAGCCACAACAGTGATGAGTGCCCAGTTACCAAAAAGACTATGTTTGCAGTAGCCCAAGTATTCAATAGATGCTAGGCATTGGATTAGGTTTCAGCTCTTGTCTGCTTCATTGTGAACATCATCAATACATTGGGGCCAGTGGTGGGTTTCTGCAGGTTCGCACCTACTCGCGAGAGCCGGTTGGTGAAATTTAGAGAACCAGTGAGAGGGGGTTCCACCGGCGTACCTGCAAGTAAATCTGGCCCACCGCTGCCAGTGACCCAACAGGAAGGAAAGGAAAGGAAAGGAAGGAAGAAAGGAAAAAAAGAAAGAAAAAAAAGAAAGAAAGAAAGAAAGAATTTATCATCACAATTGAGTCCAAAATTTTGGTTGCTAAGCAAGAGAGTTGTTAAATGAATTTCACCACATTTTAAAAGGTGGCCACTCCCACCCTGTCACATGACTGCCAAGCCACGCCCACAAAATAGGCCACAAGAATAGGTTCTAAAAAATTTGAAACCCACCACTGATTGGGGCACATTGTTTATAATGTAAAATATGTCAGAAAACCAGGGACATTACTTCACCATTGGAATAGCTAAGTCAGTCAGTCAGTCAGTCAGTCAGTCAGTCAGTCAGTCAGTCTGTCTGTCTGTCTGTCTGTCTGTCTATCTATCTATCTATCTATCTATCTATCTATCTATCTATCTATCTATCTATCTATCTATCTATCTATCTATCTATCTATCTATCTATCTATCTATCTATATTTATTTATATGGCAGCTCAACTCACTCTCAGTGACTCCGGGTGGCTTGGAAAGATAAAAACCTAATATAAAACAATAAAAATGAATAACCTTCTGCCCTGCCCTGTCCCTCACCTCATAACAACACTTAATTAATTAAATAAGTCAGTTGATGGGTTCTATCATACTCTGGGTTCCCTAGGCCCATTAGCAAAACCAGGTCTTCAAGGCCTTGTGAAAAATTGTCAAAGTGGGAGCCAATCTTACTTCTGTGGGAATGATGTACGACAGGGAGAAAGCCACCACACAGAGGACCCTTCTTGGTCCCACCTCCTTAGGAGAGGGGACCCCCAAACCCAGACCCATGCCGTCTTGCTATGCGCAGCTAATTTAAGTTGCCTCTGTGAAGGATTGGGGCTGAGGTGAAAGTGTCATTGTGACTTTTAAAAATGATTCGCATTACATGTTTATACCCTAGTTAGAGGGTAAAAAGGATGAGGATGAGTACCCGACCATAGAATGCTTACTTTCTGGTTTAGTGTATTTTGTAAACTCAATCACTGGAGTGTGTTCCCTGTGATTATAATCTATCCTACTGTGTTTTGATTGCAATCAATTCTAGGTTACTTAATAAAAGATGGATAAACAATCACATTTAGCATGCTATTACCCAGCCATTGTTTTGATCCTCAAGTCTTAACCTATATTGGATCGAAATACTGAAACTGCTCCAGAAATGTTAGGTTTACAATTAGCCAATTCTGTTTAGGTGAAAATATTGGAATAAGGCCATTCGGAAAGGATTTAGTTAGAGAAAGATAAGATTCACTTGATGTATGTCATGACAAAGATTAGTCAAACGTGGAGCAACATATACTGATAAGCTCTAGCCACTGTGGCTAACAATGAGTCATGGTGTTCAACATAGCAGCATATATAACAAGCCACAAGGTCAAACAAGTGCTGGTATGTCATTGAAGCCACAGTCCAAAGGATGCAATTTAGCACTTGCATTATGATGTCTAATGCATATCTATCTATCTATCTATCTATCTATCTATCTATCTATCTATCTATCTATCTATCTATCTATCTATCTATCTATCTATCTATCTATCTATCTATCTATCTATCTATCTCATCATCATTACCATTTTATCCATTGTCTATCCACTTCAGGAGGAATGCCTCTTTCTCAGGTTTCCAACCAATATGGTCCTGAGCTTTCTTTTGCCAATTGGGCCCACAATACTTGGTGATGGCATAGATCCATCTTATTTTATGTCTCTTTCATGGAACACTTTTTATCAAGTGGGTTTTTAATCTACCACATTATTTTTCTCAAGACATATTATCCCCCCCCTCCGATGTGGTTCTCTGTTCAATATCCGGAATACTGCACTTTACTTGTGCTTTGCAAGATTTATATCAAATGGTGTAGAAGTGGATAAAATATAGGTAAAATTCTGTGAAATGGGTTTGTCTCAAAAGAAGCAATTTGCACATGATATGGTCAGCCACTATTGAACACTCTACTGATTTAACATGCTGTAGCTTTACTTTGTATAGTGTGTGAGCCTACTTGATTTTATTAAAGGTGCAAAATTGGGACTTAGTTCAAATCCTCATCCCTATAGGGGTAAGACTCCCTGATCTTTGACCAACCTTTATTTGAGAGACGAAATTACCTATTAGTTCTGTCTGGAACACGGAAAGTAAAAAATAGCTTGAGAATAAAAAAAAATACATTCTCAGCCAATTAAACCAGAAGGCCTTAAACGTAGTTTTGTTTAGAGTTATTTTAGTTCCAATGTTAGTAATGGAAGCAAAGTATCTGAGAGGCCTTTCACAACAGACTTTTCTAAATAAGCCAATCTATGTCGTTATTTCCATTCCCCCCCCCCCCCCATGTGGTTCTACAGAAGGGATTTAAAATGGTTAAACCCAGATGGGTCCACAACCCTCCTGAAAATGTTCAGGTGTACATCAAAGCCCAATTATCATTACATTCACTTACATTCCCTTTCCTGCGGGTGGAGGAATGGAAAGAAGGCTTCAAAACTATTTTGGAAGGCAGCTGCTAGACTATTATTTGAATGCAATTCTTGTGGCCCCCACTGCTGGGCCACAAGCCTGAAGTACAGTTACTCAGGTACTCAGGTGTGCAGCTCAGGTGTACAGTTACTCAGGTACTCAGGTGTGCAGCTGCCCTATGGGACTTCTCAGGAGCAAGGATGCAGCCTCCAGATCCATGCTCAGATTGCTGGTGAAGGGGTGAAGTCTTTCCTTCAAACTTCAGTTTCGACTTACTTCTCTTTGAAATAATTATAAAACTGGTAATCATGGCTGATTTAAAAAACACACACACAACATTCACCAAAAGCCTAGAGCAGGGGTTCCCAAACTTGACAACTTTAAGACTTGTGGACTTCAATTCACAGAATTCTCCAGCCAGCTATGCTGGCTGGAGAATTCTGGGACTTGAAGTCCACAAGTCTTAAAGTTGCCAAGTTTGGGAACCCCTGGCCTAGAGTATAAAGAAAATTTCTGAAATTAAGAAGCTATATAGAAAAGTATCCTCTATTTAAGGGGTGTCAAACTCAATTTCTTGCGGGCCAGTTCAGTGTTCTAATTGTCCTCAGTGGACTAGTGGTGGAGTGGGGGGGAGAGGAGTCGGCAGGTGCATGCGTATGCAGAAGTCGACAGGCACATGTGCGTGCAGGCCCCGCCCCGCCATCCTGGCCACCTCCTCTGCAGGCCTTGAGTTTGACATCCCTGCTCTATTGTATCACTTGGGCCAACATATCTATCTTTTTAAAAGTATCAGTATTGCTTTATCTAAAAAATGAAACTATAGTTAGGAAAACAAAAACAGGCTGAACCAATTTAGCCAACTGTCAATTTTACTTCTAAAACTTCACAGACCAGTACATAAAGTCGTCTCCAATAGAGATACATGCACCACAACAAACATTTTAGATGCTAATACATTACATGTTTGATTCAAACAATACACGATCTGCAAACTATATAGGAGATTTAAGATTAAATAGAAGCCAGTTCAGTGCCTGTCAGGCTGTCTTAACTTGTAGTTCCATGATGATTGAATCCTGCATGCCATATGCATTCTAAATGAATATGATGGAAATCTGTGCAGTTTTAAAGGACATAATTGGCATTGAATATAAACATTGTTATTTTTCAGACACGGAATGTACATTTTCATGCATCATTTCTAGGGAGTGCAAACGTAAGAAAAGGATACCTCAAATGTTCATCATGCCAGCAATCTATTCCCATCATTGCAAAGCTTAAAAGGGGTTCTGGGCACAGGCCAATTCTCCTCTTCAAGGACTGTACAAGAAGATAATCCTGCATTTATGCAGCTCCTATTCACTTCAACAGTTTCTTGACAGATCATGTTCCAGTAGTTAAACAAACCTATTCTAAACCCGGATTACACTTATTTCAAACATTATTTCTGAAGAATACAAATTTGGGTACTGAATTCAAGGAATGTTGTTAAATTAAAGCATGTGAAAAGAACTATTTGGAGCAGTGAAAAGCCTTTCTAACAGAACTCCGCAAATTATTCAAAAGAGGTTGCTCAGAACACATGATGTAAGCAGGTGTTAAAGCAGCTGTATCTTTCTTCAGAAGCTGCTCTTGATGTTCTCCAGCTGAAAGCAGTCGCTTTAATGATTTGATGTTTCCTACGGGCTCCCACCTGTTCCAAAGCATCCCACTTAAAGGATTTGTCCAGTCCTCTTATCTAATAGAGCATCCTGACTTTTAAAAGGGCTGATAGACTTATGGGAAAATCCCAAGCATGATAGGAGTACAATGGCATTCTTTGCATATGTTCCTTGGGTCCTCTTATCTAATAGAGCATCCTGACTTTTAAAAGGGCTGATAGACTTATGGGAAAATCCCAAGCATGATAGGAGTGCAATGGCATTCTTTGCATATGTTCCTTGGGTCTCAGGAAATTCTGACTTTGAAATATTGACGTCCCAAATTTTGTGAGTCTCTTGTTTATTTTGCAAATGTTCCCTAAAAAAAATTAGTGGAGGCTTGGATAGACAGTGCAAAATGGGGATCACAGCTCAAATGGATAAATTACATGGGCCAATATTTAGAGTACCAATAGAAGAGAAATTCATGGAGAGCAAACCCACATTTACTTCTATGACTGATGATGTTACCTAGTTGGTAATGAAGTATCTGAAAGTAAACAACCAAGCTCAGAGAGCACCAAGGACCCCATAATATATGCAGTCTTGAACCTTTGAGCATTCACATTAATAAGCTCCACTAAACACCTAGCCAAAAGTGTCTCAGCAGATTGACCTCAGAATTCAAGATACTCTACATTTGATGTATTTAAATGTTTTGTTGGATTATGACAGAATAAGAGCCCTTGTTCCCTCATGTGTTTTTCAAAATAAAATAAAGAGCAGCTGGTAATACTTAAATCAGGAGTGTCCAAACTTGGGAACTTTAAGACTTGTGCACTTCAACTCCCAGAATTCCCCAGCCAGCAAATGCTGGCTGGGTAATTCTGGGAGTTGAAGTCCACAAGTCTTAAAGTTCCCAAGTTTGGACATCCCTGACTTAAATACTGCTTGTATACAGTTTTTCTTCACAGAAACCTTTCACTTGATGATTCTGAGGATTTAGATCTGAGTGTTTTTACTCCTATCCAGCAATCCAGTGCAGTCTTGAACCTATAGCAAACTTTCAATGGAATAACTCCTTTTTAAGAACCTTCCAACAGATTGTCTGAATACTATAAGTTCCCAAATACTTAATAATTCCCTCCCCAAACCTGTTTCTTACCACTCTGCAGAAACCAGCTTAAGATATTTCCTATGCTTTCATGAGTTTGATCCCTGTAGTTCAAACTTGTAATTCAAGAAAAAAAAAAGGCTATATGGGGCATCCAAACTCAAATAAATGAAGGCTTATTTTAGCAAGCAGGAATATAGGCAAGTCAGTAATTGAATGAGCTGCTTTGCATGGCAGGTTACTGGTATTTTTGAGAGTCACTTTACATAATGGATAATAATAAGAGCCACTAAAAGGTGCTGAGATAGAATGGGGGAAGGATGCCAAAGATTATCAAACATTTTCCCTGATAGATTTTAGCTGCTATTTAACTGAAAAAAACCATCATGCTGTGAAAACCAATACTCAAAAATCATTAGGGAACTGGAGGCTAAAACATATGAAGAACGGTTGCAGGAGCTGGGTATGTCTAGTTTGATGAAGAGAAGGACCAGGGGAGACATGATAGCAGTGTTTCGATATCTCAGAGGGTGCCACAAAGAAGAGGGAGCCAAACTATTCTCCAAGGCACCTGGGGGCAGGACAAGAAGCAATGGGTGGAAACTAATCAAGGAGAGAAGCAACCTAGAACTAAGGAGAAATTTCCTGACAGTTAGAACAATTAACCTCTGGAACAGCTTGCCTCCAGAAGTTGTGAATGCCCCAACCCTGGAAGTCTTTAAAAAGATGTTAGATAGCCATTTGTCTGAAATGGTATAAGGTTCCTGCCCACGCAGGGGGTTGGACTAGAAGACCTACAAGGTCCCTTCCAACTCTGCTATTGTATTGTATTGTATTGTAATACTGCCCAAACTTTGAAAGATTAACCGTGGTGCTTCTGAAATACTCTATCCCTGAGTCTATGTTGCCAGCTTGCTTGAAGATTATACACGTCACAGTTGCCAATGTTAAGAGTAACCATAGGCAACTTGGTGTTTTCTAGATGTTTTCAACTTCAACTCCCATCCACTCTGGAATGTACGAATTGTCAAATATATCTTGAGAATATCAGGTTGCTTCCCCCATGTTGAGAGAATAGAAAGAAAATCAGAATCTTTCCCAAAACTCTCACCACCGTCAGCCAAATAAAGCCCATTTTTAACTCTCCCTAAATCAAAATGACTTCCAATTTTCCCCAGTATGGAATTGCAGTTACAGTGCAACTTTTAAGACATGAAGAGGGGAAAATGCACAACAGTGCCCATGTTACAGATATTTCCAAAAGAACCACCATCCGTAGGGTTTTTCATCTATCACACAGCAGGCACATGGGAGTCCATGAGAATGACAGGACCCTGTTTCAGTCTAGCAGGTTGTTGTCCACTTCATGCCAAGGACGTAAGTTCCACCTTGCTTTTGCAGTACATAAAGAGTGAAATATGGAAGTTGGAATTGCAAACTCTCTTGAACCAAGCCTTATTCTCTTTTCTCCCACAGAGAGATTTTCTTTGTTGGTTGAATTCATTCAATCACTGAAAAAAGAAAGATAAAATTAAATCAGATTTTTGATCTTGCCAGCTGTAACTGCTGCTCCTTAAGTATCTTGATCTGAGAGGAAATTTAGCAAATAAGTACACTGAGCAACAGTCCAGGCAGGTATTTATCCAGTCCACTGGCAACAGATCAAGGATGGGATGAGAGGGGAAAATACACTTTTGAAGTAGAGATTTTTTTAAAATAAGACAGTTTCAAATTACCAAGTCATATTGAAATCTTATCAACAGTCTTGCTGTCGAATCACATTATAATGTAATGGATTAGGCATGTATAGAACCTTGTTGAAACTAATGGACAGGCCTTTGATCCATGCCTGGACTACCAGATTGTTTTAAGGGAATTAAGGATTGAGGTTCAATCATTGCATCAAAGTGCACCTTCCTTATTTATTACTGCACATTAAGAATTTACAACATTAACAAGTTAATAACTACACGGGTATAGTTGGCATGCAGGGGGAAAAAATCATACTGAGCAAAATGATCAAAGGTTTTAGAACTCATATCATAGGATTACTGAAATGTCAGATGACTTGAGAAACAGCTGGTCCTCATGAGTAGAGCATCTTTATGGTATACAAAAGATCCTAGAGTGGCTCTGGCCTCTGTTCATATAGGAAAGCTCTGGAAGACCATCTATGCAGACCACGTGAAGTGAGGTGAACTATTTATCGTCCTCTCAGGTATTTGAAAAAAAAAAATAGTACAAGCAACCACGATTTGGTTGAAATAACCAAAGACTACAGCTTAAAGTTTTTATAGGCATCACCTTCATCTTTTTGTCTACTTCTTCCCATCTTGGTTTGAATTAATAGATTGCCACATGGAAAAGAGTCTCGGTGGAAAGAAGAACGTGACAGGACAGGCTTGATTTGGTACAACACAACTATCCTGTCTTAGTGTCCCCTCTACTTTTCCTGAGAAAATGCTGCTCAATGGTAAGAACCCGTCTAAAGCAGGGCTGCCAAACTCGTGGCCTGCAGCCCAGATGCGTCACACACTGGCCAGCCCACACCCGGTTTAGCGAAGGGGGGGGGGGAAGCTGCAATACTCATGTGACGATGCCATGACGATGCGAGTTTGACAGCCCTGATATAAGGGAAAGAGAACAAGCGAAGCTGGCAATGGTCTTTCACATGTAGAGTTCTTTCTATATAGCTGACTACTCTCACATCATAATGTAGTTCTGCCTTTGGTGTGTAGATGGCATATCTTAATAGTCTGAAAATTGAAGTATTACAATAAGCAAGGAGCCTTAAGGTACAGGCAGCGTTGGTTTGGAGATGTTTTGAGTTATGAAGACTCCAAGTATTCCTGGAGAAAGGTCATATTGACCTTGGTCTCCTTTCAATACCATGGTGGTAGTATGTAGTTACCAATTGATCACAACCTATTGGGATGGAATAGTGTGTCAGTATCTCTTGGGGTGATCCATTTTCCATTTAACATCTGATTTTGAATAAAGTTCTTGGATAAAGACAAAATAGCATTGATTTGTTTTGAAACAATTCCTTTCTAAAAGATTTCCTGGGCAAATCTGGACATTTATAAACCATACTAAGCGCTATCAGTGACTAAGGAAAGAGAAATTGTGAAATATGCCAAAGGGCTCCAACGTCAGAAAAAACAGCTCCAAGAAAGTGAGAGAAATACTTTCTAGTTGGATGTTGCAGGGAAAAGGAAATAGATGCATTGGTTTCAGCTGCTGGAGAATTATATTCTGAGTGTTTTAATTCTACATCAAACTAACATAACAATTAGATAAAAATATCTGTCTATTGGTGAACAATTCTAAAAAAAAATTAAGAGCAATATGCCCATCTCAACATCTCCTGTATTAACATGTGCATAGAAAAGAAGGAGATAGAGCTGAGTGCAAAACAGAAACAATTCTTTATAATTGTATTCCTCTTGTTGGAAAAGTCTATTGCACTTTAGACAATCTGATTAACACCGATTCAGAATATTCATTGATTAGGAAACATACAAATATGCTTGGATTTTTTTTTTAAATGAAAGACTTCAATTCAAATTGATTCAAATATAAAGATTTTATGTCATACAATGCCATTTAGAACCTTAAGAACCTGATGTTTTCCTGTAATATTAATATCTGCTAACATTATTAATTTGTTTGGTTGGTACCTTTTTCATTGGTCAAATTAAGACTTTGTACAACTGCTTAAGAAAATGCAGCGCAGCTTCCAAAACCAGTATTTTTTCCCCCAGCAATGCCTTTTTCTATTGAAAACACTGAAAAAATGACTTAAAACACCAGCATTGTCTGAAAATGCTATTTTAGTTAGTACCTGCTGTATTTTATTTTACTTTATTTTTTTAAAGATCTTATATCACAATAGAATTATATTACTAACTCTGGTAATATTACAGACTAAGAAATGATTAAAAGCAGAAAATTTGTATTTGTGACATAAAGGAATAATCAGGAGTACAGATTTTATTTCTCTTCATTCCTCCAAAATTGGAACAAATGAATTTGCAAAGAGATTTAGCAGAACTTGCAATACCGTAATGGTGTGTGTGCATGAGAGTAGAAGCTTCATAAACAGTGGTAAGGGTTAAGCTATAAACATTCTGAATAATGTTAATTACTTTATATACACATAGATTTCCATGCCATTGATTTAGTTGGAAATTATTTCCAGACTAATATGGGTAAGATTGCTTATTGCTATAGTAAACTTATTTGTGATTTATTAGACCTAGTACTTCACAAGCAATACCAAGAATGTGATACACAACTTTCCAAAAATTGCTAACAGAATGTAAATTTATCTATTTAGAGCTGATATGCAGATTGGCATCACAGTTCATGCATTCCAGTTTTATCAAAGAAGAATGTGTTTAATATACTTCCTGCACTATCACAATGTTCAGACTGAAGGTGACACTATGGTTTGCAAAACATCCTCCCCTATAAATGTGCAAAGAGACACATAAAGTCATAGCCATGCACAAGTTAAACCATAAAATATACATTTGCACAGATGTTATGTTATTCCTTGTGAATATTAGCTAAGGTTTGAAGACTAGATTTGTATAATATTGTCTCCAGTTTGGTGAACAGTTATGTCAGCCTCCCCCCTTGAGGTCTAAAGATGTACAACCTCTCAACTGAAAACAAAGTCCATGCTGACTTCAACAAAGTTGTTTTATAATCAGACAATATTGCTAAGCATACTTATTTGGGAGTAAGCCTACCACTCCACAGGACCTACGGCTTAATACTATCATTACATTAGTTTTCCAAAAATATGTGCATCGAGATCCATGGTCTATTGCCGCTTAGACGTATTAAGTACAATTTAGTCAAATTAAACCCTTGGAATTCTACTCTTTTTCCAGAGATGGGTTGTCATTGAAACTCATGCTACATTATTGTTTGGTTCATGTGTTAAGCCACCATTGGTTTAATCATAGTTTGTTGAATAAATCACAATTTAATGGGTTTACATAAGCTGAGAACAATGAAACAATCCATATTTTAATTCAACGAAATATGCGTTTTCAGTTTAAGATTTCTCACAAGCATCTGGGAATAATTCCCACCCAGTTGCCAAAAGTAATGTTTGCATAGATTTTAAAAAAAGGTACAAGTGCCCATTATTCAGCAGCAAGATCCTGCTCTCAATTTCAGCGATTGCTTCAAAAATCAGTGTCCTTTAATCCTTTCTCTTTCCACTTAAGAGTTGTTGTACAACCAATCCCAGGTCACAACAGACTGTGTAAAATGAGATTGCATAATAAGAGAAATGGTAGTTCATATGCAGTTTAACAAAAAAAAGTGCAAATTATTGTTAACTTTGCATTTTTCTAGCCTGTCTAAAATTAAACTACATTGATGACATTCTTCCAAACAAATCTTTTTTTTTAAAGGATGTTGTTTCATATTTTGCACAATTTTTAATCAAAAAGATTATCATTTTGGGGGGCTTAATTTCCTTATTATAAGAGGATAGCCTGCTGTAGCAAAACAGAAACATTTATTTACTGGTTTAACAGTGCAAACTCACATCATATGCAATTTATGTGAGAATTGCTTAAAAAACACAAGTTTTCACATGAATTTACAATTTCAATGCTTGTATTTTTTACCAAAAGCAAAACCATACAAGTGGTTTGTACAAACAACCAAGGAAAGAGCAAGCATGCAAATAACCAATTTACTTGTCTAAGGGATATGATTTTACTTGTGCTAAGGATTTTCCCTTTTTGCATGCTTGCTGTTTACTTGCTTGCCTCTACATGTCCCTTTTCTAAATATGTATGGTATCTATAAACCTTTTCACAATTATGAGGCACAAAAACAACCTTCCAGCAATCGGTAAAATGTTTCTCTCTCAAAAAAAGTTGAGGCAGTCTTTGTTGAGTGGTACATTTTAATATATGCTCACCCTTTGAAAATATCAAGAGGGGGAAACAAAGAGGGAGCATTCCTTATCTGTTTAGATGCTAAGAAATATCCAACTACAAGCTGGCAGCGAATTGCAAAGGAAAGAGGCTGGAAAATAGCAATGGCACAGACTGCCTAATACCATGCACCACGTTCATAATAACAATAATGTGAATGTTGTGCAGGGAAACATAATTCTCTGCACGAGTGAAGTCTCTGGTGCCTAGGTGAAAAGGGGAGTGGAAGCAGGTAGAGGGATAAGGGAAAGAATTAAAGTCTACATTTCATGCAGCACTATTATGCATCAGGCCCATTTCCCCATAGTACTTCTTCAGACATCTGAGTTGGAGTTCTGGGTTGTTAGCCTGGAATCTGTGTTGATCTCGTACCTGTAGTGATAGCCCTCCATGTGGTCTCTACAGGCATCCCTGATGTTATACATCCACTTTTTGATCCCCTTTCGGTTCAAATACAAAACCAGGAGGAAAATGGCACCAATGAGGGCCAAGACTATCCCGAGGAAGACGTAAGAAGTCTGCAGCGGGGTCTGGTCATCGATCAGAAGGGGGCAATCGAGTTCGGACGCATCGATGCTCACCAAAGAGCGTTCTTGCAACTCCTGGGGGTAGGAGCACTCGAGCGAACCCTTGTCCTCGACCTGCTTGCTCTCCTTCAGCCAGTTCACCAAGTCCTCGATGTGGCAGTCGCAAACCCAGGGGTTGCCGCTGAGATTGAGGGACAGCAAAGGGAGGCCCTGGAACTGCTGGAGGGTGTCGTTCCTCAGGGTCTTGAAACCGTTGCTGCCGAGATGGAAGGTGCGCAGCTGTTGGAGGCTCCCCAGGAACACGTTACGCAAACTCACCAGGGAGTTGTTATGCAGGTCTAGGTGCTCCAGTCTGGGCAGTGCGGAGAACATCCTGTCCGGCAGATAAATCAAATTGTTATCCGACAGGTCCAAACGCTTCAAGTTGAGGAGCGTGCCCGTCTGGAGCAGCTCAGCCACCAGGAGCACAAAACTGTTGTTGTAGAGGGAGCTGCTCAGGTCCAGTTCTTCCAAGCGGCTGCTGGTATTGCCCAGGGCCATGGGGCTGAGCCAAGTGAGCAAATTGTCGCTGAGGTCCAACTGCTTTAGGTGGGGCAGCCAAGCAAAAGTCTCCGCGCCCACCCAGCTCAGCTGGTTGCCCCTCAGGTCGAGGATGGTGAGCTCCGACAGGGAGGCGGAGAGAAAGGAGTCAGAAGAGAGGTTACTGATGCAGTTATGGTTGAGGAAGAGGCCCTGCACGAAAGGCGGCAGCTCAGATGGCACCTCTGTCAAGTTGTCATTGATGCACTTCACTGTTCGGGCTGTCTCGTAGCACTCACATAGTGCAGGGCAAGGGAGGATTTGCGGTTGTGGTTGCTGAGCCCAAACCCAGCCTGAAAGGACCAGCAGAAGTAACAGCTCCAGCCCCCCAGCTCCTCGCCTCCCCCCACCTAGCGCAGGGGATGCACAGCCCCAAAGAGAGCACCCCAGCATCACCACCTCTTGTCCGGGACTGTTCTCCTGCAGTGCACCCCGGGCTGTCTCCGTCTCCAAAGGATCCTTGGCTCCAGCCCCTCCTAAAGCAATCTTCTTGAGTCAAGCAGAAAGGAAGCCCGGAGAGAAGGTGCAATTCTCGCATGCAACCAGGCTGGGACTCCACAGCGGTTTTGGAAGGAGAAGAACAGTCCTGGGAATGGACCAGTTCTCTTTCACGTCCTGCCACCCTTGAAAAAATAAAAGCAGAAAAAAAAATGGGAGGAGGAGAGGAGTTTGAACCAAGCTGGGATGAAGAAGAGATCATGGTTTCTTCTCAAACTCTGCCTTCCTGGATGCTGCCCGCGCACTCCTGCTTCTCAAGATCATTTCTCCCCTACCCGTGCCACCCCTTGAGTCAAACCACAAAACAGCCCGGACTGCAAAAAATAAAAAAAGAAAGAAAAAAGAAAAGAAAGAAAGAAAGAAAAGAAAAGAAAGAAAGAGGGAAGGGAGAAAGAGCAGTCCTTGGATTTCCCTTGACCTGTTACAGCCAGTTTTGCCAACCTGCCTATGTCGGACAGTCTCCTCCTTGGGCAACCTCACCCAGTGGGGTTTAATAGCAATGTCTCATCACCCTGAGCAGCAGGGGAGAATGGCCATTGTAGTCCAAATACCCCAGAATGTCTGTTTGGGGTAAGCTCATTTATTAGATTTAATAGTAATAGTAATAGATTCCTTTTCACCCTCCCGTGTCTACAGTACTCCCTCTTCCAATCCACTTCCCCAACAATCTTGTGAGGTAGGCCAGATTCAGAGGGGCAGCGAGAGCGCTTCTCCTGGCTAAAAAACGGCCTTGAACCTGCGCCCTAACTACTACACCACATGTCCTTTCCTTTATAACGTTCTACGGATACAAAAACACGTCGGTATAAATTGCTGCTACTGGATAAAACGCTGGGCTTTCCACCCCCCCACCCCCCACCCCTCCGCGGGTATCCATTCGGAGGACTGGAAACGCAGCACTGGGCTCAAAGGATACGGGGCTGCGGGGCCAGCAAGTTATTGCGGTCCTAGTCCCTACAGAGGCCACGCTAAAAAGCAGAGCCTTAACCCGCGCTCGCTTTTTACAGTGACCAAGATTCGTGGCTTTTGTGCAACCCCGCTCCAACCCGAAGAAAGTTGCTGGAGAAAATGGGCAACTTTTTTTCCTTCAAGTCCCCCTCCGTTGCACCAAACCGAAAGTCGCGTCGCGTTCGTTATTCATCCTCCCACTCCCCCTTCCAACTTTTCCCAACCTATAATTCCCCGCCACACCCTAAAAAAAACAACCTCCACGTTTCCGAAGTAACAACCTCAACCCAACCCCCCCCCCTCCCAAACCACCATGCCCTATGGCTACCTCCCATCCTAGAGGAAGGCGAAGCCCGCGAACTCCGAGGCTGCCCTTTGCCAGGGAAAGATGCAAGGGGGTCGAACCGTCGGGGCCAGACATATATCGCTCTCTCTCTCCCCCCCGCGCATCTTCGGGGGAGGGGGGGCGTAAGCGGGGAGGGATGATTCAACCTGGGAGTTGACGGGAGACCGGACTCGTCCCTCTGCCTTCTGGGCCGGGAGGGCGAGGACTCTGAGGAGAGGCTTGAACTTGCGTAGCTCAGCCGAGGAAAGGGGCGGAATGCAAGAAGAGTCCTTCGTCCCGGACCGCGCCGCACTCGCCCAGCCCCGCCGGCATTAGCTTACCTGTTTCGCGCCTGGGCTTCAGCTCCGCCAGTCCCGCGCAAACTCCCGGGCCGAGTGGGAACTGCACGGCGCAGGGAGCAACTTTCCCTGCTCCCCCCGCCCTCCCGGCTTGCCTAGCCCAGCCTCCCCTGTAGAAGAAGCCAATGGCAGGCGCGGCCTCCGGGAGGGAGCCCGGCTCCGTGCACCACGCCCTCGGTGGCAGCGGGCGGGGCTCTTCTCGCCTCCCCGCTCGGTTTACTGGCAAAGAGGCGGCGGCAGGTGGGACTGGTTGGCGTCAGATTAACAGAGTTGGAATGGACCTTGCAGGTCAACTAGCTCTACATCTGCCTCTACCTAGGATCGAGCTCACAACCTCCTGCTTGTGAGGCAAGAGCTCTACCTCTAGGCCACAGCAGCTTCGTCCCCCCCCCTCTCTTCCCCCCCCCCACCCCCGTTTGCACCGCTGTTATGTCCGACTGCCGAAAGATCGACTGACTACAGGAACTCCCAGCGGAGGCTGGCGGAAAGCCCTCTGCTCGATCTCAGAGGTACTCTTTATGTGTACTCGTGGCAGCTCAACTCTGGCATCTAAAAGGGCAATTGTGTGTTGAGTTCAATGCTGCGCTCAGAGTACTCACAAGGCACAACGGAAACGCCCTCCCCTCTCTCTTCCCAGCGGTCCTTCTGTGGTAGGTTAAGTTGGCCAAAAGATAACGGAGCATCTGATTCAGAGAGACACCCAGCCAGCTGTGGTACCCAGGATGCTACTGCCAAAATAGGCTGGGCGTTGTCACAAGCTGGGCGAATTTAATCCTGCTTGAAGCAACATCCTGGCTGGCACTGCCATGCTTTGTAGCCACAACTTTTGAAAGAGCCTTTTAAACCGTGCTGAGAAGTCTAACTCTGACAAGGGAAGTTTTCTGAGGTGGTGAAGATATCCGACTGAAGACATAAGACAAGGAATGATGCTTGGTTAGATGTTGTACTGAGCCTCTTGCCCTTTTTTTTTTAATCTAGGGGAGAATGGAAGAAGGAGCTGTTTAAACAAAACAAAAGCAGAGCATCCCTATGCCCTGTGGCTGTTGTACCTTAAACTTTACACATAAGAGCAGATTTCCCCTGTGCCAGAAGCCTGAAGAATCAGACATGTGAAAGATAAGGTTAAGCTGTAATTGTGGAACCAGTTTCTTCCTGTTTCCTGAAGGACAGAAAGCCGGTACTTGCTAACCTCAGCCAATATCAGAAGACAAGTTTTATGCATGCCTGAGATTACTGTAACGCCTGTGTCAGCTCAGGACCAAGTGATCCTCCTGATGAGAAATGCTTTCTGTGACTCCTTTTCCATTCTTCTTTTGATCATGATTTAAAAAAAAACAATTTACTGTCTTATTTCACGATTTTGCATTCATGATTGACTTTCCACGTTAGAAGATGAGTTTACAGAAATGGATCTGATTGTTTGATCAAATGAGATCCAACCCTGTGTAAAGGTATAATTGAAGAAACCTTATTCCTGGTTCATACAAGAGAAGAGAGCAAGATTTTTAAAGAACATTTAAAAAGAAAGAAAAAAAAATATCAGTTTCTCTTGAAATATTGTTGTCTCAGAAATGAGGGGGGATCACTTGAAGAAATATTCAAAGTAGTAGTTCTGATCAGCCATTTTCATACATACCATTTGGACATGGATACGTATTCTGTCACAGATTAAAAAAAGATTGGGTATTTTAAATCTATTTCTGAGATCTGCAAATGCTGATAGAGGATAATATACGTTTCAGCCCCTAAATCAGGAGCATAGCTGGCTGGGGAATTCTGGGAGTTGAAGTCCACAAGTCTTAAAGTTCCCAAGTTTGGACATCCCTGCCCTAGGTGAATGATTGAACAATTAATCTGTGACAGATGTCCTCTGCATCTCAAGCCTCATTTGACAGACAGTTGCCTCAAAGGTTGTCTTGCTCTACAGCTATCTTAAAAAAATGGAGGGAAAAAAATGTATATGCTATCAATCTTACCATCTGAAAGTCGAATGATAGCCTGGCTATATATGTGGGTATCAGTTGGGGGGAGTGGGTGAGAGTGGGAGATGGGGGACAATGATAAAATGTGTCACAATAGGACTGCTGCCTCAATGTTGCCTGCAAGTACATAAGTGGTGGAACTTGTGTTGTGCTGTCATGACACACATTTCATCATTTTGACAACATCTTGGCTTGCTGCGGATGTCCCTGGCTATTCAGATGGATCCATAGTGAGTCAGTTATGCTCCTTTATGACAAGGTTATTTTTAATGAACATGGCTCTGGCTTTATACTTCGGGGAGTTATCAAACTGATTGGTGATTGGTCATTTTACAAAATCCCATTAAGACTGGGGGTTTGGGGGGAGGGGTAAGGAGGGGCTGGCTCTACTGAGAATTGCCTGTATACTAAAGGTTTTGTGGCTGACACCCGGGTGAGCCACTGAACATTTGCACTGGCAGATTGGGGGCAGTGCCTTTGCGGATACCCTGTTCTTCTCTTTTTGGATCCCATTGGGAGTAATGAAAACCAAACTGCAAAAAAGGCTACATTTCTGAAAAAGGTGACCAGATGCAGCTCAGAACAGAGATGAAAGGAAAATAAATCAGGACCCATTACGATGTCTCTGGATAATTTGTTGTACATAACAAGGTTTCCAACCTCCGTCTATGGAATCATGCAACTACAACAAAACACTTCATCTTTCTTCCTTCTGAATTAGGTTTATTAGTTTATTTATTAGATTTCTACGCTGCTTTTCCTCCAGTGCTTACAGTGGTACATAGAATACTCTGTCCTCTGTCCACCTGCCTACCTAATATTACTCAATAAATATCCATATTTAGACTCGGTGTCCCGTATTCTAATCCAACACCTTAACCACCATGCCACTAGTCCCTTGCAGTTGGCTAGAATTGGTTTATTATTGGACATGTAGATTATCCCAGTATATGTGAATTAAAGAAATTACGGAGGGGAGAAATGCTAGTCGATGGTAGTAATAAAATCAGGTAGTAAAAATATCTAGTACTGTATCACCTTTTCACCAATTTTATTAAAAGTTGTATGTTTTCATGAGCTGCAGATCACTGCATTAGATGCATAGAGTAGCTAGACTGATGGAGGATTTAAATGGGGTGAAATGGGAGGAGGGAGGAAGGTAGGTTAATTATGCACTTCACGTTACACATGAGACCTTGCAAGCACGTGTACTATATCAGTTAACAATTACAATATGTTCAAAACTCACTTGGTTTCTTGGGAATCTTCCAATATTTATGTGAATGGAGAAAAAGAAAAATCATTATTTGAATTGTGATTTGCTTTATATATATAAGGGCATTGTCCACCTATTGGAATTTTATTTGAGGTCCTCATGAAAGAGGGTATTTTTGCAATGTTTTGTTTGTCACAAATAGTCACAATATTTTTAGAGAGTTTCTAGAGACAGCTAAATCAATCAAATGAAGGTTCTTTCTCTGAGCTTGTGGGTTGGTTTCCGAATGTTTCGTTATCAGGATAGGTAACATCTTCAGCAGAGTTTAGGGGATGCCAGTGTCAGTGTTCTTCTTTTTATAAGGGCTTCAGGTGCAGGTATGTCAAGTGAGCATCTTGTGTTGTGTCTTGTAATGAGATTACATCAGGTCAGGGTCATTGGGAGGTTAACTGGTAGTGGTGGGATTGTGTGGGTTGGTGCTGTTTCTGTCTGGCTGTGCGGTTGATTTGGATTTTGAGGGATTTGTAGGCTGGTTCTAGGTCAATATGGTCTGTTGATGGAATCACTTGTGGAGTGCCAAACTTTGATAAACTCATGAGCGTGGCGGGTGGTAGCATGGCTGATTTGTGTTGCTCCAATTGAACTGGTGCTGTTTGGTGTCAGTGTGAACAGACACCAAAGGATTTGGTATTATGATGTTTGACTGCCAGTCGGTATTCGGGGATCCTGGTTTTTAATTGATGTTTGTTCCATGTAGAATTGGTTGCAATGGTGAAAGTTGATTTTGTAGATTACATTCTTTCTTTCATCCCTCTGCATTTTATATTTGGTTCTGGATAGTTCCTGGCGCAGTGTGGCTGTGGGCTTGTGGCTATTGCCATTCCTAGGGGTTGGAGGATTCTGGCTATCATTTCCGACACCCCTTTTGTGTATGTCGCAAATGACAGCCAGAATCTTCCAACCCCTTGGAATTACATTGATTACATTGTTTCTTTCATCTTTCTGTATCTTGTCTTTGGTTCTGGATAATCCCTTACTCCCCTGAAGATGTTACCTAGCCTGGTAGTGAAACATTAGGAAACAAACCCACAAACTTGGAGAATGAACTTTCACCCTCTCAGATATAGAGTCTCAGGCAAAGGTATTTGAACAAGTCAATTATTTTCTTTTTTGAAATAGTGATGTTTGGAAGTAGACATTCATTCCAAAGATCTGATTCAAATCTTGGTGCTGCTTTCCTAGGTTCCATGGAGTGACAAAGGGTTTTGTTAGCTATTTGGAAAGGCTGCAGGACCAGCTCCAGTAATTCTCGAGAGCATTAATCTCCCCTGCTAGCTTCTACAAGGCAGCCTTTTGCAATGGTTTCTGTTGGGGATTTCTCCTTTAGGAGACTGAGAGTTGTGCAACGGAATTGCAGCTAGAGAAATGTTGCCAGAAGACGCACTAATAGAGTCTCAGACACTGATAGCAAAAACAGTTGTGATGGAAAAATAAACTACTTCTTCACAAACAGTGATAGTAAATCTTGAATCAAATATACAGTCTTTAACTCAAAAACAGTTAGTTTACAATTGCAATCCACGATTCTTCCTTGTTCTGCTGACTTAATCCGATACCACAGTATCTCCAGTTCAAAGGCAGCAAACTAACAGTGCTTCTGGCTTCCTCTTATTGCTGAGTTAATTACAGCAGCCAATTACATTCCACTGTAGCACTTAAAGTAACAGAGACCATTTGTAATCATGGCTTATATATATATTGCCAACCCAACACTAGGATTATAGTCCTAACAGTTTCATAATATTAAAGTGGCAGATTTTGGATCTGTTTTTTGAAAGACTAGGTCTTAAAATACATTGTTCTTCTTGGCAGTAGGCTGGTGGCAGTGGAGTGAACCTTGTTTTGTATCCTGTTTTTTTTTTTGTCATAGTGATTGTTTGCAAGAAGGGGGTTGTGTTTTTTAAATTAGGGATTAACTTGAAATCTCTGTGCTGATTATCTGCACGAAAATATGAAAGCATTCTTGAATAAAAGATTTCTAATCTATCTTTTCCCCAAAATAATCCTGTTGGATAGGAGAAACAAGGATAACCTGGGTCTTCCAGATGCTGTTGAATTGCATGGCTCATCTTCTTTCAGCTTTATAGAACAAGAAGCAATGGTGGAAACTGATCAAGGAGGGAAGCAACTTAGAACTGAGGAGAAATTTCCTGACAGTTAGAACAATTAATCAGTGGAACAGCTTGTCCCCAGAAGTTGTGAATGCCCCAACACTGGAAGTCTTTAAGATGTTGGATAGCCATTTGTCTGAAATGGTATAGGGTTTCCTGCCTAGGCAGGTGGTTGGACTAGAAAACCTCCAAGGTCCCTTCCAAGTCTCCTATTGTATATTGTATATTTATTAACTAAGTGATGGATTTCAACATCTGTATGTATAAGATTTTATTGGTGATACATGTTTGAACTTTGTGCTTTGATATGGCCTATAGGCTAATCAATAAAGCTATCATATCCTCAAATAAGACTGATGGATTTCAATATCTGGAATGAATATATACCAGTATAGTGGAATCTCTCTCCCTCTCCCTCCCAAGCTGAAAAAAATGGCAAGCCATTTCAAGATTTGTCTAGGCAGTTGCCATGAGTAAAAACTGATTTGAAGTTTTTATACTTGAAAACCAACTTTCAATTAATTATTTAACACCTGAAAAGAGTGTACTCATTGCATATTTTTTTTAAAAAGTCATTGTCTGGATTCTTAAATAAGTGAGAAATACCCAGAAAATGGCTCAACATAGAAGCCTCTTTGATCTCTACAGTTCTCCCTTATTTGTTCTTTCTTTAACCAACAGAAAATGTATGAATTTAAGTTTACAACTGATGACTTCTACTCCTCTAATATGCTGCCGATTTTTAACCAATGTCATACTGTCAACCAAGCAAGAGCCAGCAAGATTAACTAAACTGCAGATCCACAAGTCAAGCCAGTATTGCACTGAGACTTTCAGGGCAGGAAAAAACCTGTGTGAAAAGATCTGGGGAGCTACTGCTTTGCATGGGTAAGGGCTGCATTTGGCTTTGGCCTTATTACTTCATATTCTCTTAGCAAAAGAGAGGCTCTGAGATTCCTCCAAAAATCTGAGAAGTGATGCCATTTCAAAAAACACTTTTTTTGTCTTAGACAAACAAATGGAAGACAAGTGGTTGATGGGTGGCTATAGAATTTAGGGGGGGGGGATAGTAATACAGAGGAGAAGAACAGAAAATTTTCATGCAGATGTTCTAGCACAAAGATGGCTAACCTTGTTTGGACCGAGTGCCCAAAGTGCCAGGCATGTGCACGTGGCTCCCTGCCCGTGCCCTCCCCCCCAGGTGCATTTTTGTGTGGCCCCTGCATGCAGGCCACTCCTGCACATGTATGGCAGAGACCCGACAACCAGCTGGCTGGCAGGAGGCACATGCATGGTGGAGCTGAACTGGGGCGTCGGGTCACATGCCCACAGAGAGGGCGCTGTATGCCACCTGTGGCACACGTGCCATAGGTTCGCCATCACGGTTCTAGGAACTTTTCTGGAAAGGTGAAGTAAAATTGGGTGAGACTGTTTACTAGATCTTTTAGTTTTCTATTTTTCTTATGTAGTTCAGACATCAGCCACTTCTTGGATGCCTTTAGCCAAGATAAAAAAAACCGACAGAAAATGTGCAGAATACCCAAATGACAGAATGAAAGTAGACTATGGGACTAAGGGTACAGTTGCTACTCCTATCTTATAATTTAACTAATAAATTTAAATAATGCATTACATTTTCAGTCATCTATCCAAAAGGGGATGGAAAGGGGATTAATTTAATCACAATGGCATATTTTGAGTTGTCTTCCAACAATATACATTCTATTATTGCTTGCGAAACTGATGGAGGAAAAAGAAAATTTAGAACCTCTTAAAACTACTGGTCAAGAGTATATTTTAGGAAGCACAGCAAGATACAATCATGAAGGTATAAGGGTAATAAAATTATGATGCTGTGGAAAAAGAAAATAAGAATATTTTTCTGCCTAATAGAAGCCATGCTTGTTCAGTGGAGCTGAATAGTTCAGGTCAGACAAAATGAAATTCTTTGTACAGCACACTGCTAAAATGGGAACTTTAGTAACATGTCAAGAGTTTGACTGGATTTGTTCATTGCACTAATTCATTTTCTTTAATAAACCCCAAGTCTGGGATCAGTCAATAAACTATCGCAGACCCAAACATACCTGATTTTGAACAACTTTAAGTGGGAATCAGATAGGTTGAAGAAGATGAAAGTAAAGATAACTATTAATCTAGAATAGAAACATTAAAAGCAGCATAATTACCGTTGGATAAAGCAACATGATGGTGCATCGTACCAATGCCCTGTTTGTAGACTTTCAAAGGGTGTTGAATTAACTATTAATTATTGAACTCAATGGAATTTTGATCTGATCCCATAGGTGCTTCTTACAACTTGTAATGAAATTGTAGGGTTTTTGGTAAGTAGAAAAAGAAGTGTTGTCAAAATGCAATGAGAACACTGCCCAGAGAATTCTTTTTATCTTGAAAGACATATTATGTTAAAAATAAATGAATGTGCCCCTAGAATAGTATTTGGTTCCTAACCTCTCTCTCTTTTTCTATTTATTACATAAAAGAACTATACTGCAATTTGATTCTGAAATTTTTTCAATCGACCAAAAAGCAGAAGTAGAAGCAGAAGAAGAAAAGAAATTCAGAAGGGTCACCATTTTAAATTAATTGTATTATTCAAAACAAGAAGTATTCTCTGGTACTTAATGTAAAAGAACTGAAAAATAGAAATAATGGTTGAGTTAAAAAACAACAAATCATTTAGCCCCCCCCCCCCTCAATAATTTGATTAATGCAAAAAGGTTTATTTTCTGATAATTTATCTGTGCCCAGAGGCTACACAGGCTTGAACCTGGTTAGGAATCCAACTTATCTTAAGGAAGAATTTACCTTTTTTTAATTTTATTCTTTTTTTTACATTTGCTCATCCTTTGTCTGGATATGTGTGCTATGATCTCATACTAAACAGTTTTATTAATGAATAATTTTATGAAAGTGAAATGTTAATAATCTGTTCACTTTCTACATTTACTTTCCTTTTGACTTCCATATTTAGAATCCCTGCTTGTGAAAATGTATCTAGAATCTAAGGCAATACACGATTTTATAAAGTGAACTCTAATAAACTGGTTAATCTTGATGCAGTTGCAAGGTTTTGTTTAAAACCCCCGCATCCACTAAGATCTGATTAAACTGGAGACCTGTTGGATTGTGTAGTAGCGAAGACGCTCCTGACATTAATCAATGAGATTCCTGTGATGTGATGCAGAATGAGTGGCTCATTTATTTGCCACGCAGTTTTTATGAGGAAAAGAAATATCAGTTTGCCTTGGAGTAAAAATCCTCCTCAGTACAGGCTGACAACAAGAAAAAGCTGACAGATGCAATGCAATGTTAGCTTCCTAACAGAAAAAGAAACTGTGGAATATTGTGATCAATCCATTTCAGGGACAGAGTAATTTTTAATTGGCTGTTCTTCTCCAATGTCAGTGCAAACTATAATTCATGAAGAGCTTTAGTTCCATAGCCTGTATTTCAACTGATATAAAGGTTTTATTTGGAATGGCAGACTATTAATTGAATGGTGACCAAAGTCAAGTCAAAATCAGATATAATTCATAAGACTGTTAGGGTCTTACTATATCAATCTTTATTGTTGAATTCGGCCACATTTCTGCAAAAGAATACCATACTATTTGTACAAATTCCTGTTCTGGTTGAATATTTTTTTTAAAGTTTTAATATCATTTTTCCCTAGAAAGAAAGCAACATCATATCATTATTTCTCCTTGGACACACAGATTTTACTCCTCTCCTAGCCAGTCTGATTCCCCAGCAGACAGCTGGAATTTGACCTAGTTGAACAAAAGTGAAAGTGCTACAAAGAGGTAATAATTCAGTCTAAAAAAAAAAAAGAATACTGGCCAATTGATCAAAAAGGTGTACTGTGATTAGATCAGCTTTCTCCAACCTACTGCCTACAGTGCCCTCATCCTCTGTCAGCATGGGATATTGGCTTGAAATGATGGTTATTATTCATCCCACTTAATAGAACATCTCCTTGGGAAAGATGAATAAAAGAAACGAGAACATACACCATGGCCAAAAGGATCAAACAGCTTCACTATCTTGGCTTGTTAAACCCAGAACTTAAATATACATATATAAATAGAATTGAACCACAATACTGTAAGCTGCTGAATCCCATCAGCCTAATATTTTCCAGTAATGAATATGAAGCTTTGTTATATGGAATGTAGAGGAACTTTTCTCAGAGAATGTAGATTTTGCATTTGTCTTGCCCTCAGTCTGCAGTATTTTAACATTAATAAATGAAATTTGTCCACCGCTTTCAGCTTACAGTCACATTAGTAAATATGATAAGGTCTATAGATTTGATTGGATAGATGTGGCAAAATGTTACTGGCATACTTTATATTAAATAGGTACCTAAATATGCTTCTCAAAAATGTTTTGAGTAAACATTTTCTACTGTATATATTTTGGCTATTTCACAAAATTAAAAAATGCCCAAGCATGCCACTAAAAATAACGGTAAGAGTCTATTGTCTGGATGGCCTATTTTTTTAATTTTATACACACTACACTGATGCGAATCATAAAATCATTATGATTCCAGGTTCAGAATATTCTTGTCTTGGAATTTGTTTGTGGCATATTTAGAGATTGCTGTAGCTCTGGATCTACCAAAGAAAGAGAGTTACTTTTAATAGGTATTTTCAACAATTCAGCAAAAAATTCATATGTGGTAATAGCATTGAAGCTTCCCCCTCAATACTGGAAATTGGAAAATAAGGTATCTCAATGGTGACATCTTGTGGCTAAAATAATACATAGATGATCAAGCACTTGTAGAGTATTACTACTGTATTAACAGTACTATTATTATCATCTGACAAATGGTTTAATGACAGTTCTTAATATCACAAGAATGTAAATCCGTTTATTAAAATCAATTCTACTAACTAAAATCCCATTTAACTCAACATAACACAAGGTAACATTGTTTAGGTAGTCCTTGACTTATGACCATTTATTTAACAATGGTTCTAAATTACAATGGCTATGAAAAAGTGACTTACCAGCCATCCTCAGGGTTACAACTGTTGCACCACCTCTGCAGTCACGTGATCAGTTTGGGTGCTTGGCAACTGGCTGGCAATTGTAAAGCTCTATGAAGTGGTATATGAAGCACTATTGTTAGTGCTAAGTCCTGTCTTTATTTGAAGGTTTTGTTCCACTGACCTTTGTGGACAATTCTCCATGTGATATTGTATGCTGCATCTTTTCTGATGTTCTTAAAAAGATGGGCTACAGTCCGGCAGTCCTTTTACTTTGTCCTCCAGTAAGACAAGCTTAGCATTTGCAATAGGAGTAACTAGTTTACTCTTCTGGTTTGGAAACTTAGCACTCATCTGGTAAATCACCAGTGCTGGTCAATAGATGTCAATTTTGGGGAGAAAGATTTGAGTTGTCCTGTTCCTCCCTCTGCTAAAGATCCTCACAAAACTCTTTTTGTTTGCTTTCTTGTTCACTTGTTTTGGTCCCAAAATTCCTGCTGCCTATACTTTTTCTAAAGAGCATTGGCTAAAACTGAGATGTATGAAGTCAGCCCTATTTCAGTTATGAAAACAAAGACATCTCTGAATATTTTTTCTGTTAGGTCAGCCATCCTTCTAGCTGTGCTGGGACTACAATACACAAATTGTGCACGATGCCTGCAAATTCTGGGGTGTGTTTAGTATCTTCTTCACAGTTATGTAGTCCCTCCTGCTGTTATATTCTGAGGCAGGGTTATATTTCTGGAGATTTTGCCATTTTCAGTCCCAATTAAGCAAAGTCCACAGTCCCTTTTGCAATTCTCACTGCATTCATGCAAGGAAACCATGAAAAAGCTAGCAGAGCTTCGTGCTGAGAGGATAAATCATACACAGGTAATTCTCGACTACAAGTGAGTCCAACATTTCTGTTGCTAAGCGAGACAATTGTTAAATGGAAATTTCCCCATTTTACAACCTTTCTTGCATAGTTGTCAAGTGAATCACTGCAGTTGTTAAGTTAGTAACAGAACAATCAAGTAGGAGAATGGCTTGCCTTCAGAATTGTGGGTGCTTTATCACTAAGTTTTTTTTAAAGAAGAGATTGGATAACCAATCATATTGTTTGAAATAGTATATTGAGCAGGGGGTTGGATTAGAAGACTTCCAAGATCCCTTCAACTATTATTCTGTTATTCTGTAACCTGGCTTTCCCATTGTCTTTGCTTATCAGAAGATGATAAAATGTGATCACATGACCCTGGGACATTGCAACCATCATAAATATGAGTCAGTTGCCAAGCATCTGAATTTTGATCAAGTGACTATGGGGATACTGCAATGGTTGTGTGAAGAATCGTCATAAATTTTTCAATGCTGTTATAACTTTGGTCACTAAACAAACTGTTGCAAGTCGAGGACTGCCTGTAGTTGAATCATTTTACACTTTCAGCTGAATGATATATCAAAAGCTGAACACTAAAGTGATCTTGTACAGCATATGTCTATCGGCCCTGAAACCCTGGCTGTATTCACATCATATCCTCAGCCATGATAAATTTATCCGTTGTTTAATCTAGCCCAAGCTTCTGGGTCACATGACATGCTGATCTATAAATTAACCATATGGACTGGGTTCACACAGCAAAAAATAAAATGGGGTTGCTCAATTCGGGTTTCTATATTATGTAAACATAATATTTTCTGCTTTATCAGTGAACTGGCTAATGGAGCCAAACAAATTGTTCTCTACTGTGTTCTGTGATAATGGGTATTTCAATCTGATAGTGTTATATCACCTTGATGTAGATAATTAATTTTATGTTTCAAATTGATTTCTATGATCGTTGATACTGACATCTGCAACATTCAAAGTTAGCACAATATTAAAATAGGGTGTGGCTGAGTGTTGTAAAACATAATCACAAAGCGTTCCCCCCTTAAGTCATATCCGTAATGTCATTAATAAACACAAGAAAACAGCTTAGCTAATAAAGTTAGTCTCTATTTCTTTTTTTTTTAGTGGAATAGGAATACATTTTAAATTTGTTATTAAATCATATAGAGCAAAAATTCTTTTCTATACAAAGAGACTCACAACTCTTCACAGCAAAAACATTGTCCTACAAAGTGTTATTCTTACCATGAATTTTATGATGGGGGGAACACCTATGCTATATTTTTGATTATGACATTATTTGAATTTCCCAAGTTTGGATTATTTAACAGATTATTGCTTCACCTTGGACAGTTTGTTTTCAATAGCCTGCACACTTGACAATAATAACTTAGCTGAATGTTTTGAAGAATGCTCATATAATTTTGTTTTAAAGCTAAATTGCATATTTCATGTTTTTCACTGCCCACGCTAGATAAATCACACCCCCACCTCCTGTTCCATTTGGGCAACTGAAACCCAAATCTGTAACTGGCTGAGTTTATAGAAGATGAATTTTACACTTCCCTCAAATTGGGAAGTTTTAACTTCCTAAGCTAGCCTACTTCTCTGGGATTCTGAGCAGTTTCTCATCTGATCCCATGTAGCTTCTTCAAAGTCAACCCCGGGCCACGAATAAAACGGTACGTATTCCCACTGAAACGTGTTTGCACACCATTAGAGCTTCAGTACACAGTTCCTTGCAATTTCCTTGAAAAGATATTTGCTATTCCTGTCCTGCTGCCTGGAATCTATGCAGACCTTTACTGCAGAGCAAGCCCATTGCATTCATATTCAAGTACTGGAATAGCAGTATTCCAGTGTTGGAGGGGCTGCCATAAAGAGGATGGGATCAACTTATTTTCCAAAGCACCAGAAGGCACGACAAGAAACAATGGATGGAAACTAATAAAGAGAAGCAACCTGGAATTAAAGAGAAACTTCCTTACAATGAGGACAATTAACCAGTGGAACAGCTTGCCTTCAGAAGTTGTAGGGTCTTCATCAGTGGGTTTTTTTAAAGAAAAGACTGGACAGCCATCTATTCGAAATGGCATAGGGTCTCCTGCTTGAGCAGGGATTTAGAGCAGAAGACCTCCAAGGTTTCTTTAGACGTCCAGGCTCTATTCTGTTTGGGTCTTAGCAGGCATGCTCATTTTATTGTAGGCTAATTCTGGATAGTCTCAATAAAGGAGAATATTTGTAGTTCAGGGGTGATATGAGGAGTCCTTGGTGGTCTCTGAACTTGCTGAATTTCTTGCAGACATCTCATTACCCAAAGTAGGCAACATTATCAGTGCTAGTGAAGCTCCAGACTAGCACTGATGGTAAGCCGTGGTGGTGCAGTGGTTAGAACGCGGTACTGCAGACTATTTCTGCTGACTGACTGCAGTTTGGCACTTCGAATCTCACTAGGCTCAAAGTTGACTCAGCCTTCCATCCTTCCGAGGTTGGCAAAATTAGGAACCAGATTGTTGGGGGCAATAAGCTGATTCTGTAAACCTCTTAGAGAGGGCTGGAAAGTACTGCGAAGGTCTATATATACCATATTTTTTGGAGTATAAGACGCACCTTTTCTCCTCTAAAGAGGCTGAAAATCTGGGTGCGTCTTATACATCGAATACAGCATTTTTTTGCCACCTGAAACCCTGCTCCCTTCACCAAAATGGCTGTGCATAGCCTTATAGAGGCTTCCAGAGAGCTCCTGGGGGCTGGGCAGGGCAGAAATGAGCCTAAAATGGGCTGTTTGTTGCCCCCCCCCAGCCCCCAGCAGCACTCTATAAGCCTCCATAGGGATATGCATGCAATTTATTTGACACAAAAATGGCCTGTTTTCGCGATATATGGACTGTTTTTTTGCTCATTTTTGACCCCCCCCCTCCCAGGAGCACTCTGCAAGCCCCTCCAAGGCTATTCATGCTTTCTTTTGAAAAACGGCAGGGTTTTCGTGGAGAAACGGGCTGTTTTGGGGAGGTTTGCAGAGTATAAAAACTTATTTTTTCCTTTTGGAAAGCTCTTTTAACTGTTTCTGTGCCAGCAGAAACAAAGTGTTAAAGTTTGTCAGCGATTTCCTTCTCCAGGACATGGATAAATACACCTGGAATCATCAACCTACCTACCTACTCTCTCTCCCTACCCCCCCTCCCTCTCTCTCTCTCTCTCTCTCTATATATATATATATATATGTTACGTTTTTGAGCTGATCAATAAATAAGTCAGGGAGACTAGGATAGATCTATTTCGAGCTTATTAGCTCTCATCAGCTAGCCATACCCTTACTGGGATTCGAACCAGGGCTGTATTACATGCCAGGCGAGAGCCTTGCCATTAAGCCAGCTAGGTTCTGTTCTTGTCAGGAGGATAGTTATATATAATTGTTTCCACAACACCCTGTTGAGGCCCCAATTAAGGGAGGAAGCACACTGCCTTTTCTTTGTCTAGATGGTCTCTGGTGATGAGCCGAAAGGCAGAATTATATATATAATATATCTCTCTCATATATATATATATATATAATATATATATCTCCTTCTACCTACCTACCTACCACCTACCTACACACACTCTCCCTCCCTCCTGTATTTCTCTCTATTTCTCTCTCTCTCTCTATCCCTTTATCTACGTACCTACCCTCTCTACCTACCTACTTACTTACCTACCTACTGTATTTCTCTCTCTTTCTCTCCCTCTCTACCTACCTTTTTTTTAATTTGCCTCTTCAAAACCTTGGGGCGTCTTATACTCTGAAAAATATGGTAAGTCTAAGTGCTATTGCTATTGCTGCCTAGTTTGGGTAATGAGCCACCTGCAAGAAAACCGTACTGAACTCGATTGCAGAAAATAGGTCTTCAGCAACAGAGTGGTCAATGCCTGGAATGCACTCCCTGACTCTGTGGTTCCTTCCCCAAACCCCCACAACCTTAACCTTAGACCGTCTACGGTTGACCTCACCCCATTCCTAAGAGGTCTGTAAGGGGCTTGCATAAGCTGTCCTAACAACCCCGTTTATTCGTATCCATTTCGTGTAGTCATAATCTTGTATATACTTATATCTATTATTTGTTTTCGTATCTATATCTATTATCTTATACATGCTTGATAAAACAAACAAACAAACAAATAAAACCACCCAAGAGCACCAAGGAGCCCATCTTCTAAAGAATAGTCTTCTAAAGAATAAATTTCAGCGAGGAAACACAAGGGCTTCTAGACCTACAAATCACACCAACCCGGTCTGCAATTCAGGTGGAAAAAGGGGAAGCGTCGCCGCTACTGTCCGCTCCACCTCAGGTGCCGCCCTTGTGCCCTTAGCCTCCTGCCCGAAGCGCCCTTTTACGCGTCAGCCTCTTTTTCAGTGCCGGGCACAAGCCGGAGGTGAGCCTAGCCTTCCCACCAGCCAATAAGCACTCGGAATACTCAGCACGCTGCCCAATCCCGCGCTCCTTTGCTCCAGTGTCCGCCCCCCCCCCCGCCGCCTCTATCTTTCTCGTCACCCTCAGCGGCATTTGGACGGTTGTAGCCGTGGCGTCTGTTCGGGTCGTCTCTGCCTCCTCCTCCTCCCCCTCCTCCCGCGGCCTCGTCCTGACCCGGCCCGGCGCCTTTCGGACCCATTGAGGATGTGTTTCCCTGCCCTCCAACGCGCGTCCTTCTGTGACCGTCCTAGCTCCTTCAACTAGCGACTGGTGAGGCAGTCCCGAAAAGGGGAAAACTCGTCGTGGGCGAGGGTGGGGATGGGGGGAGCCGGGTGGCCGGAGCGGGAGCGGTGGGCGCACCTTCAACAACAGCACCCTCCCCCGCTTCCCAATTCTGGGCTTCTGCTTTTCAACCCGTTTTGCAGGCAGAAATCCGACAGGTGCAGAGTTTCCAAGTATGGGCAAGAAGAACGAGGTGCCCGGATTAAATTTCTGCACGTCACGGAGATATTAAAGCAGTGTGTGTGTGTGTGTTTATTGGTGAGCCCAATAGATGGAAAAGAAAGGGCAGGGAAGAGAGAAGCCTGCAGTCGGTGCAACGGTGCAATTGGCTGGAGAAAGATTAGGTGTATAAAAGGAAAGGGAGTTAAGTCTTGCCTCTTCTTCCTGGAGATTAAAAAAATGCCCTTTGCTTGGGTTACTAAGTAACAGTAATGCCTATCCAAAAATTATGGATGACGGTAGCAAAAAATTTTTTGGGGGGTATTTTTTGTATTCTTTATTTTTGTATGCAGTTGCCAAGGGCAGTACTCTCTGTCGTTCTCCTGATTCTGACCCTGAAGTAAAATTGCACTGCATGATTGTTTGTCTTACTGACAATGCTAAATACTACCTGACTCTCTAATGTTTGTGTTGCTGAGGTCAGGAGTTCCTGACTTTTTTTACTCTGACTGTAGCATGATTGCCGCACATTAGCAGGTTGTTTATCTTGACAGAATACAGAAAAAGTGATAAAGATGTCTCATATGGAAACATTTCAACTTTAGAGTGATAAATCACTTTATGATTTTGAGCTTTGTGATCTCGAGGTGTATTAGCTTTCATGTCCCTTAATCCTCAGGTAGTATGGCTTTTAGAAATCAAGAAATGAGTGTAAAATACTGAGAAGCAAGGAATACCTCTCTCTCTCTCTGCATGTATGTACAAGTCTATCCCATCTATTGGCCATCTATTATTGCTGTGATGGTGAACCTATGTCACATGTATCAGAAGTGGCGTGCAGAGCCATCTCTTTGGGCATGCCAGCCATTACCTTTTGCTCTTCTGGGTTCTGGCCAGCTGGTCTTCATACGCACCGGAAACCATAAGACCAGGTGTCTGGTGCGCACACACATGCCAGAAACCAGAAGCTCATTTCCTAGCACATGCATGCACACTGGGGTGCTGCTCTTCCGGTTTCTGGTGCCCCCATATGTGCACTCCAGGAAGCTTCTCTTCTGGTTTTTGGTGCTCCTTCATACACACATGCATGCTCGGCACTCAGTGCCGAAAAGATTCACCAACACTAATCTATCGTATCTAATTTAGTATTGCCCATCTCATTTTCAAATATTGTTTAGGGTTGTGTTTCTTTTATGCTGGTCTTGGTAATTTCTTGATTCTTTGTGGCATCCTCACTATTTTGTTTGGTGTAATGTGGTTTGTCAGAATAAAATTTTGCATGTTATGGTTAGGAAGCTACGTGAACTATGTTCCAAACATGGTCGGTGTTGTGCCATATAGGCCAACTATTGGTAGATAAGTACTAGTTAGCTGTAATTTGTTGGCTCTTGGCAAAGATTTTAAAATGAATCCCAGTTACAAGCCACAAGGAAGTTTGATATGGGTTGGGTGACTGAAGCACTTTGATATGTCTCTTTTCATACTTTTCCCCTCTGACATCAATAGCATTAACAATACTAATATCGAGACGTTGGTAAAATTTATAAAATATATAGCACTGGGTATCTGTTAGTAACAAAGAGAATGTAAAGGAATTGAGAGTTGGCCTTGGAAAGTATGAAAGAGCTATTAAATGGGAAAAGAAAGAATATGCTATTAAGGAGATTCTTAGAGAAGTCTAAGAATGCTACACAGAATTACACAGTTCCCAAATTGAAAGATGCTTGGAAAAATAATTCTACACTGATTTTCTTTAATATAAGATGGTACAGAGCTAAACTTGGACTGGCTTTCCACGTTCTGTTGTTATCCTCTACAACAGTACTATTCCTATATTATCTGTTTCTTGACCTGGCTTAGCTTAGCTTGAATGGCTGATGTTGTCTAAGCTAAAGTCCTCATATAGCTAAAGTAACACTACCTATATATGGGAAGAGGATTAATAGAAATGCAGTGTATTTTTAGGGGAAGAAATCTGAAGAGATATCAATCCCCCCCAAAAAACTTCCAATCCAATCCAATTCCACAGTCATTTTATGTATTTATTTATGAGATTCATTTACCACATCTTCTTTCAAAAGCTCAAGGTAGCATATAATAGCGCAATTGTCTGTCTGAATTTGAGAGGAGAGGCGCTTTCACACAATTTCTTAAGATCTTATTTTTCTCTTCTAGGCCATGACTGTACAGTGACTAAATGCTCAAATGAACTTTGAAATTTACATGCTTTTTCTCATTTTTCTCCTTTCATAAAATTCAGGAAAATATCAAAAGTTTGTTCATTGTTTTGTGACACTTTTTATTGCTTAACTATGAATTTTGTCATTTGCTCTTGTTTTTTTTCCTGAGTCATTACAACTATCGCTTACAAAATGCTCTTAACTGCGTTTCAGAACTGAATTAGTGTTTTTACTAGTTTCAGAGCAGTGTCTCCTAAGTAAAATATTTATTTATTGGAGGTCTAAATATATTTTCCCCATTAGTTTGTCTCCTTAGCCAAACCTTAAAATAAGTCCCTACATATATGTCTTATTTAAAATGAAAAGAAGATACATTTACATTCTCCAATAATATGAATTTATAATAAAACCTTAACGATTAAATGTGGATGAATCTAAATGTTCTGTAACAGAATAAAATAATGAGAAATTAGAAATCAGCAATACTGTGCTGTGAATGCTTTAAATTGCATGCTTATTTAAAGTAAGTGAAATTTTTTAGTACTAGTATGTCTAAAACTACTTACTTTCTTTAACTGGCATCTCAGTTAGATACATCTGAATATGCAGTCTGAAGCAGCAAGGCTTTGATTATTTTTAAAATCAAAAATGTATTGCTTCATTTTTTTCTGCAAAGTTTTTTTTTTAAATCTGCCCATCTGCTAATGATTAACTACATAGCTTTAGAGAATCTTGTTTGTGATTTGGTTTTTTCCCTATTAAATACATGACTGAATCATTCTGTACTGCTACAAATTAGAGATTGATGTCACTTTGCTAAAAAGGTATTACGAAGTTCATATTTGGAAAGTTGTAACTTGTTTTGGCAACTACTTCAAATCTGAGTTGGGTCTGTTCCCTCAAATCCTGAGGATAAGCTGTTTTGAAGAAAAGGGTTGCTATGGAATACCTGCTGCAATGATATAATATATTAGAATTATATAAGGTTTTAAGGTATATTGCACCAGTAATTACTTTATTCCATAAAGTAATGGAATACTGAGAGGTTTCTGGTACACATAGGCACATGCATTGTTGCAAGCTACTTGGCAATCTATTTGTTGATTCATTTTAGTCATGAGATTTGTTGCAGGTTTCTTTGTTCTGTGTTATACTCTGTACTCTTTCTATTGTTTGCAAACATCTCATGTCCAAAGAAAAGTTTGAAATGTGTTTATATTATCACTTTGTCTGTCTGTCTGTCTGTCTCTGTCTTTCTATATAATCTATCTGTCTATCTATGCTTTTTAAAACTAACCACATATTTTGTGTGTATTCATGGATAAACCCATCTGCAAATAAGCAGACCCTCAATTTTTATTAAAAATACTATGAAAAATGCACCCATTATGGATGTCAATTATGAAAATTTAAATACATATGAAAATTTTGAGAGTTGTGTTATCTGCAGATGTCACATTTTTCATAATATTTTAATTAAAACTTTGAAGTCAGTTTATCTGCAGATTGGCTTATCTGCAAATAAATGCAGTATATATATATATATTTACCATAAAATTTAAATCATTAATATTCTCTTAAAAGAAGACATAACCTTCTGTCAAATAAATTCAATTGAGGATTGAGTTCTATTTAAAAAGAAATAATTAAAAAAGAAAAATATATCCACTGAGATTAAGCACTATGAATATCATGTAGAACATTTACTTTATTGGATCTTAACAAGTGAGTATTACAATGTTACTATTAATGCTGTTCTAGGAACTGCTGATTAAGACTGCATAAAGGTACTGAAGTCTCATCATAACTTGGCTGTGATTTCCGGCCGCCCGATTCAACCAGCTCACTCCATCGCTGGCCATAGGGGGCGAACATCTTGCCCCTGTGGATGGGGTGCGCAATTTGGGTGTCCTCTTGGATGCCCGGCTGTCCATGGAAGATCAAGTGACAGCCGTGGCCAGGAGGGCGTTTTACCAGGTTCGCCTGGTCCGCCAGTTGCGCCCCCTATTGGATCGGGATGCCCTTTGCACAGTCACTCATGCTCTCGTGACATCCCGACTGGACTATTGTAACTCTCTCTACATGGGGCTCCCCTTGAGGTGCACCCGAAGACTTCAGCTGGTCCAGAATGCAGCTGCGCGAGCAATAATGGGGACCGCAAGGTACGCCCATATAACACCGCTCTTGCGCGAGCTGCACTGGCTGCCTGTCGTCTTTCGGGTGCGCTTCAAGGTGCTGGTTGTCATCTTTAAAATGCTCCATGGCTCGGGACCTAGCTATCTGCGGGATCGGATCCTGCCCCATACATCCTCACGGCCGATCCGCTCCCACAGAGAGGGACTTCTCCGGGTGCCGTCCACTAGACTGTGTCAGCGGGCGACGCCCAGGGGAAGGGCCTTCTCTGTGGCGGGCCCAGCCCTCTGGAACGACCTCCCCCCCGACATTAGGACATTAGAACAACTACGGACCTCCGCTCCTTCCGTCGAAAACTGAAAACACACTTTTTCTGCCTGGCCGGCCTTGGTTAGTCTCTACCTCTGGGGCGTTTAGGGAATTTAGTTTTAATGGGGTTTTTAGCGCAGGGACGATCAATTTAATCTGCTTTTATTTATTGTATTTATTGTTTGTATATATTTTTATATGTTTTAATTTCCCTGTGCACCGCTCCGAGTCCCCTTGGGGAGAGGATGCAGTATACAAAATTAAATAATATTATTATTATTATTATTATTATTATTATTATTATTATTATTATTATTATTATTATTATTATTATTATTATTATTATTATTATTATTATTATTATTATCATGACAGTAATTGTCAGGATCATGTATTCAGATGTATCCATCCTCTTGGGTGTGGTTCCTTGCTGCCAAATTTATTATTTGAGGAGCCATCTATTTCTCTTCATACTTTCAAGGTCAGGCAAAGTTGGCCTGCTTCAGGTCCCCTTATTAAACAATATCAACTGATGGGACAAAAGAAGTAGGCCTTCACTATCCCAGCACCTGCCCCCCGGAAAAATGTTCTATCAGTTTCATATTTTTCTGCACCCCCCCCCCCCAAATGAGCCCTGAAAACTGGGGTCTTTCTCCAAGCTTCGTATAAAATATGGGTAAACACTATGGGAGGATGTTTGATTTGGAAATGTTGCTTTTTTCTGAAAAAAGAAAGAAACTGCAATTCTGTGATGTTAGATAGTCTAATATATTTCTTCTTTTACTCTTCTTCTTACAGGTCTCTCTTGCAATTATGGCTATTTGAAAGAACTAGAACGAGTGGAGGGGGAGCCCCCCCTCCCCCCCTCCGTGTGTTGCTTTTTGAAGTCTTTTTTCTGGACAGTAATATATTTTGTAGATTTAAAATGAGGAAATGAACTCTGAATTTATATCGATAAAGTTATTTATTTTTTTAAATATCAAGCCTTAATAGCACAAAGATTCCCATGGAAGGTGCCTGAAAGGTGGAAATCATGAACCTTTTGTGAAGAAAGAACAAAGGGAAAATTTGCAGTGCCTCGTCTTGCATAAATGAACAGTTCAGCAGGGAATAAGATGAGTTCTTTGGTGCCTGATTGTACCTCAAAGTGTCGTTCATTACAGCATGCTTTAGATATTGTTTCCGTAGTGACCCGGGGAAGTGAAGGTCAGATCAAAGCCTTCCTCACTTCTCACTGCTATAATGCTGCAACAACCAAGGATACGTTTGGTAGGAATGCCCTCCATATTGCCTCCTCTTGTGGTAGAAAAGGAGTGCTAGACTGGTTGGCAGAAACAAACGGAGTGGATTTGTTGGTAAAAGACAAGGAGTCGGGATGGACAGCTTTGCATCGTGGAATTTTCTATGGCCATATAGATTGTGCATGGTCATTACTAAAGGTATTTAACAGCTTTTATTACAAATCTATGCCAAGCCTATAATCAAATAGTGGGCAAAAGAAAAAAAAAGTATAGACAGATGCTGGTTGCATTGTTGACAGATCCCATGTAGTTAATATTTCTTTTATTTACACCTAGCTTTTAGCTGTTTGCTGAAGTGCTAAATAAAGTAACTAGATTGGTCTTTCGACAAAATGTTTAAGCAAAAAGGCCCCCACCCCCAAATGTTGAAGAATTTGTTAGCAACTCTGGGTTTAGAACCAGTGTCACAACTCTGGTCCCTTAACCAGTGTTAGGAAAATAAATGCGGAATAGTGTAATTCACTGGACAGTAAAGAAATTGTAGCCACAAACAAACTCTAAAACAGTGATAGTAAGAAAATAAATAGTCTTTACTTTGTAGCAACTAAAATACTTCTTCCGACTAACGATAAAATCGCTCAGATTCAGAGCGAGTTAGTCCCCATCGATAGTGGCCCAGTGGGATGCCCCGAGGCAGATCTTGAGACAGTCTTGTGGGAAGAATTTGACTCTGTTACTTCCGAAGATATGGACAGGTTACGTGGGCGACTGCGAGCCACCACATGTTTATTGGACCCATGTCCCTCCTGGCTTGTACTGGCATCCTGGGAGGTTACACGAGGCTGGCTCCAGGAGGTTGTCAACGCTTCTCTTAGTGAGGGTTTCTTGCCTGCCTCCCTTAAAGAGGCGATGGTGAGACCCCTCCTGAAGAAGCCCTCTCTGGACCCAGCATTGTTGGTTAATTACCGTCCGGTCTCCAACCTTCACTTTTTGGCGAAGGTTGTAGAGAGTGTGGTGGCATAACAGTTTCCCCGTCATCTGGAGGAAGTTGATTATCTGGACCCGCGCCAGTCCGGTTTCCGGCCCGGGCACAGCACCGAGACGGCATTGGTCGCGTTGGTGGATGATCTCTGGAGGGCCAGAGATGGGGGTTGTTCCTCCATCCTGGTCCTATTAGACCTCTCAGCGGCTTTTGATACCATCGACCATGGTATCCTATTGCATCGGCTGGAGGGGCTGGGGGTGAGGGGCACCGTTTTTCGGTGGTTCTCCTCCTACCTCTCCGGTCGATCGCAATTTGTGTTGGCAGGAGAGCAGAGGTCGACCTCTAGAGCCCTCACTTGTGGGATGCCTCAGGGGTCAGTCCTCTCGCCTCTCCTGTTCAACACATATATGAAGCCGCTGGGCGAGATCATCCGTGGTTTTGGGGTAGAGTACCACCTCTACGCTGATGACACGCAGCTGTATATATCTACCCCAAACCACCCCAACGATGCCGTAGCGGTGATGTGCCAGTGCCTGGAAGCCGTGCGGGCCTGGATGGGAAGTAACAGACTCAGACTCAACCTGTCCAAGACCGAGTGGCTGTGGTTCCCGGCATCCCGGTACAACCAGTTGACTCCATCACTGGCCATAGGGGACGAACACCTTACCCTTGTGGATGGGGCACGCAACTTGGACGTCCTCCTGGATACCCGGCTGTCCATGGAAGATCAAGTGACAGCCGTGGCCAGGAGGGTACGCCAGTTGCGTCCCCTATTGGATCGGGATGCCCTTTGCACAGTCACTCATGCCCTCGTGACATCCCGACTGGACTACTGCAATTCTCTCTACATGGGGCTCCCCTTGAGGTGCATCCGAAGATTTCAGCTTGTCCAGAATGCAGCCACGCGAGCAATTATGGGAACCTCGAGGTTTACCCATGTAACACCGCTCTCGCGTGAGCTGCATTGGCTGCCTGTCGTCTTTCGGGTGCGCTTCAAGGTGTTAGTTATCATCTTTAAAGCGCTGCATGGCACGGGACCTAGCTATCTGCGGGATCGGATTCTGCCCCATACATCCCTGTGGCCGATCCGCTCCCACAGAGAGGGACTTCTCCGGGTGCCGTCCACTAGGCTATGCCAGCGGGCGACGCCCAGGGGAAGGGCCTTCTCTGTGGCGGGCCCAGCCCTCTGGAACGACCTTCCCCCCGAAATTAGAACAACTACGGACCTCCGCTCCTTCCGTCAAAAATTGAAAACACACTTTTTCTGCTTGGCCGGCTAGGTTAGTCTTCCGTTTTTAACTGGGTTTTTAAGGGGGATGTAGTTTAGTTTTAGTATAGTGGGTTTTAGCGCAGGGATAATTTGTTTAATTCTTATTTTAACTATTTATGTATTTTATATTTGCTTTTTTAACTTCCCTGTGCACCGCTCCGAGTCCCTTTGGGGAGAGGAGGCGGTCTATAAATAAAATTATTATTATTATTATTATTATTCTCAAACAAATAACAGTCCTTCACCAAACAGAGTTTATCTTACAGTGATGCAAAACAAATCCTCCTCCTCCTTCTTCAGTCACAGCTCCTCAGCACAGGGAATCGAAAAGAGAATGGATTGTGATTCTGAGCTTGCTTTATGGTAGAGCTGAGACTCACAGCCAATCAGAATTTAAGACAGTTCTTAAAGCTACATAACTCCTTAAGAACATATACTCATATATATTTTCAGCCCAATATAAGGCTGAATATCCTAACAGAATTAAAAATAATTGGAAAGAAATTTATTTCTTAATCAAGTTAAATGAAGTAGAGAAATGTATGAGATAAAACAGATTCAGATTTTCTCTATTATATCCATTAAAATGGTACTGAACAAATACTGAACAAATGAAAAAAACAAAAAAACAAAAAAATGGCATTGAAGAATTAAGAATAATTAGAAAAAAGTTTATTTCTCAATCAAGTTAAGTAAAGTAGAGAAATATCTGACATAACGTATTCAGATTTGCCTCTTATCTCTTAAAATGGCTTTAAACTATAGAGTAATTCTAGATTGTGTTATGTTGACTGTATTTGATAGATGCTTTATTAAACATCCCTATTTTAGGGATGCAATAATTGAATTTAACCTGCCAGAGAAAGTGAAAGAAAACAAAAGACAATGTGTGAATTCAAAAATGAAAGTAGTAGTTGGTCAAAAATTATTTCTACATTTAACAAAGTTGGGGAATGTTTATCCTGACATCACAGCTTGGGGGGTTGGGTTTGTACATTATTTGTGCAGAGTGTCTCTTTTTTTTTTCATTTATTTCCCCCTTGCTTTCAGCACGGAGTGAATTTGTATGTTCAGGATAAAGAAGGCTTGTCTGCTTTGGATCTTGTTATGAAAGACAGGCCAGCCTTCGTTACCTTCAAGATTACAGGTTGGTGATTACACTGAGAGGCTTGTTATGCGCTTAAACATAAACATAATAGTTTTGGGATAATGGGAATAGATATAGTCAGTGAGTATATTAAAAATGTCTTTTGAATGTAACAATCCAGTAGATATTGAACATCTTCCTTGGTACATTTGATTTTAAAAACAATTATAATGTGTAGGCATTATTAGGTACTTTAACTTGTCCATTTTCAATCCATTATGGTGGGTAGGTGTCAATTAGAAAACCAGAGAGGACAATGTTTTGTGTCTGCTCTGCTTGTAGAAGTAATCTTTTATCCTAAAGATGCAGTGTTTGACTATTCCAACATGAGGGTATTGCTAAATCTTCTGTTTTGGGCCATCATGTGTAGATATTGTTGTTGCTCTTAAAAAGGATGAGGTTATAATCTACTCGCTTAAAGTAATCTTATGCTAATTTACCTTAGCATATTGAAGCTGCATTTTTGTACCTTTTAAAATTTGTAAATTACATTCTTTTTTTTTAATGGAATAATCCGTAAACTTTATCTAATGATAGCAACAAGTACTACTTTTACTGTTGTACTCTTTTACACACCATCTGGTGGTATATACTAATTCATTCTTCTGAATTTGTATCCTTATCTTATTCTCTTAGTAAAACATGATTTAAATAAATTGCCCTTTTCTCCAAAACACTGTTTTTAAAGTTCTGTTTTGTAATAAGAAAGTGTCAGGTTTGGTATCAACTATAGTACTAGTTTGCCTTTGGAAACATAGTTTACTTGTAAAGTAATACATAATATACTTGTAAGGTGAAATGTATTTCTATCTATAATCTACTAAAGCTCTTTAACCGAGCAAAGTGATGCATCATAGGGCAATAATTTTTAAACCGAGGTACCAAAATCTGGGATTTAGGATTCCTGAGGGAAGGAAAGTTAGGCCTCATTCATTGCTACTGGCTGCTATTGCACTGGTGCAGTGGTCACATGATCTTTATTTTCAGTGTTCCATGACAGTTTTCCAGCCAGTCTTGCAATCCCTTGTTTCCTGCCCTCCAACAGTCACTGCTGGAAAGAAAAGGGAGATCCCAAGGAAACTCAATGGGGAAGCAGGCAGGTAGTCTGCTTTTCCTCTCACAGATTTTTTTTGCCTGTTTTTGGTCATTGTGTTTCTCTGTTCAAGCAAGGAAATGTCTCTAAAGTGATGACCCAACAGGGCCTGGGCTGTCTAATATAATATAAAATGTAAAAAAGTAATATAAAAATTGAAAATACGACACTTGCTATTATGAATAATGTCTGATTCAGCTCTGATAGAATTACATGTCTGGTTGTACACTGAATGTGTCTATATTTTAAGATGCTATTACCTTAATTATTATGCAAATTATTGGGTGTATAATTTTGTTGCAATAATACAGTAATACAGGTTAATATTCCTAAATTATATTTTGGGAATATATGAAAAGCAGAAAAAAAGTAAATGCATATCATCCACACATCAAATGAGACAGTGCAGTGAAGAACTTACCATTCTACTTTAGATCCCACAGATGTCTATACCTGGGGAAACAACATCAATTTTACTTTAGGCCATGGTGGTCAGCAGAGTAGACATCATCCTGAGTTGGTGGATCTCTTTCCTCGAAATGGGATTTATATTAAACAGGTAATGTAGGCGTTGTGGAAAGTATTGGAAGGTGGGAAACTAGGGTGGCGGCAGTGATAAACACTTGATTGACCATAGAGGTTGGGAGGAGTTCTTACATAGCTGCTCCCTTTCTTCTTAACAGGAATATTTGAAAAGAGCTGTCATATTCTTTTGTCCCACATTTCTTATTATACATCTGTGGCTAAACTAGTTTTCTTTCGGATTTCATAAACACTTTAGCTTCTGACCCAGTCCTATCCTAAAATCTTTGGCAAGAAATGATTTTTAGTACTTTGATATCACTCTTTCCTCTATGGTCTTCCATACTCTCTCAACAACCTTCTATTCAAAGAGGATGGAGACTAGGCAGTAGTAGTTGTTCAGCATGGCTCAACTGAGAGAGGGCTTCTTCAAGACAGCACACACCTCCAGAAAGGAGTTGGCATTTCATCCTCCCTCAAAGAAGCACTTATTACTTCTAATGTTCCACATCTCCTGTCTTACCTGTAGGAGCCAAGTTTGGCATGGAATACCACCAGAAATGGCAAAGCTTATGCTACAGTCCGCCCTTTCATAGGTGGATATGTAGGAAATGACCTACATACATAAAAGTATGCATAAAGCTATGCTTTATCTTGATATTTTTTGTTGTTTTTAAAACTCATTTAAAAATATTAGAAATAAAGACAATTATTTTCAAAGTATTTATTTTTCTTACGTTACTTTTTCCTATAATAGAGCCAATATAGTAAGTGGTTCTTTGTGTAGGCATCTAGTTTACTTTATAAATGTACAATGTGCAGTTTATTTAAATTTGTTTCTAATATATTTAAAATGAGGCATGATTTGTTTTCATATTATTACAAAGTAAATGATTTAAATATCAAATTAGTATGCAAAAGTTAGCTAGATTAAGTTCAAGTTCTTACTTTTTAAAATATCTCTCTTTTCTTAGGTGGTACTCTGCAAATTTCATTCAGTGTTCCTTTCCCAGAAAGGACAGGTTTATACCTGTGGGCATGGTCAAGGAGGTCGCTTGGGGCATGGTGATGAACAGACTTGCTTGGTATTTTAAACCTAATAATTTAGATTATGAAAAAAAATATTGATTTTTTAGATCCATTGAGCTATATACATGGTAGGACTTCTAATTTCTTTTCTTTTTAAAAAGGGGCAATTTAGCAGATATTGAAAAACATGTTTCTGTTTAATGTAGTCTGTGTTAAATATGAATATTATAATTCTGATTGCATATCTGGAACGACCTTCCCCCCGACATTAGGACAACTACGGACCTCCGCTCCTTCCGTCTTAAATTGAAAACTTACTTTTTCCGTCTGGCCGGCCTGGGATAGCCTCCTTGCCTTGGGATTTTATAGAATAGGTTTTAGTTAATTGGGATTTTAGCACAGGGTTTATTTAATTGGCTTTTAAATTTTGTTGTTTATTTATTGCTGTTATATGTTGCTTTTATGCTACCTGTGCACCGCCCCGAGTCCCCGTGGGGAGAGGGGGCGGTATAGAAACAATAAAATTATTATTATTATTATTATTATATACGGAATGTCATGTACACAGTACATGTACACAGAGGTTACTCCCCCATTGCCCACAGCTTGAGACTTTTCTTCCATGATAAAATAATGGAAATGATGATGGAAATGATCCAGTGTAGTTGGGGGGGGGGGGGAGGGATAAGGTTATCTTATAATATTAAAATACCATTCTTTTACTTTTAACTGTTGACGTACATGGACATACAGAATACAAGCAAATATATACACATACATGCATATTATTACATATATACTTCTTGAAGCAATTAGGGATGCTGTAATTCTAATTTTAATGGGTAAACTCTATAGTTAAAAGTTGTGTTGGTAGTTGATTCCATAAATAATGGGTTGCTTTCATTATTGAGTTCTCAAACTATCTGATGGGGAACATAAGTTAAAGAATAATCTTGGATAATATTTTGAAAGGTAGTCATGGATGGGTACTTTTCAGCAAAACAGAATCCTATACTTTAAAATTAACAAATGTATTAGAATATAATCAAAACACTATTAGGACATTTATTTAGTCAGTTTCCATTTACTATTTCAGGAAAGTAACAGCTTTGTAGTACATTGAAAGAGTTTTATTTTTTCCACAAAAATGTCTATCGTAATGACAGTATTGTTACAAGGTGTCCTACAAGACAAAGGATGAATGAAAACATATAAAATAATCCTTTTGAAGGTGATTTTGCTTGAGTTCTTGATAATGAACCTTCCAATAGAGAGAGGTGTGGCTTGAAATATTCAAGGTAACATTTTCTTCTTCATCTGTCTTAGATTCCTAGACTGGTAGAAAGCTTGGTGGGTCATCAGTGTTCTCAAGTGGCAGCAGCTAAAGATCATACACTTGTACTAACAGAAGATGGATGTCTATATGCCTTTGGCATTAATACTTTTCATCAACTTGGTATACATCCTCCTCCTCCTAACTGCAGTGTTCCCAGACAGGTAAAATTAACCTCCTTACTAAAAAGGTGTTTTAGATGTGCCTGTACATTTGTATGTTCATGAACCAAGTGTGCACACCTTGTGAGCATGAACATACGTCCCTCCTTCCCTCCCAATTTCTATAGCTGCCCATCACAATCCTTACAATTCAAAATCATATATATGCACATTCATACATCAGATATAGTGCCAAGTAATATTGTGTGATATTCATTAATTATCTTACAGTATTTATATTCTGCTCTCTAATTAAAAATTCTAGGCAGTTTCCAAAGCCTGCTTGTAGAAGGATTTTAAAACTATGTTCTATCACTATATAAGTATATAAAGTCCAGAATTAAAATGTAACATCCAGCACATTAAAATGAAATACAGCAGTTAGATGTTAATTTATGAAATCATGTCTGAAAGAGCAACTTTTAATAGCTTTCCCAATGACAGAAGATATAGGTAGTCCTCATTTACCATCCACCATTGAACTGGTAACTATTGCTAAGCAACACAGTTGAAAAATGAAAAGTCACATGCTTATACCTGACTTAAGATAGCAATTGTCAGTTCCTACTGCAGTTAAGTTGATGTTATGTGACTGAGGCTTGCAACTTTACACTTCCTGCGGGCTTTCCAATTGACAGTTCTTGTTGGAAACTGACTGTGAAGATCATAAATGGTGATCATGTGGCCAAGGATGCTGGGGTTGTGGTTAAGGTGCTTAGTTAGAAAGCAGAAGGCTGAGTATTAGTTCTCCATTAGACCTGTAAAGGTCAGTCACTCTCAGGATTGTTATTGTAGGGAATATAGGAAGAAGGAACATTAGCAATAGCATTTAGACTTGTATACCACTTCACAGTGCTTTACAGCCGTCTCTAAGCAGTTTACAGAGTCAGCATATTGCCCCCAACAATCTGGATCCTCATTTTATCCACCTTGGAAGGATGAAAGGCTGAGTCAGCCTTGAACCTAGTGAGCTTTGAAATGCCAAACTGCTGCCAATTGGCAGTCAGAAGAATTAGCCTGCAATACTGTATTCTAACCACTGCACCACCACGGCTCAGATATATATTAGGTATGTAAACTGCCTTTAATTAACAAAAATAAAGGCAGAATAAACATGTAATATTAAATGAAAAAAATAAAGAATCATCTGGAAGGCTAGGCTTGATATGGCTATTTCAAAGTTTTCCCTGATTGCTTTTGCATGTGTGTGCATGCACAAATAGCATTTCTGCTGGATCTGACAGGCAAATGAAGTGACTACATGCATGCAAACATGCACACAAAGACAGTAAGGGAAAGGTGCTTTGAAGGCTTTGCTGCCCTGAGCCTCTGTTTTGAATGCTTTGCAGAACTCAAGCACTTTATTGTGATTAACATCATTCTTGGTGCTTTTCATCTAAATATGAGCCAAACAGATGACAACAATAAAATATTAAAGAACATGGCAATCTAAGGGAATATTACAAGCTATTAAAAAGCTCTCTAACAATTAAGAGTTCTTCGAAATACCTGAAAAGTGTCCAAGCCTGCTGGAGTAAAATGTTTTCTTTGACATCTAAAACTAAAAAGAGATTGCTTGGCAAATTTCCCGGAGAAGGGAATTTCAGAGTTGTGGTGTCACTATGGCAGTGTTCATCATCTCTTTTTCAATGGCTGATTAAGTAATGTATCTTATTTTTTATTTATGAATTAAAATGTCTATTGAATTCTGTTGTTTTCCTGTTCTTTAGATTCAGGGCTAAGCTGATTTGATTTATGACACCTGTATGTATGTCTGTGGGCTTTTTCAAAACAGATTCAAGCAAAAAATCTTAAGGGAAGGACAGTGATTGGTGTGGCTGCAGGGCGATTCCATTCAGTATTATGGACCAAAGAAGCAGTCTATACAATGGGACTGAATGGTGGACAATTAGGTGAGAGGGGATAAAAAACATTTGATGTTTGTGGGTCTTAATTGTTACTTAAATTTTTACAATCTACTTGCGGTACCATGAGATGCCAAAGGGGACATGTATTTGAAGTAGTGCTGTTAATGATTAAAGCTAACCATGGCCTTGGGAAATTGTTGATTTTTCATATTGCAGTTTTTCTCTTAATTACTTGACTTACTTTACTTTCTAGCCCTCTCTCTCTATATCTTGCCTATGCAATGAATGTTCCTGCCCAGCTTCACAAAAAGGATTATTCTAACAAACTAAAATAATTCCTCCAAGTTTAATATTCAGAATGTAAGATACCTTTAATACTGAAAACACAGAATTTTGCAATTAAATGAATCTGAACCTGAACATTTATCAATTTAGGACCTACATAATCAAGGGAACATGGGTACAATTTTTAGAAAAATTTACAAGGATCCTTGAAAGAGTATGTGAGTGTAATCTGTAAATTTAGCAATGGATTCAGACTGGTAAAAGGTTGCATTATGAGTCTGTATGAAACCATAAAGCTTTAAGACCCTCCAAGTAAAGGTATACATATTAATTGTATTAAGAGTAAAGTTTTATTTGTAAAATGTTTTCATTCAGTTTGATCCTACCTATAAGGTTGACTTTCAGTGATATGCTAAAGAGAATGTTGCGCAATTATTCATTTAATAAACAGAATTTATGACTTTCTTTTCATGCTGTAATCCGTAACTTTTTCCAGTGTTCTCTTTTAATGTGGTTTCATTACAAAAGCTGCTTTGGCAAGAAGCTACTGGAACATTGTTACTGATCAGAAAAACAAAAGTGCTGAATGTGGTGGGATATTGGACTAAATCATTATAGCTTCATATGTTGGCACATGTTTACAATTATTTTTTTGATCCTCCAGGCAAGTGCAAGTGGGTGAATGGAAAATACTTATTTCTGCCTTTCTTAATAAGAAAAGAATTGTGCTTAAATGCCAAATAATTCTAGATCTGGAAAACTTGACATTTAGGGTATTCTCTTACATTGTAGGATACTTGCTAGATCCTAATGGAGAGAAGTGTGTAACTTCTCCTCGCCAAGTCTCTGCTCTACATCATAAGGACATCAATATGTCCTTTGTCACTGCAAGTGATGGTGCCACAGTTTGTGTTTCTGAAAAAGGAGACATCTATTTGCTTAGTGACTATCAGTGCAAGAAGATTGCTTCCAAGTGAGTGGTTTTTTTCTTCCCAGATAATTGTCTAAGCTTCTCTTCCTGATTTTTTTAAACCATGTCAGCAGATTGAAAGGCTGTGGTTGTTGGTTTTTTTCTTCCTCCGCAAAATCTTCTGTTTTGAGCATACCGATACTGCTGTCATCTAATTCTAGGCTGTTTGAGTTGTGATGCAGAAGATTGAATGTGGAAGGACTAATATTGTTTGCTCCATTGTATAGTTGTACAAGTCTTTGTCTAGACTGTTCTGCCAATTGTGTGAAATAGGCTTTTTCACGTAGAGCTGGCCTGGATGCAATCTATTTTTGTTTAATATATTACTGCAGGAACACAAGACAATATAAAGCAAATCTAGTTTTTAAACATAGAAATCCTTTTAAAATATTCAACTTTTGAACATTTTTTCCCTGAGAGAAAGAACATTAATATTTAACATTTTCTGAATAGTACCTATGTTAGCATAGCATCTTTTTTTTTAGTTTTTAAAGTGTTACAAATTACTATTGTAATAAAAATGTAATTTTGCCCAGTAAATGTGAATGATGATGCCCCTAGAGTTAAAATGTAAATCAGATATAAATCATTCTGATGCTTTTAGTTTCAAAATTCTGTTGCAGAGATGGGTCAATAATTTTAGACAAAGGCTGATTTGGTTTTGGGTAGCCATGTGATAGCTATGTGTAGCTTGCTCATTGCAGGCAAGCAGCCTGGCACATTTTTTTAGAAACCAACCAGTCATCAGTCAATACCCAAACATTATATGGAGTTTCTGACTATCATTTGAATTGTTATCATCAAATTCTTTCCAGCTTACTTGAATCTGCAACTAGAATACTTTCTTAAAAATAATGCTTAACTTTCTCTTTTCAGGTACCCAAGCAACTTTGCATGCGCTCTTGTCAGTAATCTTTACAATTTAGTTAATGCAACTTGTAGAGTCATTTTGATTTATTGAATATAAAGAAAGCTGAAACAATTATGGTTTATTAAAATGATTGTGTTTACACTGATATTTCAACTCAGAATGTCCTTATCTAGATTTTAACTATTTTAACTCTCCAGTTGTCTCCAAGGTTAAGGATTTTAAGCCAGTGCACTTTCTAATTCTCGCTGTGAGTTGTAAGGAAATTTTGAATGTCACCGTCCTATTCTTTTGCATTACAAGTGATTCTTTCAGATACTATCTTAGAGTCAATAGTTTGTCATGTTTTTATTGATGCACAATATTCTTTTTAAAAAAAGAATTATGTGGTAGATATTACATGATTTGTGAAGCAAAATGTTAGCAACAGAATAGGACAAAATGTCACATTGGTACAGATGTGATATTCTTTTAGGAGTAAGAAAGGTTACTGTATCAGGTTCTCTTTGTTTAGTCATTGGGCTCTGTCAACACTGCAATTTTTTCATTAATAACTCACTTTTTAAATTGCCAAGTGAGATTTCTTTTTCTGTTCTTATTCTTGTTTATGTCAGCATAAATTCTTTTGTGTCCTTGTTTAGGCAACTTAACCTAAAAAAGGTTCTCGTAAATGGAGGCCATTTGGATTACAGGGTGAATCCTCAACATCTTAAAGAAAACGGAGGTCTGAGGATTTATATTCTTGCACTGGATCAAGCTGGAAGAGTAAGTTGTCTCTTCCTCTTCCCCATTCCATTGCGCATCTGGGCAGCATACAATAAGTATGCTTATTGTCCCCTTTCTAACACTGAAACTTTCCTTTTTGAATTGGTTAACAATTATGTATAGAGGCATCAATAGATTCATAAAGACAATTAGATTTCTGAAGCCAGATAGATTATATTGAATTCTCAGTACAGAAAATAAGTACAGAGCCTCGGTGGTGCAGTGGTTAGAGTGCAGTACTACAGGCTACTTTTGCTGCCTGCCTGCAATTTGGCAGTTCAAATCCAACCAGGCTCAAGGTTGACTGAGTCTCCATCTTTCCGAGGTGGGTAAAATGAGGACCCAAATTGTTGGGGGCAATATGCTGACACTGTAAACCGCTTAGAGAGAGCTGTAAAGCACTGTGAAGCTGTATATAAATCTAAGTGCTATTGCTATCATAAGTGCAGAATGAAGATATCGAGTGCCACTAATGTAGACATATTTTTCTTTCCCTTTTTAAAAATATTATGTTTTAGGTGTTATGCTGGAAATCTGCCAACAATCCAATGAAGCAGTGCCGATGGATCTATGGCCGCCAAGTGTATATGTCTGATGTTTTTCTAAATAGGAATGAAATTATGTTTGTTACACAGGATGGTGAAGCTTTTAAGGGAAAATGGATGGATGGAAACAGACATTCAGAAAAGAGAGGTCAGTTAACTACCTTTTGGCAAAATTGAAGCCTTAAAAATTAATTCATTTTTGGATATGTATCAACATGAACATTCTGGATATGAAATGAAGAGAATAGGCATGCACGCCATTCCTTTCCCCCTGCAGTCAGTATTTATCTGCCTTTATAGTCTGGTTTGTCCTTTCTCTGTCCTGAGAAGGTTTTGGGAACATATGAGAAAGTTGCAGTGAAAATGGCAAATTGCTGTCTTACGTTTACCTAACAGAAACAATTCCCTCATAGTGAAAAAATAACATTTAATTTCACTCATACAAGTAGTCCTCAACTTAAAACCATTCACTTAGTTACAATGGCACTTAGTTACTTACAATCATTTTTCACACTCATGAACATTGCAGCATCCCTATGGTCATGTAATTTACATTAGGATGCTTGGCAACTCATATTTACAAGTGTTGCAATGTGTGGGGGCCCTGTGATCACCTTTTGGGACTTTCTGACAAAAGAAGTCAGTGGGGAATCCAGATTTGCTTAGCAATCGTGTTACCAACTAATCGACTGCAGTGATTCACCTATGTGGCAAGAAAAGTTGTAAAATGGAGCAAAACTCACTTAAATGTTTCACTTAACAATAAATTTTGGTCTCAATTGTCGTAAGTCGAGGACTACGTGTATTTCTGAACTTGTGTATAGCCACAAAATTAAAAATAACATATGACAATTTTACTGAGGTAAATAGGACTGCTGACAGCTGAGATAAAATTATGCAGTAGAGCAGAAGGTATCTGACTGGTTAGTGCCATCTAGTGTATTGAAATAGTATAGATGTATATATAAATCTGATGGAATATGTGCTTGTTATTAAATGTTATTACTTTACCATTGTAAATTGTGTGTGTGTGTGTATACACGTACACACACACACTTATACAGCTGCCCATATTGTAATAACAATCCTAGTGGATAATCCTAGAACAGAGTTCCCCAACTTTTCTGGCTTTGTGGACCAGCGGGGGGCGGGGGTGTGTGAGATGGTTCCATGCGAGCAGTGGGAGTGCATTTATTGCAACATAGTCTTCATCAATAAATTAAGAATTACATTCGTACTATTTAATATATAACATATTAGTCGGTTACTGCAAACTTTTGGAATTGTATGCACAATCAGTGTAAAATGTTGGGTTGTATCGTTTAGTGTGCATAAAGTAGATCCTGGGTTATTATACTGAAATTTATGCAGAATCTACTGAAATTGCATATTTTACTGGTAGTAAAAAGACTAAACTATAATTAACTATTAGTATTTTCTTTAATTATAAGTTACTTCAGCAGTATACTTATAACAAAATATTATTTTATAAATGACCGTTGCATATTTTTTTCTGATTAGTTAATTCTTGTAAATTCTTTTTCTTTGTTGCTCCAGAAAATTAGCCAATCAAATTCTAGGGCTTGTAACTTTGTATGCTGGGAAAAGCTTTTTCTTTTTTCTTGCTGTTTGCTTCCAGCTAATGTATCTTGTACTTAAAAAACAAAGAAAACCAAATGCAGCACGTTTATTTAATACTCTAACCCCTCAACTGCTTAAACCAGATATACTGGACTCTCTCTATTTAGCCAGGCATTATACAGGTAGTCTTTGATTTACAATCACAATTAGGCTTGGAAAAAAACCCATCGTTAAGTGAAAACTGCCCATAATTCTTGGATTTGATAAAAAAATGAAGTTGTGCATTACTGAGTTTAACATTAAGGTTTTGAAAAATCAGCTGCATTTCTAATGTCACAGTGATAAATTTTATTTCCAAAGCAGCCACGGATATAGTAGATGCAGGTTAGATTCAGCATTTTCTTTATCTGGTAAAGTGCTCATATTAAGAATTATTCAATTTATTCCTGGTAAATTAAGAATATTTTCTTTGAAGTCATAAGGGTTTGTTTTGAAAAAATGTAAAAAATAATAAAAATTCTAAGATACCGTATTTTTCGGAGTATAAGACACACTGGAATATAAGACGCACCCAGGTTTTGAAGAGGCAAATTTTTTTAAAAAGTAAGTAGGTAGATATAGGGATAGAGAGGGAGAGAAAGAGAGAGAAATACAGTAGGTAGGGATAGAGAGAGAGAGAGAGAGTAGGTAGGTAGGTAGATAAAGGGATAGAGAGAGAGAAAGAGAGAGAGAGATACAGTAGGTAGATGGGGGAAAGAGAGAGAAGGTAGGTAGGTATATAGGTAGATGGGGAGAGAGAAATACAGTAGGTAAGTAGGTAGATGTTTCCAGGTGTATTTATCCATGTGCTGGGAAGGAAATCACTGTGGCACCTAAAACTTTGTTTCTGCTGGCACAGCATTTGTAATTCTCATCAATCTCTCTAACTCAGAGTTTGGGAGTTGAGGTCCACAAGTCTTAAAGTTGCCAAGTAACTAAACAGCCTTCCGAAAGGAAAAAAAATAGTTTTTTGCACTTTGCAAACCTCCCCAAAATGGCCCGTTTTTCACAAAAATGGCCCAGTTTTTTCAAATAAAAGGCATGAATAGCCTTGGGAGGGGCCTTGAAGAGTGCTCTTGGGGGTGGGGGTGGGGCAAAAATGAGCAAAAAACCCGGCCCATTTTTCGTGAAAACGGGCCATTTTTATGTCAAAAAAATTGCATGCATAGCCTTATGGAGGCTTACAGAGTGCTGCTGGGGGCTGGGAAAAAATGGCCCATTTTAGGCTCATTTCTGCCCTCCCCAGCCCCCAGGAGCTCTCTGGAAGCCTCTATAAGGCTATGCACAGCCATTTTGGTGAAGGGGGTAGGATTTCGGGAGGCAAAAAATGCTGTATTCAACGTATAAGCCTCTTTGAAGAGGAAAAAAGGTGCGTCTTATACTCTAAAAAATACGGTAGTTGGCAAAAATGCAGTGAAAGATAATAAATTAAGGAGGATAAACCTTTCAATAATAGTATTTATATTAGAAAAACCTTTAAAATATAATTTCTGTGTGTTACACTTGAAAGTTAGTCCCTTTTCCCATTTATTTTCAGTGGTCTCTCATATGAGACTTTGGTGGTGCAGGTTTTATGCAGTATTCCAGCCTTACCACAGGATGGCAGTGGTCTGCTACAATTAATATGATACAGTGTATCTTTTAGCTCATAAGAAGTTAATAAAGTACGCCCATCCCAAATCTTGGATATAGCCTTTGATAGGAATAATGAGATACACATCCTACTTCCACAGCAAAAATAAGCACAACAGACAGCAGCAAGGCTTAACTAATACCACGTAGACAGATAAATATCAAATTTCTAGTGAAATTTTCTTGCTCTACTTATTTATCTTTTCCTTAGAGAAAAATAGATTCCTGAAGCAAAATTCTCTGCTCTGCTTTTTCCAGAATCTTTCAGATTTCAGCCTCCATTAGGCTGAAAACTGTGCTGTTTTTTCCTTTTCCTAGGCATAGATCTGAGCTTTTCTATTTTCTCTTCCAGTTCTTCTTGCAAGATTGAAAATTAAAATTTAAAACATTTAAACAGTTCCCCATTTTCTTGCTTAGAGAGTGGGATTGGGATCTAAACCATCAACATTACACCCATTAGGATCTGTTGTGTTTCTGACTGTTCTGTGCACAAAAGCCAAGTTTCTCGCATTGCATTCGTTTACATGCATGGTTTGCATCGTAAGATTTGAGATGTCACTTGAAGAATTCTGAAGAGATATTTCGTAGTGCAGATGAGCAAGAGCCTTTGCCTCATTGATAAATGTGGACTGAAGAAGTTTGCATTCTGGTAATGTGAAGGTGCCTGCTATGTCTGAGTTGGTGTGAGCTGCAGACCCTAGAGAAGCCTAAGTTGGAGCCTGCTTGCTTTGTGTTTAAAGCTAACAAGTGCTTAGTACTTTTAAATAATTGTATATTGCTTAAATAAATATGTAAATAAAATCCAACATGATGAAAAATCTCTGCGGAAGCAGTGTCTTTGGGGGAAAAGGATGTAGCCTTCAGATCTAAGAGCCCTTAAAGGGAAAAAAAGAATCATTATTGTCTGTCTATACTCTTACTCTTAAGATCTTTGCTAAGTTTAGTTTAGTTTGCTAAACTATGGGTAAAAATTTAGAAGCCCGCAGAGGAAACTGACAGCAAGCCAAGTCCTTTTGTGGTTTTGGGCTTGATTACAAAAACAATTTAGAAAGCAAATGAGGTATGATTCTTAATAAAAACTTGAATCCATAAACTTTTAGCACTGGTGGGCTCTGTGAAATTATTCAAGTAAAAATATTTATCGTCCTTTGCTGATCACCTAATTAACTTTTTCTTTATTTTACAGATATGGTGTCAAACCTTCATAATTCTTCAAGTGATATCTCATCCTATGATGCAAACAATACATATGAACGAATACAACTTGAGAAACTTGCTTTTGTGCACAGAGCAGTCAGTATTACAACAGATCCTAATGGATGTAATTTTGCTGTTTTACAGTCAGATCCCAAAACAAGGTTTGAGTACATATTGCAATAACCTTTCCCTGTGCAACTTCTGGACTGAACCGAAAATTCACCCAACTGATTATTCATGCCATTATGCAAATTAGTCAAGCTCTTACCTCATTAATATTTAGCATTCAAGTTTGTACTCTTACCTGACTAAAAAAAGGGTAATTAACCCACCTTTGCTGTCAGCAGAGAAAATAATATTGGGCTATATTTCAAAATCTAAAGCAAAATATGGGTTGAAGTACAATAAGAAATAATAGTGTACTAAATCTTCAGAATGGGAACATGTTTTTAATTGTTAAAACATATATAAGAATGCATGTTCTTTATTCAAGATGCTTACAATCAGCGGTTGAGAGCTTCCCATGTCCCCTCTTCTGCACCTTCTGTATATATCCAGGGCAAGATTGTGTTTATTATCTTTTTGTTTTATGTTCATTAGCGTGCTAAAAATTCCTATTTTTAAAATTGTTGCTTTCTCTTTCCATTATACCTGAAGATTTTTATAGGATATTTTAAAAGCTGGATTTTTTTGAAAAATTAATGCTTGTGTGCTTTTTTGTTCCAGTTTGTATGAAATTCCAAATGTGTCAAGAACCACGATTACTGAAGATTTTGGAAAGTTGTTGAGAGAAGCTGAAGTTATGGACACCATCCATGATGTTACTTTCCAGGTTGGCACTCGGGCTTTTCCTGTGCACAAATACGTGTTGGCAATGCGCTCTGATTTTTTCCGGAAACTCTTTGTATCAGACCCAAACTGCTTAGATTCTGCTGACCTGTACCGTAAAGATAAAGACGACGTTGGCTGTGATCTCTTTGTGATGGAGAAACTTCATCCAGACTTGCTTATGTACCTTCTCCAGTACATTTACACAGACTCGTGTGATCTGCTGATTCATGGCTACAGGCCCAAAATGGTGTACAAAGAAAGAGTGGAAGAGAATGAAGACAACTTAATTACAAACTTGAATAAAATAGCTGTTCATGGGGACGTTAATAACAAGTCTGCATTTGCGGTTTATAGACGCAACCAAGTGCAGAAGATGAATGAAAAACAAAGAAGTAAATCAAAATCCACTTCTAAAAAATGCAAAGATGTTGGAGAAGAAATGAATCTTGTTAAAATGTTGCAAATTGCTGCAAAGAAATTTGGTCTTAGTAATTTAAGTTCAAGGTATGTGATGGTTTTTTAAATGATTTTGTATGTGTGATTCCCCCCCTTTTCCCCTCCACACACATAAGAGTTTAATCTTCAGGTTAATATCTGGACCCAATATTGATGTTTCTATATTCAGGGAAAAATATTTGAAAACATGAGGCTTTCTGTATATAATTATGTACAGTGCTATATCTAAGTTTTATAAAAACTTAGAAAATATTTTTAAGATGAGGGATCCACATTGCTGTTTGAACCATACAGCTGAACTCATTTACAGATATGCAGAAAGATTACAACTGAAGTAGCATCTTGTTTGTATAAGTTGACAGTGTACATTCTACTGCATTTACTTTGCTACTCAAAATATAATAACAAAATTATACAAATTAGTTATGGACTTTAGCATAATCCAGTTTAGCTTCCTTTCCTGTTTATAGGAAGCCTTCATAATCTATTTACTTTGCTGGCACAGACAAACAAATGCATGCAAAAACAGAGTTTTTTCTAATTCTGAAAAAAAGTGCACCCGCTACTGGAAAAATATCATATATTGAACAGACAATTTTTTTGTTGGTTATTTATTATTGCTTTCAGAATAAATTTTAATAACAATTGTGACTTTTTAAAAAATTTTCATGCAGGCTAGATGGAATCAGGATAGAAAATGGAAGAGTTAATGTTGTGAACAGAAAAAATGGCAACAAACCAAAGTTCAGTCAGAAAAAAGGGTGAGTTTATAGGATTTGGAAGAGGTTGGAGTAACAAGGCCAAATAAACGGGTAATCCAGAAACTACTTTCCTTGAATTGTGCTGAAGGGATTTCACATCTCAGTGATGGCTAGGATGGTTATGGTATTCAGAGTATGGACTCCAAGAAGAGTCATCCATGATAGACTGAACTTAGTAGGGGGAATAAGAATAAACAAGATCACTGGAAAAGAAAATGACAGTCCACTCCATTATTCTGCCAAGAAAACCAAATGGACACCTGCAACCCATTCAATGTCAATATTATACTAGAACAGGAGTCTCCAACCTTTGCAACTTTAAGTCTGAAGGACTTCAGCTCCCAGACTTCTCCAGGCAGCAAAGCTGGCTGGAGAAGTCTGGGAGCTGAAGTCCTTCAGACTTAAAGTTGCAAAGGTTGGAGACCCCTGTACTAGAAGCTAGTCCTTGGGTCAGAAGCTATCCAATGAGCTTTCGGGAAAGAGCAGATGGTAATACAAGTAATGCTTGTGATTTGTTTTGGACTTCAACTGTCAAGAGGTTTGCCTCTTGAAAAAGCTCTTTTGGGTCAACCGTGACCTGGATGGCTGACAATCTCCATAGAAGTCTAAGTCAGTTCTGCAGTACAACCCAAAAATGATAGAATAGTCTCAACTTGAATGCTAGGCAAACTATAGAAGCGGAGGAACTGAAGGATGGACACGTGTATTGTAGCTTGCAACATCTTGCTGATTCAACAGCAACACCACCAACAAAGATATGCTAATGTTAGGATATGTAAGAGTTTAAGGAGGAAATAAATTGCATCTGAGGTAGTGGGGAAAATGGCTTTGGGTATATAAAATAAAGCAGGATAGTAACTGATACGAATTCTGTGAAAATAATTTCAATATTTATAACAAATTCTCCAAGTTTATTATCCAATAAAAAGGTTTATTATCCAATAAAATGGATATTCATACCTAAATATGGCTCTACAAATGCATATTTCTAGACGGGCATGATGAAATCAAACTGATGTCTACAAGCAAGGACAAAATCTGGCACTGATTGTTGGTTTGAATCACAAATTTGGTTTTGTAAAATTACAACTTACAATCAAATAAATACATTGGGTGTTTACATGTTAAGCTCTGTAGGTAATAAATGATGTTTTGGATTAATTAGTGTAATATTTGTATATATTGTATTCTATATAATGCTGTTAATTTTTTCTAGTTCACACCTTTGTGATGTGACTATCAAGTCAAAAGATGGAAAGGAATTCCCATGCCACAAATGTGTGCTCTGTGCCAGACTTGGTAGGTATAATATAAGGTGGCTTGCTTAGTTTATTAATAATTCTGGGTCTTTTTAATACATGACAGAATGAAATCTCTCTCCTTTGCAGACTACTTTCACAGCATGCTGAGCAACTCTTGGATTGAGGTGAGTGTGCAGATCCATTACCAATGCCTTTTTTTAAAAAAAAGGTGCAGAAGAATTTACTGGGGGTTATGTGGAGAAAATTATTTTCTTACGAAGTAAATTAAAGTAATGCCATACATCATAGAAGATTATATCCCTTTAAGAAGATAAAAATCATTCAAGAATAAAAAGTATAAAAATTGTATAGATTAAAGAATGTGTAGTTACTTCATTTTGATACTTACAATTAGTATTAAATATTAGCTGCACTCTATATAAATAAATAAATAAACAAACAATAGGAAGCAGGACCTCGCTCAGTGGGAACTTCGGATATTCAAGGAAAAATGAAAGATTAAAAAGCCCGTTAATGATAAAACTGTTCATACGGAAGAAAATTAAAATATCCTCATTGCCTGTCAAAAATGGCCTTAGTAGACTTTAGTGGATTCTTAATAGATAAAGGAGCATTTAAAAAGAATATTTTGGTTGAGAATAGTTTTAAAAGAATAGGATGAGTTAACTTTCATAAAAATTGTATTTGTGACAAAGAAGCCACTGTAGCAACAACAACCATTCTTTTCTCATACTGTGCCAGCCAATGCAATCCCAGATGATACCTGGAACTTAGAGCAAGGTCACACTGTTACATATCGTCATATATTCTCTTGTATTCAAGTCCATGTATCTGGTTAAGCCATTAGGCATTCCATCTGCAGCATTTATTAACCCCCTGATCCCATATCTGAAGATTATTTGCTTCTTTATTCTTGTACTCCATTTTACTGTGTTTTCTTTTCTGAATAGAAATGCTTAGCTATGTTGCTATTCTCTTGATTGCAATGAAATAGATTTTTCTATAGTCTTAACTGTTGCATGTTTATGGTTTAATTTATCACTCAACTTTCTAAAGTTGCCCAATTTGTAAACAGTTCTAGAAGTTAAAACAACATTCAATATAATAAAATATAAAACAGAGGTTTCGTGGTTTATTGGCAGTGAGAGCAGAGGCAACTGATTTATTACTGGATTTCGCACTTAATTTCCAAGGGCTGTGCCTGAATGCGCATGGCTTGTTTTATTACTAATAGTGTGCACCTATTAGTGTTATGTAACAGTAATCCACCCCCCATCCCCAATTGCATTGGAGGATTATTTTTGTGGTGTGAATGTTCAATGATTTTTCTATTCAATCTTAAAAGCATGAAGTCAGATCGAGTCTTTTTCAAATTAGTGTACACTGAAATTGCCAGTGGATGACTAATAGCTAGGGAGCATTTAGTAGACTCCCTTACAGTTATTTTCCAAAATGGAGCATTGCCAAAATAATTCAGTTATGTCTTCAGGATACTGTGTTTATGTGAGATTTCCCTCCCTTGTTTGCATTTGGCTTGAGATTTCAGAATAATTGATGAGGTATGGATGCTTTGTACTCTGTCATTAATTCCCATACAATATGTTGTAAGAATATACAATACAATAGCAGAGTTGGAAGGGACCTTGGGGGTCTTCTAGTCCAACCCCCTACCTAGGCAGGAAAACCTATACCGTTCCAGACAAATGGCTATCCAACATCTTCTTAAAGACTTGCAGTGTTGGAGCATTCACAACTTCTGGAGGCAAGCTGTTCCACTGATTAATTGTTCTAACTGTCAGGAAGTTTCTCCTCGGTTCTAAGTTGCTTCTCTCCTTGATTAGTTTCCACCCATTGCTTCTTGTTCTACCCTCTGGTGCCTTGGAAAATAGTTTGACTCCCTCTTTTTTTGTGGCAACCCCTGAGATATTGGAACACTGCTATCATGTCTCATGTCTAGTCCTTCTTTTCATTAAACTAGACATACCCAGTTCCTGCAATCATTCTTCATATGTTTTAGTCTCCAGTCCCCTAATCATCTTCGTTGCTCTTCTCTGCACTCTTTTTAGATAATATAAGAGCATCTATCTGTAGTTGCTATCAGAAGTGCATGCCAACCGTGCTTTTTAATTCTATTCTATGCATTAGCTTTCTTCCTGGCAACTGATCACATTGGAAAGCTAATTCTGTGAAGCCTTTTCGTCGGATGGGCTTCCATCAACTTTCCGATAAGAGATATATTAAGAAGCACACTTTGTGTAGAAACTGGAGATGGTTAAAAATATTGCTTCTGTTGTACTTCATATGCTAAAATGTAAGAAGAATTAATCCGATTGTCATGGAAAAAAGCATGCCTTGGATAATAACAATTTTGGGAAAATCCCTCCTGATTTTCAAGAATGAAAACAACCTAATTTCTCATATAATGTATACTGGTATGGGCTACTAACAGACTCGGCAAATGATCTTCATTATTTGAAAATCATAGATACTTATTTCTTAATAGTTATTTTGTGTGGGCAGCCTAAGTCTTTTGAAATCTGAAGATTTTAAAAAAAATTATTACAGCAAAATTGTCCTGGATCATAAAGTGGATTTGCACTCAAAATGTTTATTTAAACTCTTTTTCATGTAGGCATCATGTTGTTCATCTTTAGAATTGCCGTTCCCATCTGAAATCCTGCAGGTCATCCTGGATTATATTTATGCAGATGAAGCTGTTGCAGTAAATGGTGAGGGCATGAACATCTCTTACCTCACTAGAATAAAAATGAGTAGTGTTAGGAATGAATAGGAAGTGTGGTATCTTTTGAGAAAATTTGTGTTTGCACATAGATAGACATCGGGATAGACATCGGGAGTAGAAATTGGGAGTAGTAGGGAATAGACATCGGGAGTAAAAAAGAAAGTGGCAGTCCCAAACTATGGTATGAATGAAACTCCACTGCAAATAAGGCTAAGATTGCATGAGGAAGGAACCCCTCCTTTAAAATTAGCATCCTAAATTCCCCACAGCAGCTGTTGCAAATAGTAATTCATTTTTAAAAATATGCCTGCAGAAAGGTGAAATGAGGAAAAGGGTAAAAGAGATAATTCATTATGGAAAATGAAACTTTGAGAGGAAAATTTGATATTCCTATCCATTTGGTATAAAGGGAGTTAATATACAACAAGTAGTAGAATGTGATGTTGGTTCAGCTAGCCCCTGGACAGTAAAAAGAGTGAGTTGAAAATTTGTTCAAGTTACAATTTTTCACTGATTTCCAGACTCTCAAAATGTGGAATTCATCTGCAATGTTCTGGTGGTGGCAGACCAGCTTCTTATGTTACGGTTAAAAGAAATTTGTGAAGTAGCCATTACAGAAAAATGTGAGTTTTTGTTTCAGATTGTTGTTGTATTTTCATTTTCCATTAAATTAATGTAGAAGGTTGTATCACAGTGAGCACATGGTCATATTGTTTATTAGATATGGAAAAACAAATCCCATTCTTAAAAAATAAGTGCAGTTACCCAAAGTTTTCAATCTATGCTGCATAAATTCTTGCTGTCAGTGTGATATAATATGCATTTTAGAAAATTCCATAGAACCTTGTGAAATTGCTGGATCCTCTACGATTGGCATCAGCTGAAAGTGATCATTTTATTTGTCTGTGTCATGTTGTCCAAATAAATAACCACTATTTATAAATTTCAGTGACTTTAAAGAATGCTGCTGAGCTCCTGGAATTTTCAGCCACATATAACGCTGAACAGCTAAAACAGTCCTGCTTGCAGTTCATCGTATTAAACATGACAGCCATACTTGAAACACGGTAAGAGCAGGGAGTTGTTATCGATGTCTTAATGAATGATTACAGATCCTTTAGTGCCTCCCCCCTTTTTATTTTCCTATTTGGAAAGCTACATAAATATGAAATATAAAATTTACACATCAGAATCAAACTCCCTAGAGGAAAGATTTTCTTTTGTTTTTTAATCTAAATAGGGCAAAAGTACTAAAAATAGGAATAACAGAATTATATTAACTAACAACATAACCCATATATTTAATGAAATTACCCACAAGTTGAACATATACCTTCACTAGGTTTCAATTTTCCTCCTTTAAATACTATTTAACCAATTCTGTTTCTGTGTATGAAATGATTTGAAGTCAAAATAGTGTTCTGACCTCATATCAGAACATACACATTCCAAGAATTGTATTTTGAGATTGAAATAAAACATCTGACATGTTTCAAATTTTTCTCCAATGAAATGCATTCATTTCAAGGTTCTGTTTTGTTCCAAGTTCAAAAGACCTCTTTTCTCAATTCCGGTCACTTTAGAACTTAAGTCTATTATCCTTATAGTCTATGCTTTAAGACACCAAATTAAAAAAATATTCAGAAGTCAACATGTTCAGCTTTCATTGATTACTACTGGGGCAATGCACGGTATAATGCCATTACTGAACCACATTTTCATTTGTATTTGTCATAGAGTTCTGGATGTTCTAAGTGATGAGGTTTTGAAAGATCTTTCTACCTCTTACAGAAAAATGGTGAGTTCCACACTCATAAAATAATATGGTTTTAGTATTAGCAATGCAGCTCTAAAAAGAGTATAACCAGTTGAGCAGTACAATTGATGGTCGCATGGGACACATAGAAACCACATTTGGAATACTGCATTCAGTTTTGGTCACCACGATATAAAAAAGATGTGCAGAGAAGAGCAACAAAGATGATTAGGGGACTGGAGACTAAAACATGAAGAATGATTGCAGGAACTGGGTATGTCTAGTTTAATGAAAAGAAGAACCAGGGGAGACATGATAGCAGTCTTTCGATATCTCAGGGGTTGCCACAAAGAAGAGGGAGTCAAACTATTCTCCAAAGCACCTGAGGCCAGAACAAGAAGCAATGGGTGGAAACTAATCAAGGAGAGAAGCAACTTAGAACTGAGGAGAAATTTCCTGACAGTTAGAACAATTAATCAGTGGAACAGCTTGCCTCCAGAAATTTTGAATGCTCCAACACTGCAAGTCTTTAAGAAGATGTTGGATAGCCATTTGTCTGAGGTGGTGTAGGGTTTCCTGCTTAGGCAGGGGGTTGGACTAGAAGACCTCCAAGGTCCCTTCCAACTCTGCTATTGTAATTAATTGTAAAAGATGCTTTCAATTTCTGTGAAACTTTTGGAACATCCCAATTCAACATTTCATTATTTCTCTATAATAACTTTCAGGTTTTAGGTCTAGAAATGCCATGACATTTCAACATTCATGCTTGTAAATTTGGTGTTCCTATCAAGAGCCAAAATTTTGGTAAATTCATTTGTAATTTTTACCATCCTTGATGTTGTTTATGGATGCCTAGGAGTGAGTGTATCCTGAAAAGCTTGGCTATCCCTGATGCTACTTTTTTTCTTTGTAGAAAAAGTTGCTTTAGAGAATAATTTAATTCATCTGCTTTTCTTTTTATGTTGCATTAAATTCCTATGGCATCACAAAGAACAATGTTGTGGGGCCCACCTCGAGGATGGATTGATCGATCCAGAGAGGTGGGCAAGTCGCAAGCTGAGGAAATTTTGTATTTTGTTATATTTGTATTGTTTTAAATTTCCTGTGCGCCGCCCTGGGTCCTTTTTGGAAAAGGTGCGGGGTATAAATTTGAATAAAATTAAATAAATAAATAAATTGTATTTTGTGTAATATAAGTAAAAATGCATGAACATTTTCTACTTTTTTTGATAAAAGAAGGCTATGTATGTCTTTTTTATATATTTTATATATTGCTCCCCGAGATTCATTCATGCATTTTATAACACTGTTAGAACATTGTAGCACTCTTTCAACCATATATTTTTTCCAGACTCTTGCTAGCCTAACACCTTTTTAAAATACAAATTTGGTGCTTTCCTCCCCCCCCCCCCCCAATTGTAAAATTAAAAATATTTTGTAATGTTGCAGATTCCTGCTATGGAGCGCAGATTAATTACTCCATACCAAGATGGTCCTGATATTAGTTCTCTGGAGCCTGAGGAAGGAGAAACCTTTGTCTTCCTAAAAGAGGAGCGGAGTACAGAGCAAGCTTTGCAGTGAGCATTTTTTTCTTCTTATAGAAGTAATAGGCTTGAATGAAGTTCTTCAATCTTCCAATTGAGTCTACAGTGAAGTAGCCTTTAAGTGCAGCTCCACGTCTGATTCTGAATGTCATAAGAGAGTCTCAGAGATATCTTGGGGCTGCTGCTACATTGGCCTGCAGTCTTTTGCAAATGTATAAAACCATTAATGCTGCAATGCAACGTCTGAGTAAAGTAGCCCACTTTGACATTTAGACTGCAGAATTTTGAGTACTGCTTCACTCCAGAGAATCATTTCCACTCCATATAGCTCCACTATTTAAGAAACAGTCTCCATTTGGAATGGAATTAAATATCTTTTAATAGAAGATGAAGAGAAAAGCTTAGGCAACTTCACTGTTCAGGAGTTGAGCCTAGTCAGCCTGTATAATAAGTAGTAAGCCCAGTTCAGTGTTGTAGTACAAGGTAAATTGCAAAGTACTGAAAGAACCTTGGAATGGAAAAAAATTAAACATGTCAAGCTTTTTAAAATTGGGCTAAAAAACCATTGATCTTGAATTTGGAGAAATTTTAATCTGGGAGGCTGTAGTAAGAGGGAAGGACATTTTAAATCAGTGTTTTTTGAACGTTAAGATGTGTGATGCAAATGGCTTGGAAATTCTGAGAGTTGCAGGACATCCATCATAAAGTTGCAAAGTTTGAATAATACTGAATAATAATGTTTTAGAACTTTCTAGATGCAACGTTTGATGGCTGGGGCTGTCTACCTCAGTTGATGGGGCAGTGACAGAAAATGAGTGGAATTCTTCCCTATAGAGGTTTATTTTCCACTGAGATTTTTCTGTGTTAAGGGGAATTATTACAATTGTTATGTGTTTCCTTTCTCAATATAATGGGAAACCATGCCACTGAATTTCAACGTACTGTCTAAAAAAGAATTAAGAGTCTGCCTGTTGCCTAGCGATTACGGAGTACCAATGTCACTTTAATTACTTTGAAGGAATTAGTGAGATGGAAATCAATATTGTTTTTGTTTTTGTTTTAAATTAGAGAAGCACTCCTCAAGAAAGCCAAGGCAAAGGCTAAAAAGAAACCGCGAAGACGTTCCGACAGTTCAGGAGGGTATAATCTGTCAGATATTATCCAGAATCCACCAACTACAGGTTAGTGGCAAAAAAACCAGGGCTATTCTATTTTTAGGAGTGATTTTAGGTACCATTCTGCATAATAGCATAATTATAATGTATGCACTAACTAACATATGGCTTGTAATGGCTGATTTTTTTAACAGTGCCAGAATTAACTTAGAGATTTGGTGTATCCCAAGATTCAATCTATCTTCTGTTCGTCCATCCATCCATCTATCCATCCATCTATCTAAAAACGGCTCTTTGTGTGTATCTTCCAGTATAACTCTGGAACGCCTTGAGCAATTTCAACCAAACTTGATACCCAGATGACTTACTCTCTGGAAACAAATACTGTGGGGGAATAACACCCCTCACACCCCTCGGGGTGTGTGTTCTGTTAAGATACAGCCTGTTGTGCCTTAAAATGACTTCTACTGTAGTGCTGTAAAATGGATTCTACTGTACAGTGTAGACTACAACTTCACAGTAGTCCACAAGGAGGGTCCCGCTGGTGGGGAAAATCCAACAGTAGAAATTATGTTTTGTCCGAACATTTCCCCCCTATAAATAAATACCCAGGCAATGTGGGTTATTGGCTAGTTACTTCATAAATGAAGAGTATTGTGTGCTAGGTTTGTAGAAACAGTTTGTAAGAGATGTTTCACAATGCATAATAGCATGAACGGAGTAGCTCTCTGAATCACTATAAGAGCTACAGTATGTCCTTTTCACATCTTGTGGCTTTGAAAGCAGAGAATTGGAGACAATTTTTTAGAGCACCAGAAAAAGATGCCATTGTTTTAATTACTTGAAGCAAGATTCCTGTCAATTTTTTAAAATATATCTTTCCCTTACTTTCATTCAAGGAAGTAAAATTTAAAAAGTGGGGCGGGGTGTGTGTGTGTTTGCTGACCCAAATTAATACATATCCAACATCCACAGTGCCTTTCTCCCCTATAATGTTATGCACAAGAGTTTACTGCCATTAGTCCATGGAGAGATCATGTAAAAGGAGATTGTAAAATGAAAAATACTGCAATACCTTGTGAAATTTAAATATTGAAGTTTCTTTTCTGTAAATTTGATCACAATACTGGGAGGTAGATGCAGTTTGCAGATATCTCGGTCAAAAGAGAAAATCAGAATGATGCAGTCATCTGAAAAATTACAATATAAATATCCAAACACACAAGAACTGCAGGAAGTTATTTAGTAACCATGTTACAGGTGCATGTACATATTGTTCCTCTTAGTGTTTAGACTGGCTTATTTCCAATCTGAATGCATACTCCAGTTATAATGTTTGCTTATTAAGACAAGACTTGTTAAGATATAAGCATGCTGATTAAACATACAGCCTAATAAATGGTGAATATAGATTTGAACTCGTTTTCAGTCTTCAAGGTTCGACTTCATTCAGGGTTTAAACTGGGAATCATTTCGAAGTAATACTTTATTTAATTATTAAATTTATATGCTGCTCATCTCACTATCCAAAGTTACATGGGTGGATACTTCCAGCCTCATTGATCTTAATGGTTACATCAAGCATAAGCATAAATTTCCCTTGTTGACAACAGCATATACCTAAAAAAGCCACTATTTCCCCAGTAAAATCTATCCTTATATTTTAAGAAGGGTTTAAAAAAAAATAAAAATTAACACGTTCTTGATTAATTAAATGATTATTTAATTAAGATGGCTGTAACTGTATTTCAGAGAGAACACCTCTACCTGTATCTATCACAAAGAATTATCTCATCTTGAGTTAAATTGATTAGCATTTCAGAGTTCCCTGTAACAAAAAGTACATTTAGTGTCCTTTGCATAACAGATTACTTATTTTCTTCATGTCATTTTGGTTGCAGTTTTAAAGTAACATCTTTGAATTGTGTGAAATGAAGACTATTAAATGTGATGTATAAAAATAGTGACTGTAAAAACAATATTGAGCTTTTTTTTTTTTTGGCTACATTTCTTAATTGAATATTAAATGGGTTGTAGCCCTCCTAACCAACACGTAGCCTCTTACTACTAAAGGAAAATTAAAAGGAAGATTGTGGTTAGATTTTCGAAATGATAAATTTATTTTGTTTACAAGAAAATATACAAATCTGATTTTTTTTCATGCAAGCAGCTTATATATACACATGCAATTTTCTTGAACTGAAAATTTGAAATAAGTTTTCAACTTTCAATTTCAACTACTCTGAAAGCATTCCATGCTTGAAGCAATGCTGTTTCAAAATGTTTCCTCAATATGACTGAAATAGTGTAATCTGTGTTTAAGAGGTTATACATTTTCTATTCCAACTCCCCACACCAAACTGCTGCTACCTTGTTCCCCAGAAATGACAGCGTCAAGCAGTGGGAGTCTCAAGAGTTGCGCATAAAAGAACAAATACTGAAGGGCAGCTGCCGCATGCTTGAAACAGAGGATTTGGGGCAATCCCTTTCTCTGTAAACTCAAACAGGCAGTCTTAACTACTAGTGGAGTCTATCTGGATCTCAGCAACTTGATCTATGGCTTTCAATCCCCAGCTGAAAAGAGAATTCTGGGAATTGAATCAACACACCTTAAAAATTGGTGAGATTCAGGAACATTGTTGTACAGGATAGCGATCCATTCTCCAGATAACAGAATGCAGTAACAGGAGTTTTGCTTCCCTGGGCGCATTTCTGATCTGTCCTAAGATGATTGTGTATTATTATTTTTTTGGCCCTCTCCAGTTCATGTAGGAATACTGAAACTGGATAAAGCTAATTCTATTGAATCCCTCCCTGAAATGCTGACATCTGATTCTGAAGGCAGTTCTGTGGGAGTGAACAGTCCCCGAGATTTGCAGTCTCCTGATTTCACAGCAGGTCTCCCTACAGATAAAATTGAGGTTTGTGTTTGCTGTATATTTCCTTAATACATGTATTAAGTACAGCATAAAATGTAATACGTTTTTTAGAGACATAATAAACTGTACCCAGTGGTTAAATGACTTAAAGAGAGAAGTGTTCTTATCTAAAGTGTCATGTCTGTTGATTGGACTTTGGTGGTTAATGTGTATTTCATTTAACTGGGCTGTTTCCTGAATTCTGCAGATGTTAACCCTCCACTCTAGATTGTGGCTTTGTAATCTGCAAAATATTGTACTGCATAAAATTAGTGTTTTGTTTAGTGCAGAATAATTTACAGGGAGTCCTTGATTTATGATCATTCATTCAGCAACCGTTCTAATTGTGAAGGCACTAAAAAATGGACATACAACATGTGCCCAAAAATCACATGTGGTTATGTGATCGAAATGTAGGGGCACTTGGCAGCTCACCCGCACTTAAATTGTAGACACATTCCAATTCTCCACAACTGTCTATCTCGTACCCCCACCCCCCCACCCCTCCACATCTCTGTCTTTGAGCTACTCTGATCATGTGGCTCTTGGGCTACTTGTCACATCCTGGGAAGCCGCAGCTGTCCCAACTCAATCCTAGTCTCGGTCACTTTTGCCACCATTCCCTCTTGAGACCGCCTCCTGCCCTGCACTCCAGTGCTACGAAACACCGTTGCCATTTCATGGCTCCCATTATGGATAAGGTATATCTGGCCTGGCTGCTGGGATGGGCAGGGCTGGGTTCAGTTGCAGGAAAAAAAAGGTGCCTGAGTGGCAGCACAGCAAAATTCCCCTTTGGAAAAACTCCTTGAATGTTGCATGCCAAAACACTCCTTTACAAAAAGCTCAATCAATCAGAATAGAGCTGGAAGGGACCTTCGAGGTTTCCTAGTCCAACCCCCTGCTCAAGCACGACACCCTATATGATTTCAGACAAGTGACTGTCCAGTCTCTTCTTAAAAACTTCCAGTGATGAAGCACCCACAACTTCTGAAGGCAAGCTGTTCCACTGGTTAATTGTTCTCATGATTACGAAGTTTCTTCTTAATTCCAGGTTGCTTCTCTCCCTGATTAGTTTCCATCCATTATTTCTTGTTCTGCCTTCTGGTGCTTTGGAAAATAAGTTGATCCCCTCCTCTTTGTGGCAGCCCCTAAAATATTGGAATACCCCCCCCCCCCCTTTCCCGGTCATTCCTTTCTTTAGACTAGCCAAACCCAAATCCTGCAACCGTTCTTCATATGTTTTTGTCTCCAGGCTTTTAATCATCTTAGTTGCTCTTCTTTGCACTTTCCCCCCAAATCCAACATCAGTTTTATAATGTGGTGACCAAAACTGGATGCAATATTCATGCCAAAACAGCCCTCCTTTTCAGACTCCTTAGAGAATGAAATCATTAAATTCCTGCAGTTCATGCTTTAATTCTCATGTGCTCCCCAGAATCATTGTTGTGGCACAGGTAGCTTTATAAATTATTTTAAAAGGCTAGATAAAAATAATTGAGAAAGTGGCACAAAAGTCAAGTAGGGTTTGTCCAGGTGATTTCCCAAGATGGAGAATATTAAAAGCACTGCAATGTGACATGAGAACTAGCTTTTAAAATGAGACAGAGAGAGTAGTTGCCTTTGTAGATTTCAGCCAAAATAGATTGAATAGATTATCTGAAAAGTTCATAAGGTTCTTTTTCTACAACAATGTAATGGCACTATGTTTTGACTACAGGTGAAAGAGAAAACGGGTATTTCAAATACATTTGTTTCTCCTGCCAACAAAGAGTTAAAAGTCTGTCATGGATCATCAGTGCAAAAACATTCTCTTCCACAGAGTATTCCTAATAACAAAAGCACCTATGTGAATCCTTCCAACTGGGTTGCCAGCTCTTTTAGGTACATTTTCTCTGTGTTTCTGCCTTTGTCAAATTCTGTCCTCTTGCAAGATAGTTCCTTTGTCTGTGGAATGTGAGCTTCCTTTGCCATTAAAATGTAGGGCCTTCATAAAAATTTTTTTTGAAGAATTAAATCACCGGACATTCTGGTTAGCTTGTGGTCATTCTGTTCAAAAAATTGATATATTTCTGCTTAGGTTGCTAATTTCTGCCTTTCAGTGAACACTCTTGCAAGCCTAATTATATTTGGTTGCAGTTTCAATTTTCCATCTGTAATATTAATTCATGATAGGCTTTAAAAGAAAAATAACTAGACATCTTACCTAAATTCTATCTTAAATATTTTACTCAGTGTTGTCAGTGGACCTAAAAGTATCCTTGGTGTATATATTTCCTGAAAAATATGTATAAATAAAATGTTCATTCGAAAACATTCTATTTGAGGTTTGCCATAATTGAGGAGGTAGACATAAATTATACATCCGGTTACATATAGAAGGCTACAATGGTGTTTGGCAACTGGAATCTAAGTAAAAATGGATATTTTAAAAAGTGAACAATTTGTTGTTTTTTATTCAGTCCTGCCAGTCCTCCTGCTGTTGATTTAAGAACTATTATGGAAAGTGAAGAAAATCTACAGAAATGTGAAAGCATGCCAAAAATAAATTCATGGTTAGTAAAAAGTGTGCAATACAATCAATTTCACTGCATTAAAGTCCTAATTTGTTGTGTATCTTTTTTGAAAAAACAACTTTGTTAGAATCAATGCTTCCGAAGTTTCAGTTTTGGATTAAAAATTAGTATTAGTAGTGCAGAACTCATGTTGTCCTGCAGACATGGATCATTTATGTATTCATTTACATGAATACATAATCACAGATTAGGATTATATCTTTTTAAAACTGCTATTGTTCTAATTATCGATTTGGTTAACAGTGGCAAATAATTTTGTACATTCAGAAGCTATAAGCCGTTAGTTTTTTTGACTGATAGTCTTTTGTTACATTCTGTTTGATAAACTTTAGTAAAGTAATTTTACATTTGTGTGTCTAATTTTAGTAGAGCCACTTCCCATGGAAATAAACTTTCTCAGAAGCAAAAGAAATTGATGGCTCTGGCTGCTAAGGATAATAATCCAGAGATTGTGCCCGATGCACTTGTGTTATCTACAGCTACCAAAACTACAAAACCAGCGACTGTGTGGTATGAACCTTCTAATTTTTTTAAATGTTTGCTGCCTATTGAGGTCATTTCAGTTTTGTATGAGACTCATCTATGGGAGGGACAATAATTTAATACTAGATTATTGATTTGAGTGTCAATTTTTGATTCATCCTTGGCATCTCAACGTAGGAAAAGAAGAATCACTACTGGTGGTATTTTGTGGAAATATTGAGTGGTTGGACCAAGAGCACAATTTTTTAAAAAGGTTTATGATTATACATGGTTCATTGAATAACTGTATTTATCTTTGTCTTTAAAGTTTCATATAAAATAAAAATCTAAGGCTTAGCTTGTTTATGTTTTTGTATCAGTAAATAGTATTAGTAAATAAAATATTCACTAAATATTCCTGAGTACTTAATTAATAGTGAGGAAAAAAGAGGTGTACTTAACATGTTGAGATTTGTTGATGTGGTATGACTCCAGTTTTTAAAAAGGAGCATGGCATTTGGCATCCAATTGAGGTTTCTGTGCTTCCAGTATATGGCATTCTCTTGAAGCGTTGTTTTGCAGTGAAACAAGATACTTGTCTTGGAAATCCAGCAGGTCTCCTGGCAAGAAAATATGCCAGAAGGGTGTGGGACCTTTTGGAATTTTTTTTTTTTTGGGTTGACATGGAGATTCAGGCTACCTTAAAGCATACGTTTTTTTTTTTCTTGCCAAAAATAATGTCCAGTTTCACAGTTTTGTGGAATCAGGGATACGTATTGTTCTTTGAAGATTAATTAAGTAAAATATATGGAGGTTACTGTTAGTGTGAAACGTGGCAGAAGACTAAGAGAACAGAGACTAATCTTTCCATTTGGAAATGGATTGAAGTATAATTTCCAAATATATGTGTATGAGTGCATATGCATCTCTGATGAAAGAACATAATTTATCTACTGGGAGATGTGACTTCTTCCTTCTGGCAGGATACATTAGGCTGTTACTTTCCTAAGTGCCAGATGGTCAGGGCTCCCCCCCCCCCCCCCTCCCGGTGTCAGTTAACAGGTTCAGCAGGTTCTCATTTCTGAGTATTGTTTATTTCTCATTTTATGCTTAAGACCTTTGGTGGCTTTAACTGAAAAACCTGCTTGTTTGCCTAACTCGTGCCATGAAGAGGCTTGCAGTACTCATGATACATCAACGTTGTAAGCGTGTTTCTTCATCTGGAATGTTGAAACTTAATGGGCTGCAGACCACAACATCCCAATTCCTCCAACGCCTGAAAAGAAGAAATACCTTGTTGAGAAGGAGAGCATTTTGTATCTAACAGGGGAAAAAAGCACGGTGCAATGGTTTTTATGTTGTGATAGTAGAAAGGAAAACTTTATAAGGCCATCATATATTAGTGCCCACCTCTGTTTTAAGGTAATAGAATTGTTCAAAGAATCCTGTTAAAAGATTTCCTACTTCAGCTATTTTCAGCCCACGCTTCAAGAAGGAAAGACAGTTTTAAGAGGTGGAGACTAGACCCTGTTAATGACTCTGTGTGTACCTTACAACTTTTGTTTTTGGTCGTATGATTTTAGCATAGTTGAACTATGTATTTACCAAGCTATATTATGTTCAGTCAGATTACTGATAGAATATTTTATTGGCCAAGTGTGAATGGATACACAAGGAATTTGTCTCTGGGGCATAAGCTCTCAGTCTATATACAACCAACAAAATATATAATCATAAGATACCAATAACAGAAGGTAGAAAATAAGATGAGAAGGATAATAGAAATACAACCATACCACATGGGTAAAAAATATCCTTAGACATAAAGCAATGCTATGATAATTAGGTGTTCAGCAGAGTGATGGCACAAAGGGGGGAAAAAACCCTGTCTCTGTGTCTTGTTATTTTGGCATGCAATGTCCTATAGAGGTGCCCTGAAGGGACACATCATCCATGCAGCTTATTGATAACATCCTTGAGTGGATGAAATTATTTTCTGATTTTAATCAATTAGGTAACAGCTCCACCGCCCAAAAGGCCATACTTTCCTTCGATTGAATGGTTTCAGAATTTCTAGCTAAAGCAGATTCCTCAATGCATTGTACTGATTGAACGCAGAAGTAGAAGATATGGAAAAGTAATGTTCTAGAACAGCAGTCATGCACATTCATGTTTCTGAGTGGTTCATTTCACTAACAGAAAAGATAGGTTGGTTGGTAAAAGAATTGCACTAGGATGTCAGTAAATGTTGCATAGTAAGATTTGGTTTATTTTACTTTAGGGCTTCTTCATTGTCTTCTGCTTTGCCAAAATCATTCCGAGATCTCCTGTTACAAGAGAAAAAAGTAGTTGGTGCCAATTCTGCTAAAGTGATGGAGAACGTACCAGCGCAAAAATGTTTGAGGTAAGAGAGCTTCAAATTGTGTTTCCATTTCTGATTAAATACTTTTCTGAGAAACACTGAAGATACATAACGCAAGGATAAAAAAGTCAGTAAAGGAGTATTATTTTATTTTGGTGTACATTCTCTAAAGATGTGGCAGCCAGTTAGTGAATATCTAGCATCATGAGATCACACTGTCAAAATTCAGTGACAAAATAGTCAAATTTCAGAATGGCTTCAGTGTTCTCAAATCTGAAGGGTAGCAGCAGCAGGCTCCTGGGGTGCATCCTGCATTCTTTCCTGATCTAATATCCCAAAGGCTGAAATCTTTCTTAATTGGGTCATTATCAGCCCTTTTAAAGTTTTTGGAGGTTTTAGTGATGGGAATGGGAAGCATTCGCTCGAAAGTTGCAGTTAGTCCAGAATGCAGCCGCGCGGGTGATTACAGGAGCGCCCAGACACTCCCATATAACACCAATCCTGCGCGAGCTGCACTGGCTTCCTGTGGTCTTTTGGGTGTGCTTCAAGGTTCTGACGACCATCTTCAAAGCGCTCCATGGCTCGGGACCTAGTTACATGCGAGACCGTCTCCTGCCCCATACATCCCTAAGATCGATACGCTCCCACAGAGAGGACCTTCTCAGGGTGCCGTCGGCCGGACAATGCCGACTGGCGACACCCAGGGGAAGAGCCTTCTCTGTGGCGGGCCCAGCCCTTTGGAACGATTTACCCCCTGAACTTCGCACCATCTCCGACCTCCGCCTCTTCCGCAAGTGCTTAAAGACACATTTGTTCCATCTAGCCGGCCTAGCGTAACCTCCATAATGACTTTTAGACAGTTTTAAATTTTGGGGATTTTAATTTGGTTTTAGCGCAGGATCTTTATCAAATAAGTTTTTTAAATTTTTAATGTGATTTTGTATGTATTTTAATATTCCTGTGCGCCGCCCTGGGTCCGTTTGGAGAAGGGCGGGGTATAAATTTAATAAAATAAAATAAAAATAAAATTCTTATCTCCAATCCACTGAAATGATTCAAAATTGGCCTTCTGCTGCTATCTGTACCTGTTCCTGCTCATCCCTCCCCCCCAAAAAAAAGTTGGTGATGGCATCATATCCAAGGAAGATTAGGAGGCTGCATTATAACCTTCATCCATTGTCCCTGTATAAGGCAATATGACTGACAGATCATCCTTTTAGGACTGCACAACATTTTACTTAAAAGCAAATGAATGGAACGTCTGTTATTTTTTTCTCCAAATGTGCAGTCTATTTTTTAAGTCTGGATATATGTCACTCTACCATAACAAAAGAATTTTTTTGCCAATCCCAGTCAAAACAACCATCCTGAGCTGAAATAGTGTTCTGTTTTACTTAACCATTGTTTCTCCTTAAACTACTGTTCCTCTGACTCATACTCTGTACTAGTGAATCCTAACACTGCAGTGGCTGTTTTGTTGATTGAAACATTTTAGTCCCTGCTGAATAAAGACTGTGTGGTCATAACCATTTACTTTGTAGAAGACAGAGTGCTGCTTTCAAGTTACTTGGGCTCTGTGTTCTGATTTTTTGTATCTTAGAGAACATTTGTCATTAGCAATAGCAATAGACTTAGATTCATATACTGCTTCATAGTGCTTTTACAGCTCCCTCTAAGAGGTTTACAGAATCAGCATATTTCCCCCAACAATCTGGGTCCTCATTTTACTGACCTGGAAAGATGGAAGGCTAAGTCAACCTTGAGCTGGCCAGGATTGAATTGCTCCTAGTTGGTAGCATTAGCCTGCAATATTGCATTCTAATCACTGCATCATCATGACTCTCTAAAAAAATTTGTACTCATTTTTGTCAGCAGGTACACAAATACCATTGCTCTTGGAGCAGAAAGTGAACGTTCTTGTGAACCAACGCCATCAGAAAATCAGAAGTAAGTTAAATTTATACTGCAAATATTTATGTACAAAAGCATATGTTGTAAAAATGTGATGCTTTGTATTTATAACTTATCTTGCAGTCCTTGGTTAGCATCACCCTTACGAAACCCGGCTGCAGCATTGCCTATCACATTTGCAGAAATTGTAGAAGAAGAACTTCAGCAAGAAGCTGCTCTTATACGAAGTAGAGAAAAACCTTTAGCTTTGATCCAGGTAAAGAGTAATAAAAGTCAGAATTATGCACTGTAGAAATGTCTGTTTCTTGCCTTCTTTTCATCTTTTCCTTCGTTTGGGTTTCCAAGAAACCTTCGTGATGTTTCTAAAAATGCCATACAATACAATATTCTTAGGGCTTTAGGCTGCAATACGTTTATTTAAACTTCAGTTTTAGCAATTCATATCTAGATTATACTAAATTGTCATAGTTTAAGTAGCACAGCTAGATATAATTGATGGCTGCTTCCCTTCTTGTGTTTTGTTACAGTCTTATGGAGTGCTCTCTAACTGTGGAATCCAGAATCTGTAATTGAAAGTAATGTGATTTATCCTGTGATTTATCCCATTAAACATTTCAGTATATGTGAAAGATATAGTCACTGCCCTGTATGTTTTGCTTTGTGAGTTTTTGCTCTTATCCCAATTTTTGCCAGATTCCTAAGAGTTTCTCCCTTCCTTTCCTCCCTTCTCATTTCAGATTGAAGAACGTGCTATTCAGGATTTGTTAATCCACTACCAAGCAGCTGGCAACCCTGATGAGTTTGTGGTTGTTGAAAGGTCTCCACAGGGGCCAATTGCAGCTCCTATGTGGAATAAGCATTGAAGCCCTCATTTAAAAAAAAAAATTCTGCTGTTCATAAATGTGAGGCTATTTGTTGTTTGCATGGATCTGCTGATTCTAAAATAAGAATGAGGATAGTAAGCTGTGTTACCGCTTTTCAGTATAGTATCTGTTTTGAAATGTGCAATTTCTTTTATCAAATTGCTGAACTATATTGTGCTTATTTACCAGATGCTTTTTACTCACTATTTGGAGTTGAAAAATATTGCATATGGTTAAACTTAAAGTACACAGGTCATATATTTCATATAATTATTTGTCAATAATAAGTACCATGTTTTGAATTGCTTTTCCAGTTGGTAGCAATTGATTTCTCATATTCATGTATACCTGTGAAATTAATGGGACTAAAAGTGATCCACCTGAATTTCAGATTATTTAAAAATGCTTTTGTATGTAAAAGGAAGAAAAACCGTGCTGTTATAGAAACGGGTATTTGATGTCTGTATTTTTGTGGATTTATAGTCTTTGTTTTTTCTGGACAGTGCTCTTAACTCCATGCCTTACGGGAATGCAAGCGCTTACATTGTTATAAGAATGATGGTGTTAATGATGATACTATTTACTACTAGTACTTCTACTACTTCTACTACTATTATTATTACTATTACTACTTATTTCTTCTGAAACTAATTTTCAAATGAGATCTTGCAAGAAGGATGCACAGAATGGGATCTGATAAATTCACATGTTAACTTGAAAAAATACCTTTCAGGAAAGACGCAAGCTAAGTGTTAAAGCTTGAAAGGAAATCGGACAATTTACTTAAGCGTTTCTCAGTCTCAATAACTTTCAGATGTTTGGGCTTCAGTTACCACAATTACCAAGCCAACACAGGGAATTCTGGGAGTTGAAGTTCACACATCTTAAAAGTTGCTGATATTGAGAAGCACTGCCTTAGATGTATACATATAACATCGAATACTAGTTCTTCAAAGCCCTGATTGCGGTGTGGTTTTTTTGTTGTTCAAAAGCCTTTCTGCAAAGTCTAAAAATGATGTAAATTATGTCTGAAGTTGGAAGAAGGGTAGGATGATTTTTTTCCATTATTTCAGATTCTTCCATAGTAACCTATGGCCAAGTGGACTTCCCCTCCTGACCACTAATGGTCCTTGGAAGAAATCATCTTTATCCATAATCATGTAATTGTGTCTAATGATGTGTGTGTGATTGAACCATAAAAATAACTCTGTCAACAGAGCTGCAATAAAGAGCGAAGAGCAAGTTCCAACAGGCAATCTCAAAACAGCAGTTCTTATCTTCTGTGCCATTGTCAGAAATTCTCAGTGTGTTCATTGTACTTATGCAGGATCAAGCAAAATAGGTACAAAATGAATTTAATTTCACTTGCATTTGCAACCCTAAGATTAAGACTGAAGAAGCTCTTGAATGCTCTTCTCAAGCAATGCTTTTCCACAGGCTACTCCTTCATCAGATATCTTCACAAATAATGGCTTTGGCACTCATCTTTCAGCAGAAATCCCTTTTCTTTGGGTGTAAAAAAGAAAAAGTTCATTCTAGATGCACTTATCAGATTGCGTATAAAAACTGTATTGACATTCTTCTAAGTAGGCCATTTTTCTCATCTCGTATAATTTTTTTCTTAGATTTAGTTTAAAAAAAAAAATCATGTTTAGTTAAAAGGCCCACCTTTTTAATAATTCTATGGCATGCCTGGGTAAACTTAAAGGGAGCAAAGTGCTTTGGATTGGGAATAGTTGATCTCCTGTGCACTTCCTTCAGTGGCCAAGGAAGGGTTAATTTACGTCCTCACTGCCCATGGACTGGATTGAAAGCTTCTTAGTCCCGCCTTTCTTCCCACAATCCCCAGTTTCAATTCAGTCCAGCCCAGTTCGGACGCAAAATTTTCCCTCTCCTTGGGAAATATTACTATCTTTATATTATTGCTTCTTAGTCCTTACTTTAAGTTATTTTATTTTTCCTTGCCTTCTTCCCTTTAGATTGTTTGCTTCCTCTTTATTTAGCTATTTCTTTATTGTTTTATTTTTCCCTTTGGCTTTGAGTTTTCTGTGGGCATTTTAAGTTCACTTCGTTTTCCTCCTTGGAACGAACGTTCCCTCACTTGAGGGGAATCCAGCAAGAGGACTTACCAGCTGATTGCCTTGCCGGGAGAGGCCAGATCGCTCGCTTGAGAGCAGCGCGCCTCTCCGCCTCCCGGGCTCCTCGCCCCAGCGTGGGATCGTCGTGCAGCCCCCTCTTCACCGGCGGGTCGTTTCCGAGCCTTCGGCGGCCCGTTCGGCTCTGGGAGGCCACCCAGCTGCAGTCCGTCGTCCCGACGAAGCCGAGGCCGCCCGCGCCGCCGCCGCGTTTGGGAGCGGCCATCTTGGACCTGCGCAGAGGGCTGTTTTTGGCGCGAAAAGATCCCGCTTCTTCCAACGGCCACCGCATTACTGCTCCAGCCTTGTTAGAGATCTGTTCTCTCCTCCGGCCAGCGCAGGAACCTGGGCAAGTGCAAAACGGGCTGTTTTTCGGAGGACTTGCTTCTGCCGGCCTCCGCGAGCCCCATCTACTTCTCCCTCGCTCTTTCTCTCTCTCTCTCACCCCCTCCCCGGGATCACCGCTCCTGCCTGCCTTCCCTTGGGGTTTCCCCTGGGTCCCGCAATTCCCTCCTTCCAGTCAGGCCGCGTGCAGCGTTCCTCATGGCCTCCACTCATTCCTCTGGTGAGGAGGACGCAATTATGGAGATCCAGGCCCAGGATCCTCCAACTAGAGAGGACAGGACCTTTACCAGGAGGGCGGGGAGAGCAGCGAGGGAGGCTATCAGAGGGATTGCTAGAGGCCCTTTTGCTAGGAGGGCCCCTTCAGCACACGACAGGGCTGAGGCCAGGAGCCAAAGGGCCCTGGAACGGAGCTTTGATAGGGCCCAAAGGCATGCCCAGGTACACCGGGCAGCTGATCCTGACCCCATCCAGCTCCCTACTCACGAGGCTCACGGTCTAGGGGACATCTCCTCAGACCATTCCTATTCCAGGTCTCCTTCCCCCTCCGTTGGGGGGGGCACTGATCTCTTTGAATGCGAGGACACAGCAGATGAGGCCTCATCTGTCCGGGTGCCTCTTGTTAACCCTGGGCTAGCCCCCTCCAGGGATTCGGAGGCCGGCCCTCGGCCTGCTGAGGACCGTGGCCCCGGTCTATCTGCTGAGATGCGGGAAGTGATTGCTTCCGCCATTTCGGATGGCATAGCTCTGGGCATGAAGGAACAGGCCACTGTTATCACCCGGCCCTCCAGTTACAGGGCCAGGCCCGCTAGGGCCTCTTCGCCCCAACCCTCCGTCGTGACATTTTCATTTCATTTTATTACATTTATATCCCGCCCTTCTCCACAGAGGACCCAGGGCGGCGCACAGGAAATTTAAAAAACATACACAATAGAAGATAGACAAATAATTTAAAATATATATTAAATAATCCCCAATCCTGTGCTAAAAACCAATTATTAAAAACCCAATTTAAAACTTTTCTAAAAGTCCCCATGGGAGGTTAGGCTAGGCCGGCTTGATGGAAAAAATATGTCTTTAAACATTTGCGGAAGAGGCGGAGGTCGGTGATGGTCCGGAGTTCAGGGGGTAGGTCGTTCCAAAGGGCAGGGCCCGCCACAGAGAAGGCTCTTCCCCTGGGTGTCGCCAGTCGGCATTGTCCGGCCGACGGCACCCTGAGAAGGCCCTCTCTGTGGGAGCGGATCGGTCTAAGGGATGTATGGGGCAGGAGACGGTCTCGCATATAACTAGGCCCCGAGCCATGGAGCGCTTTAAAGATGGTCGTCAGAACCTTGAAGCGCACCCGAAAGACCACAGGAAGCCAATGCAGCTCGCGCAGGATTGGTGTTATATGGGAGCTTCTGGTGGCTCCCGTAATTACCCGCGCGGCTGCGTTTTGGACTAGCTGTAGCTTTCGAGTGCACCTCAAGGGAAGCCCCATGTAGAGAGCATTACAGTAGTCGAGACGGGACGTCACGAGAGCTTGAGTGACTGTGCAAAGGGCAGCCCGGTCCAGTAAGGGGCGCAATTGGCGCATCAGGCGTACCTGATGAAACGCCCCCCTGGCCACGGCCGTCACATGGTCCTCCAAGGACAGCCGGGAATCCAGGAGGACACCCAAATTGCGCGCCCTCTCCACGGGGGCCAGTGTTTCGCCCCCAATGGCCAGAGTTGGAGTAATCTGGCTGAACCGGGGTGCCGGAAACCACAGCCACTCAGTCTTGGCAGGGTTGAGCTTGAGTTTGTTACCACCCATCCAGATCCGTACGGCTTCCAAACACCGGGACAGCACTTCGGCGGCATCGTTGGGGTGGTCTGGGGTGGATATGTACAGCTGGGTGTCGTCAGCGTACAGATGGTACTCCACCCCAAAACCACGGATGATCTCACCCAGCGGCTTCATATATGTGTTAAACAGGAGGGGCGAGAGGACCGACCCCTGAGGAACCCCACATAAGAGGGGTCTCGAGGTCGACCTCTGCCCTCCCGTCAACACATATTGCGACCGACCAGAGAGGTAGGATGAGAACCACCGCAAAACGGTGCCTCCCAGCCCCAACCCCCCCAGTCGGTGCAATAGGATACCATGGTCGATGGTATCAAAAGCCGCCGAGAGGTCTAATAGGACTAGGATAGAGGAATACCCTCTATCCCGCGCCCTCCAGAGATCATCAACCAACGCGACCAATGCCGTCTCGGTACTGTGACCGGGTCGGAAGCCGGACTGGCGCGGGTCTAGATAATCAACTTCCTCCAGGTGTTGTGGAAACTGTTGGGCTACCACACTCTCAACAACCTTCACCAGAAAGTGAAGGTTGGAGACTGGACGATAGTTCTCTAGTAAAGCTGGGTCCAGGGACGGCTTCTTGAGGAGGGGCCTCACTACCGCCTCTTTCAAGACGGCAGGCAAGGACCCCTCACTCAAAGATGCTTTGACAATGCCCTGGAGCCAGCCTCGTGTCGTCTCCCAGGATGCCAGTACAAGCCAGGAGGGACACGGGTCCAATAAACATGTGGTCGCTCTAAGTTTCCTTGACAGCCTGTCCATATCCTCGGTGGTAACAAAGTCAAACTCCTCCCAAGCAGGAACCTCAAGACTAGTCTCGGACAGTCCCACAGGACCACTGTCGATGGAGGGTAGCTCATTCCGAATCCGAGTGATTTTCTCCTGCAGATAAATCCCAAATTCCTCTGCTCGCCCTTGTAGAGGGGCTTCCCGCGGCCTCTGGTGAAGGAGGGAGCGGGTCACCCCAAACAGGGCGGCAGGGCGGTTATCTGCGGATGCAATTAGGGTGGCACAATACTCACGTTTGGCCACCCTTATCGCCACTAAGTAAGCCCTAATATGGGTTCTCACTAGTGTTCGGTCGGCTTCGGAGCGAGAGGATCTCCATCTGCTCTCTAGGCGTCTCTTGTGGCGTTTCATCCCCCGAAGCTCCTCAGTAAACCAGGGAGCCTGGGTGATTCGTCGCCGCAAGAGAGGCCGCAAGGGCGCGACTCGGTCCAAGGCCCCCGTGGCCGCACTTAACCATGCGGCCACTAGGTCCTCAGTCGAGTCGCGGGGCAGGATCACAGGACGCTGACCGCTGAGTCAGCGTCGGAACTTGGGGACTTGGCTGAACCAGATATTTCTGATGACGAGGGCAGGGAGGCAGACAAGCCTGCCTTTTCAGGGCTCTTTCCCCCTTCGATGTTTAACTCCATGTTATATAAGGCCAAGGTCATCACGCACATGGACACTAGGCCGCCCTCCACCCAAGCCCCGGCTGACCCTCAGGAGTCTACAGACCCTGATGATCCCAGTGGGGGTCTGTTTGATGACGACATCCAGGCCCCGGATCTGATCCCGGCGCCTAAGCTGTTCAAGTCTGTAGTGCAGCGCCAGTGGACCCAGCCCGCTTCCTGGACCACTCCCAGTGCCAATGACAAGCGTTTCTACTCCATGGATCCTTCCATGGAGGACATCCTCAAGTTGCCCGAGGTCGACCCACCGGTCGCGGCCATGACTTCTAATTCCATCCTACCCCCAGACCTCCTAGAGGGACTTAAGGCTGAGGATAAGCGGGCTGAACGCTCTTGTCACAAGACTCACCAGGCCACTGCCTGGGCCATCAAGGCATCGGCCTCCGCTTCCTTTTTCAGTAGGGCGACCATCGCTTGGCTCCGTCAATTGCTTAAAAAGCTCCCCCAGGGCGACTTTCGCCTGCGCCAAGATGTTAACAAGATCATGGCAGGGGTGCAGTTTACCGCCGATGCCTCACTTAACGCTGCGAAGTTCGCTTCGCGTGCCATGGCCTCCAATATCACTTCGCGACGCCTGGTCTGGCTCCGCCACTGGAGCGCTGATATGCGCTCTAAGTGGAAGCTGGCCTCCGCCCCCTTTAAGGGGGACAAACTCTTTGGTGACGCCCTTGACACTGTCCTCATAGAGAACAAGGACAAGAGGAAGGTCATGCCCTCCGTGTCCCGTAAACAGGACCGACGGCCTTCCTCCTTCCGCAAGCAATCTTTCAGGGCTTACACCACCCAGACGGCCCCTTCCACCTCTTCGTCTTCTGCCTTTCCCCGAAATTTTTCCCAGGGCTCTGACCGTCCCCAGGATAGGCAGCCATTTCGGGACAGGTACCACCAGCAGTCTTATGGCCGGCGACCCTTTCGTGGTGGTGGACAGGCCAACAGGCCTTTCCGCCGCAACAAGTGACCACCACCTAACAGCACCATAGGGGGCCGGCTTCAGCTGTTTGCGGATCGCTGGGAGGCGACCACGTCAGATGCGTGGGTATTGCAAACGGTTCGAGTCGGTCTAACCTTGGAGTTCGTTTCTCCTCCCCCCCGTCGGTTTATCCGATGCCCCACCCCCAGGTGTGCCACCAAGTAGGGGCTCATGGAGGCAGAGGTCCGGCATCTGTTAGAAATCAGGGCAGTGGAGCTTGTTCCCCCACCACAGGTGCGAAGAGGCTAGTACTCCATCCTCTTCCTCGGGCCCAAAAACTCCGGCGGATGGCGAGCCATCCTAGATCTAAGGACCTCAATTTCCATATTGCCTACAAGAGGTTCAAAATGCAGTCTCTCCATTCGATCTTGGGCTGCCTCCGCCCGGGCGACCTGATGACCTCCATGGACCGGAAGGAGGCCTACCTCCACGTTCCCATCCGCCCAGTCCACCGGAAATTCCTCCGCTTCTACTATGCCGGCCGCCACTATCAAGCCAATATCTTGATTCAATCATCTTCACGGGGCCACGCGAACAAGGACCTGCGGACCACTATGGACTCCCTCCAATATCACGGGTTCATCGTCAACCGGGAGCAGAGCCACCTCACACCATCAACAGAGGTGCTTCACCTAGGTACGTTGATCAACACTCGCTCGTGCATGGTCCGTCTCTCCCCAGACCGCGTGACCAGCTTGCAAGCCACAGCCCGCAAGGTCCTAACCTCCAAGTCCGCCCCGATCATCCTTCTCTCCCAACTGCTGGGAAAGATGATCTCCTGTCTATCAATAGTTCCCTAGGCCCGCCTTCATGCGAGGGAACTGCAATGGTTCCTGCTCCCTTCACAGAGGGCCAATGCCAGCAACTCCAACGTGCGTGTGCGGCTTCCCCCGAAGGTTTGTCGATCTCTACACTGGTGGCTCTCCCCAGCCTTGTTGAAGGGCTCCCTCTTCCAGGAGCCAGAACGTTAGATCCTCACGTCGGATGCCAGCCTGTTCGGATGGGGGGCACACCTCGAGCACAGGATGGTCCAGGGCAGGTGGACGCCCCGCGAACTCGCCAACAACATCAATTGGCTCGAGTTGAGGGCGGTCCGCCTTGCCTTGCGTAGGCTCCAGTCGGTTGTCGAGGGTCAACACCTCCTAGTGCGCACGGACAATGTCGCGACGAAAGCGCACATCACTGGGCAGATGGGCCGAACGTCGCCTAGGCTCCATCAGGGCGGAACACATTTCAGGCGTGGACAATGTTCATGCGGATTGGCTGAGCCGAGCCACACTCGACCCGTCCGAATGGCAGCTTCACCCGGACGTGTTCCAGCTCCTCTGTCATCGGTTCGGCACCCCGCTGGTGGATCTGTTTGCCACGCCGGCCAACTCATAGTTGCCCCGCTTCTTCGCCAGATACCTCCACCCGCAGGCGGAGGGGATGGATGCCCTCCACAGTCCGTGGCCTCCGGGGCTTCTCTATGCGTCTCCCCCAATTCCGCTCCCACCTCGTGTCATCAGGAAGATACTCCAGGAGCGGGCGGATGTTCTCCTGCTGGCCCCATACTGGCCTAGCAGGTCCTGGTTTGCCGACCTCCGCAACCTGTCGACCAGTCCTCCGTGGCAGATCCCGCGGAACCTGATCATACTTCACCAGGGGGCCGTGACCCACCCCGAGCCCCGCTGGCTCAACCTGACCGCCTGGCGGTTGAACGGGAACTCTTAGCTCGCGCCCACCTATCGGAACGTGTCATCCGCACCATTCAGGCAGCCAGGCGCCCGTCCACCACCAGAATTTTCGGGGCCACCTGGTCGTCGTTTTCGGCATGGTGCGAATCCCGCCGCCTGTCCCCCCTCTCGGCTTCGGTCTCTCACATTTTGGACTTCCTCCGATCCGGTCTCGACAAGGGTCTTGCACCCGATACCTTGAAACGTCAGGTGGCGGCGCTGGCGACGGTCGTCTCGTCAGGTTCAGGCCTGCCTCTCTCTCGACACCCCACCGTTCGGGCATTTCTTAAGGGGGCATCCAACCTCCGCCCCCCTACAGTTCACAGGTTCCCATCGTGGGATCTTTCCACTGTTCTTCGTGCCCTGTCTGATCCACCCTTCGAACCACTTGCCACTTCGTCTCTGCGCCACCTCTCGCTCAAGGCGGCCCTCCTCGTCGCTATAACGTCGGCTAGGAGGATATCGGAGCTGGCCGCTCTGCCTGTCCGGGCGGAGCTCTGTGTGGTTCATAGCGACAGGGTCGTTCTTCGACTTGATCCCAGCTTTGTACCCAAAATCAACTCGCATTTTCACAGGGCTCAAGACATCGTCCTTCCAAACTTTTGCCCGTGGCCAACGCACCCGAGGGAGCGGCGTTGGCACACGTTGGACGTGAGGAGAGTTTTGAAATACTACATCAAACGCACCGCCTTCCTTCGCCGATCGGAAAGCCTGTTCATATCGTTTTTGCCCGCCACTATGGGCCTCAACGTGTCTTCTATCACCATTGCCCGCTGGCTCAGGGCTTGCATTTCCCTCGCATACGAACACCAGGGCAAGCCGAAGCCGGTGGGACTGACAGCCCACTCCACCAGAAGTGCAGCAACCACTGCCGCCTGGGCTTCACAGGCTCCACTAGGAGAGATTTGCAGAGCTGCCACGTGGGCGACTCCATCCTTGTTTGCCAGACATTACAAGCTTGACAAGTACGCCTCTGCTGACGCCGCCTTCGGCCGCCGCGTTCTGCACAGCGTCGTAGCTGCTGATTCCTGACACGGGCCGACCTGCCGTGACACCCGCCCAGTGACATTATTGCTTGGGCATGTCCCTTCCTTGGCCACTGAAGGAAGTGCACAGGAGATTGACCATTGTCCTACCTGAAGGGTCCATCTCTGTGCACTTCCGCAGTGGCCAAGGCCCCTCCCTTCTTTTTTCTCTCTCTTTCTGTTGTATGTACCTGTCGATTGCAGGTTATCTGAGAGATATCGAGGGTTTGGTCCGTCATGACGGTGCTTCCTTCATTGAAACTGAGGATTGTGGGAAGAAAGGCGGGACTAAGAAGCTTTCAATCCAGTCCATGGGCAGTGAGGACGTAAATTAACCCTTCCTTGGCCACTGCGGAAGTGCACAGAGATGGACCCTTCAGGTAGGACAATGGTCATTTTGGCCCCAAAAGCAGCTCAAAAACATTTTCTGATGCTGAGCTTCTGACAGTCCAAGCTATGTCAGTGTCAGAACACTTCAGCTGATGTTGAAATGAATATTTCAAACTCAAAATGGGACATTTCAGATCTGAATTATTTTGGACACCACTAGGGTGTAGTAGTGACATATTCTTATTCATCATAACTTTCGTTAGTTTTCACACTTCCTTTCAGACATAATGAACTGTAGTTCAGTTGTGCAGTATAGTGATAACTGTCTTTTTTTTTTTAAAGGTTTCTCATCCCAAAGTGGAAAACGGGCAGTTAGAACATTGAGTAATTTTAAAACCATGAATAATACTTGGGGTTCAGAGTTAATCACTAGATTTCTAAGCACCATGGAGCTCAGTGTAATGATTACAAAATGAATTGCAGCTCTGTCATTATAAAACCACTCTGTCTAAGGGTTTCACAAGTGAGTAAATATCCATTATTTCAAGATAAAACATAATTTTACAATGATTGTAAAAGCTGCTTACAAATACAAGAATTGCAAGGCATAGGTTCCAAAATAATCTATAAGTAATTTAAATACTTATTCCCAGAACTTCTCATTAAATCCAGAATTCCCTAAGAATGATTCTAGATGCATTAATTTATTTCCCCTATCAATTGGACAATTAAATTGCCTGTAGTAGCCAATAAGCCCTTAAAATTACTGTCAGCCTTTTTTAGCATACAAACTACTTTTTATTTCAGAAAATGCCCAATTGCAATTTTTCTGGTTGCCACAGGATTTACTATGAAAGTACTTACACCGAAAAATTAATGGCAACTCTGCTATCCTCTTTCTTGAAAGAAGTATCCACTTTTGCATATCCACTCTGGAAAATAAAAATATGAGTGCGCTTAAAATCCTCTTCCATCAGCCAAATAAAGTACATTGACTGTATAGACAGAGCACAGGTGTCAAACGTGTGGCGTAATGTTGCCATCGCGGGACATATTGCGGCATTTTTTATCTTAGCAGTTCTGGGGTACGTGTGGCCTGAGCATGGCACACCCCGCCCCCCACGGGCTACCACTTTGACACCCCTAGTATAGAGTCCTTGGCCCTTTTTAAAAGTCTTCAAATAAAGCCAAACGTATCATCTGAGAAAGCTATAAATGTATCCTTTAGTAGCTGAGGGAAAAAAATATTTTTCAAGCTGTAGCTACATCAAATAGCAGAAACTTTTTTCTAATGCTACATTTAATGAGAAAAAAATGAATTTCAACAATGTAGAACTGTGCTGCAGCATAACAAATTTGACAAAAGGGAAGGGGGTCTGAATACTTTCTGAATGCACTCTATTTGTCAAATTGATATAGCCACCCATCTTCACAGGTAACGTGATATCAAGTGTTTTCGCAAGCCATTTTCTGCAATGGTTGAAAAATAACTGGCATGTTTATTCTGTGAAGTGCAGACAAAATATGATTTTAAAATATGGACATCAGAAGGAAAAATTTAATAAAACAATACATGAAAAGTAGGAAATACAGTGCAAGGATCACAAAATGCTTAAAATGAAATACAGAGATTAGAGTAAAACTCGATATGTGCTTTCAAAACATATTTTAGGCGATTGATGATCCCTACAGACCAGATTGAGTAGAAGGTGGTGCTACTCAGGAATGAGCAGAGCTCCTGTCAGTCACATTGAACTGCATCATAGTACACAAGCAGTTTCACGCTTGCGATCAATTTTACAAGCTAATCCTGAAGAAATAAGAGTTTTCCATGAATGTTCTGCTTGGGTTCATAAATAAATAAATCTTAAAAATTGCCACCACACAAATGCTTTTTAAAAGAAAAAAACTTGTCAAAGAAAATATGTTTTAAAATGTCAGCTAAATTGAAATAAAGATGCAGATCCTTCGGACAGAAGCTACCCTTGTTCTCAAGATTGAGAGCGTAATTGTTAACATGCTCATATTGTGCTTTGATATTAAAAATGCAAGGAGCTGCAAGATGGCTATGCATTTGTTGATTATGTGGCTTGGTTAGATATATGTTTATAATGAAAAAAAGTCTCTGAAGATTATTATACAGTGGATTTCCACATCTGACATCCTGCCTGAACCTCTTTGGACCATCTCGCATGGAGCCATTTGAGAGATCTGGGAAAAGGAAGAAGAATTGGTTCTGCCAATAGAATGATGCTCTGGATTACAAACATAAATCTGTTTTGCACCATTTAGAACATTAGGTGGTACTTGTAAATAGTTCCAATTTTCTCAGTGATTGAAGTATTCTGCATTTCTTTTTTTGAGGTCTTACCAAGATTTTTATACATTTCTGTTCTTGCCATTACAATGTTCTTTTGGAAATGAGCCTGTCACAGTTTCTTTATAGAGTTTCAAATTCATTAAAAAAAACAACATACCGAGTTGAAAATAAACCATTAAAATCAGGATAAGCAGCATAAAAGAATATTCCCAGCTGTGCATGCCAACTTTGATTCCCCCCCTCAATTGTTTTAGTAATATCTATAGTGCATGCAAGAATAGAAATCTCTAAGGCACCCAAAATTACTTAGTGTTTGTATTTGTTATAGTTATATAAATTCTAAAAACAACAGTCCACTTTTTGAAGAATAGTAATGGACTTTTATCACTGCTGACATTACCACAAATATCCCACTGCTTGAAATAGACATAATATGATACATTTATAATTGAACTCTTATTAGCCATCATTTCGAAGAGCTGTGTGTGTCAGATTTTAACCACAGTAACGGCATTTTTTAAATATTCCTTCCTATACACACTTGAACAATACATTATTACATATGAGACAGGACAAAATAAAAGCATTATTTCCAATGCTGTAGTTCAGTTCAAAAATACTGAGTTTTCCATCATTACAATTAAAAGATGTATTAGTTTTTGTATGTTTAATGTTGTATATATCATAGGATTTGCTGCAAGACAACAACCACTTGTGAATTTTCTCCCCTAAAAAAAAAAAAGATGAACTCAAACAAGGAACGTTTACTTTCCTCAGCCAGTTTTGCAAGCATAATCTACAAATAGATAATTGCATTCCTTTCCCCACTTGGAAGGTACCCACAATGACTTGAGATTTTAAAAGTTAACTTTTTCTGTTCTGAAAATGTTCCAAGCTGTTACATTAGCTGAATGCATATGTAGCAATGCTTAGACTTATATACCGCTTCACAGTGCTTTACAGCCCTCTAAGCGGTCAGCATATTGTTGCCAACTATCTGGGTCCTCATTTTACTGACCTTGGAAGGCTGAGTCAACCTTGAGCTGGTGAGAATCGAACTGCTGGCAGTTAGTACAGTCAGCCTGCAATACTTGCATTCTAACCCTGTACCACCACAGCTCTATGTACACATTCCTAGAATTCCCTCTACCTACCTCTATATTTAAGAGAAGTATACAATTTGCTGGCTAGTATTCTCTTTTCTTATTCTGATTTGTCTCCATGACTAGAAGAACATAATCTCCTTGAATCCCTCTTACACTCACTGTCAGGTAGCCCTTGACCCTTAGTTGTCCCCAGTCTAGCATTTTCCCTGAATTGTGACTTGCTCTATTTTTGCTTGGCATTTCTTGCAAGTCAGTAGTGCAATTCATTGCAGCCTATCTCAGGTTCACCAGCTGATTCAAGCTACCAGTATTCAGCAGCCAAATCCATCTTGCCAGCCATCAGTTTTTCTGTCGAAGACATTTTCCCCACCTTTAAAAAAAAAAAGATTCTGCCAGCACACTACCTGTCCCCCGACTCTGACTCATTTGGGAAAGATTTCCTAAGGGAGATTACTGACTACTTCTGTTAATTGAGTAATGAGAGGATAGTGCCTGTTAATCTATGTGATAAGAAGATGTAAGGGAGCCGTGGGTAATAGCAGGTTGTCAAAGTTTCCTGGTTGATACGTTTTAATCCTAATTTATGGTGCGAGTGATAGAAAACACATTTCTATGAATTTACAACATTACCTGCTACTAGCATTTTAAAAATAAAGGCATATCATGTTTGGGTCCCAGTATTAATCCCCTATTATTTAGTGACTATGTTTTGGGTTGTGTGTGGTTTGGAGGGCTTTTGGGGGGGAGGGGGTCAGATTAATCCAAATAGCACTTTAGTTTCTTTGCCCATTGTGAGTTTTGGTTTGTTTGTTTACTTTTATTCTGAAATTATTAAATTACTCTTTACAGCAGTGTTTATCTTTGGCCTAAACCTTTCTTCTGATTAAATTATGATGTGGCGTTTTTGTATTTAAAAGCTGCTGCTTGCAATCTATTTAGTACAAATATTCTTATGGTTTGATTTATCAGGAGCAAGGAACTAGTGCGACACCGTGAGTCAATTAGAAAAGTTTCTTTATTGCTATTTGCCTGTTTACAAGAATCTTGCCAGACTGATTGCACTTTCTTGGGAACAACCAGATAGGGGCTCCAGGATTTTTTTTTTTTTTAAGGAAATTTATATTGCACATGGTGACTCAAGGCGGCTTACAAGAATATAAAAATCTCATATAAAATCAGTAAAACTAATAAAAAGAATCCTATAATAAATTAATATACTAAAATAACTCCCCACCCCAACGCCCTGATGACAACACATCTCATGAGCCATTTAATGGGCTCCATTCCACTCTGCGTTCCCCAGACAGGGAATCAGGCATCTCACTTCCTCTCCTGCATGGATTCCAAACTAGTCAGTCTCTTAACTCCACCCTCCATTCAAGCCGCAGATTCCACCATAATATAGGTGTCTTTATGTAGAAGAAAAATAATTATGAAGGAAAAAATTTAAATCAATCAATCAAATATTTAAAGTTTGGATCGAACCTACACATTTGTATGAATCCGAGTTGGAAGGAAGCCAGGTGGTCATGAATCCAACTGCCTGCACATTCTAGGATTCACAACACTATCCCCGATATATGGCTATCCAACACTTCTAAGTTTCTGATTGTATTTGCATGGCAAGGAGATTGTCTATAGACCAAACTAAACAATGAAACTACGCATTGTTCCCATTTTGAGTGGGATGTGATGAATTAGCTATGCTAGTGACATTTTTCCAAAAAAACCTGCATTTTTAGTACACACTTTGCGCTATGTTTAGTTGGAGAAATTTAAAATTAACATGCAATGGAACAGGAAGCTTCTTACCAACTATAGAGAAAATGCAACCATAGCAATTCAACAGGGGTATTCTGAGTGAAGCAATCAATATATAAACATTTTAGAATGTTGAAGCTTTTGACAATTACACATTAAATTGGAGATGATCACAGGAAATATTTTTGGCTTGGTACATGGCTTTACTGTCTTAATATTTCAATCCTTAGATTCATCTTATTTATTCCCTTTTGTTTCCCCCTTGTCTTTCCATTCAACATCAGTTGGAAGCTTTTGATCAGATGCTCATAATAAAATATATATGAAATGAGAAACAGAGGGTGAATTTTGTTTTAATCCACTAAGTATTTGCCCAAGGAAATACACCTATTTTTAAGGGATTTTTGTAATCTCAATTTCTGATTCACAGGAATCATGGAACACTGCTTTCATTTCTCCACTTAAAAAGTCAAATTTTTTAATAGTAGCAAGTGAATTTTCACTGAGAACATACACCATTTTGCTTCAGTCAGTATGAATCATCACCTGTATCACTCTGCATTATGACTCATTCCTGAGGGCTATTTTCTCTCTTAATTTCATGTAGGCAGCTGTTTGCCACATCTGCTAAATGTCACTGAACAGAGTTGACACTTCATTAGAAGTGATGTGCTTTTTCATAATAAAAGAGGCTGAAACAATAGGTGAAAACCGAAGTGGAAACATTAATGGGAAGATGCTTGGAATCGGGGAAAAAAATAGTCTTGTCTTGTACAGTTCAAGTTATGTGAAAGGTGGGTGATTTCATCCACAAGCTTTGAACACCTGCTTTGAAAGGGAGCTATGCTGGGAGAAAGAGTTGAATCTTCTGCATATAACTGGAACTGACATTTGAGCTGTCATTTTTGACAAGAATCAGGAGCTATCATTTGCAAACAAGACTTGAGTTAAAAGCCAAGATGGCTGCTTCATATTCATTTGTCTTCTGCTGGATTAAGAAAGCAATCTTAATTGCAGCATGTAAATGAAGCTTTTCTCATCCTACCATGCTGTTTTCTACATGCAAACTGGAGGAAGTATAGACTTAATTGTGGGTGTCACCATTGTGTAGCCAAAAGAGGTACATCAGAGAACACCAGCAGTGAAGCTGTAGCCAGCCTACAAGGATGGAGCTTCCCGAAATCTTAAATATTAAACTGCCATGCTTGACAATGCAGGTGTAGGAGATGACCAGGCTGAGCCTGAGGGAAGGATCAAATGCATCATCAATCATGTTCTCTTGGCACCACAAGAGATTGAAGTCCTGCCCACTTTGAATCCCTTCTACCAGGATCTATCACCAATTTCCTTTAGTTGTTAGTAATTCAGATTCTTGTAGAGATCTTAAACTTGGATCTCCTGATTTCCTTGGCGATTGACCCCTTTAGTTCTGATAACATCTTTCTTGGGTGATAGAGGAGAAGGTTGACTCTAAGACCTGAGAGCTCTATCCAATCCCACAAAACAGATTCAAATGTATTGGCAGTAGATAACACCCAAATAAAGGAAGGTAATCCTGAGCAGTTGCCCCATCTGTTGTCAGTGTTTGGTTACTAGTTTGGCTTTGATACTACTGCCGTGTGGATGTGGAGCACTAATTCCTCAATGTGGGAATAAATGATAATCAGGCAAAGTTAGGAAGAGGGTTCCTGCCTGGGATAGATTTCTGTGAAGGGAATGAAAGGCACAGGTGACATTCCCAGCCATTCCTCATATTTAAAAGGGAGGGTTGAAGTGAGCCACCAAGAATGTTTCAGATAAATGATCATCTGAGAAGATGGTTTTGAAGGAAAGCCTCAGTTTGGGACCAATGGTCTTGCTTCCTTTTATGTTTATGAGCAGACCTGGTTTGTCCAGATGTATATGTATGTGTGTTTGGCAGAAGCCCTTTTATTTGCTTTTATTGTTGATTTTATTGATGCCTGTTCACCGCCCTGAGTCCCGAAAGGGAAAAGGGCAGTATACAAATCAAAAATAAAGTAAAGTATAAAGTAAAAGCCCAGTAAATTTATCTAACATTCTGCTGGTTAATATACATTTTCATGAACGTATAAGGGAAAGCCATTTGCTGTCCTATTCAGGCTACAACAAAACTTGGCTGGGCCTTGGTGCCAATGTTGGGTTGCAGCTGTAAAATTTTTGTGACTGCTAGGAATTTTTGCCAAAACCAGCACAGAGGTTTTGTTCTATGTATAAAACAGGACATCTTAATTCACAAGGTTAATTTCGTTGAAGTAGTTGCTTCTGCTCCACAATTGTGCAAAGTTGTGTTAGCATCACCAGCTGCTTTCCTGTATTGGAGTTTGAATTAATTACTTTAGAAATATCTAGTGGTTCATTGCCACTGAAGTATTTTATGCTGTTTCTCCTCTCTGCAACTTATCCAACTAAGGATAATACCCCATGAATCCAAAGAGAGAAATTCTCATCCACAAAGCTCATTCCGGGATAGTTTTTAAATCTTTGTGGCCACAACAAATTCTGTGACAATATTGCAAGCATCTATGAAGATTACAATCTTGCATCTTTATTCACCATCTTTATCATTGATATTTTCAGGGTTCAAAACCCCTGTTCTCTTTAGATATTGGACAGATTGCATCAGAACATTTTTTTTCAGCATGCCCCTGAACCAGCGTTCCCATTATTAACCACCTTCACATTGTATTAGTCAAGAAAGGCCTTCCAAAAGAGATTTTACATGTGCTATAAAATGACTCATAGGGTGATGTAGGCAAGCAGTTTCCAAGTATGTTCTTGTTGCTGGGAAAAATAACCACAACTTACTAAAATTATTGGATTCTTAGGTGTTACTTTCTTGGTGTGGCATTGTATTTTGTTCCAGCTTACTCAAATGGGGCCCAGCATTATCTGTTAGTAGGGACATTATATTTTCTTGCAACTAGTGTCTGATTGGAACTGCCAAGTTTTTTTCTTAGAATTAGGAGAGCCAGCTTTCCTATCAAGACAATGATGTCAGGCTATTAAAAACTCATAGTAGCAGAGATAATCTTTGCAAAATAGCAGCATGTAGCTGGCCTTATGTGGGTTAAGAAGCTAAGCAGGATTGGCCTATTTTATTTCTTGGGTGGGAGATTACCGAGAATTACTGGGGCATGGAATGGAATGGTGACAATGGGACCTGATTTCTGTATTATTGCCAATGAAACTTCAATGGTTTGAGTCCAAGGGCACTTGAGTGTAAATAAGCTCATTTAGATATTCTAAAGCCCACCCACTTGGTCTGTGCAAATCCCTTATTGGTTTTGAAAAGAGGAAGACAGTCCTATACTGTTAGCTCAACACTGAAACCAGGGATGACACAATTTGTACGGGAATTTTGTGTATTGCAATCCAAATACATCAAGATCTGTGTTTTTCAAAGTATGGATCTTTGAGATGTGTGAACTTTAGCTCCCAGAATTTTCCAGCTAGCATTGAAAAACAAAGAACTAGACGTGACTGAAAAACATTTTTTTAAGATGAGTTTCAAGCCTCTCTTCTTAACTTTCAGAAGGAAGATCATTCTGTGTCTGATTTATATTATGTATTATTTTGACAAAAAAAGTCTTCACACACACACAGGCAGAGAGAGAGTGAGAGAGAGAGCTGATAATTTTTTAAAATTTGTATGGGCACAGGAATCACAGCATTTGCAATGATGCTGTACTTTTATTTCCAGGCCATGCAGCTTCTGCCTACATGGCCCCATTTTAGAGAAAAAAATGTCTAGCTATCCACGAAAAAGCTCTTGCCCTACTCACTAAAAATATTTCTTATAAAGCCATTTCTACATTTTTCAAATTGGCTTTCTCCACTAATCATCATATGGATTTTCCATTTTTTGGGAAGCACAGAATATTTTTCTTAATAAAATGCAAAGAACGACTAGCATGTCTTTGGGATATGAAGATTTTGTGTGTGTGTGTGGGGGGGGGGGTTTAAACAGAAAGGCAGACAAACAAGGGTTCATAGATCTGTCAACAATACCAGGATAAAGTAAAGTTTCAGTCTAATATTGGGCACGATCAACTGGATAGTTTCTGGCTGTCATGTCTTGCTTATGAGGATATTTTGGGTTTTTTAAATATAATAATTGTCTGTGAGGGCTGCTAGAGCACAATTCTCTGAGGAGATCTACTCAAAAGGTTGTCTCAAGCATGCGGTAAGAAGGAAAGCCCATATTAAGAAATAATTAGGTCTTGGAGTTGCCTATCTTTCAGTTAAGATAAATATATTTCCATTTAAATTACAGTCATTATTTGAAATCAAGACTGCTATATTTAAATATATACAGAACAGCCTGAAGATATGTAAATTCTTGTTGCATTGCACATGGATTCAGGAGACTAAGTGGAAGGGCATAAGGATTTCTAAGCCAGTTCAGACTCCTGAGACCATGTCTTCTACATTCTTTCCCTGATCGATCCCTCCTTCCTCCAAACTGCTACTGCCTCTCAGACACTAGGCACAGTGGCTCAGGAGATGACACTAAAACTATTTGGTGCACATTCTTGTCAATAATATTTCATGAATGTGTCTGTGTAATTACCAGGATTTTGGTTTCATCAGGCTGGTTAATTTTGAGGATCAGAAGGATGAATGAGCTTTTGCCCTTGAAGGGAAAAAAAATCAGATTCCAAAAACAGAAAAGAAAATGGGTCTTCCACATAACTTTTTATTATAGTATTCAGCATCTGGGTAGAAATTTCAAAACTCAGCATTATAGGGTCTGCAGAAACGACTGAATAATTTGTTTCTATTCAGGCCAGTTTAGGATAACAAGAAAATGTATGGGTTTTTTTTTCTTTAAAAAAAGGTAAATGAGCTTATCATTCCATCCCTCCCCTCCACTTTAACGTATTTAATTTTTTATTATTATTTCTGATTCCAAAGAAGGGCCAGAGAAGGTAGTTTCAGCTATGTATCTACCTGACCCAAGGTAGAATAGAGAGGGAAATAGAAGGAATAAGTGAATTAAAATGTCTTAATTCAAAATAAATCAATGAAAACAAACCATTTAAAATTGAAGTCCATTCTAAACTTAGTGTGGTCCTAACAATGCCCCATCTTCTGCTTCTTCCTCCTTTCTTCCTTCTGCAGCGTGGGACATTCTATTGCGAGGTTCTCATTTGGTCAACATTCCTGGGCATTAGCACCCTTGTGAAAACTTGTTTCCAACTTCTGGTGTTTCTTGCCAAGCCTGGGGCAGCATGAGAAGCCCTTTCCTTTCAAGGATCTAATTATCTTGGCATCATGGGCTACACCTGGGCATAGGCAGAATTCAATAATTCCCAGATAGGTTTTAGCTCTTCTTTGTCCCAATAAAGGAGAATATTTGTACCTCGCTTTTGAAATGAGGGGTCTTTGGTCTGAGGTTAGTTGGTTTCTTGCGGGTGTTTCATTACCTGAAATAGTAACATCATCAGTGCTAGTAAGGAGTGGGGTTTGTTCTCAGTTTACATTCTAATCGCCTGCCCTGTCAGTGTTGGTGGGAATGGTCTTGGAGGTTGTTTGATTGTTGTTTAATGTTAGCTTGTTTGGCAGTTCCTTGATTGGGGTATAAGTTCTTGATTGTTAGTCTCTTCTTAGTCCCTCTTTTACTTTTTCACTTGCTCTCCTGTGCCTTTCTTTTCTTAGTCCCTTTGGTTAACTCTGTCTTGCTCTATAAAGTGCATACCTTCACTATGATATGAATATAATGACATGCTTTATAATTGCTAAGTTGCTCCCAGTTAATGATACCTTCTAGTCTACTTCCTTCAGTGGTCCATCCTCCCTAATGGCTGGCTGTTCTCCACTTCTGGAACCCTCTTTTCCAAGGGTCTGACCAAGACTCAGCCGGGAGAGCTGGCTGCAATGATGTCATTCACTAAAGGAAGCATTTAGTGGCTAGGGATAAGTGTGGGTTTGTTTTAGCGGCATGTTTTCTATGTATTTCTGTTATATATTTTTGAGGCTTTCTTGGAGGCATTTCAATCAGTTATTTCTCTCAACCTAAGGAATATGTCAAGATAGAGCTCTAAAATAAATCAAGAGGCTTCCATCTGCAAACTACAGTCTCTTGGAAGATAATTTCAGAGGCCTTAAGGAGTTATAGACAAGGGGAGAGGGGTCCATCACTGATACTCTGATCTGATCTGAGGTAATAATGACAGATTTATTTATTTATTTAAAATTTTTCTATAACCATCTACCTTATAACCAACTCTGGGGTGACTCCAGAGGTGGGTTTCTGCCAGTTTCCCCCAGATCAGGTGAACCCATAGTGGCAGCAGTGGGAGGCTCCGCCCACCCACCCCGACGCTTCTGCCCATGTGCAGAAGTGTTGTGTGCATACATGCGCGCGCACACACATACACATGAGAGAACCAGTAGTAAAATAAATTGAAACCCACCACAGGGTGACTCCCAATCAAAAGTAAAAGCGATACAAAAAACCATAATGAAATAAACCAACTAAGCACATGAATAACATGAACAACAACAAATCTATCTGGTGCCAAATCAGAGAGTCTCTCATCCCAGTGTGTCATGGGAGAAGCCGGGCCTTCAAAGCTTCTTTGAAGACTAAGAGGGTAGAGGCCTGCCGAACTTCAGTGGGCAGAAAGTTTCTTTCTAGGGCAGGGGTGACCACAGAAAAGGCATGCTTCTTTGTTTCCATCAGATGGGAATATTTCGTGGAATGGACTCACAGCATGCCCTCCCTATCTGACCTAGTACGACAGGTAGATGTCTTTAAAGAAAGATGGTTCCATGGATAACCTGACTGCCAATTACATTAGGTATACTATCAAGGAAAGACTGAAGGAGTCACTCACAACTCTTACATGCTGACAGGACTCAACACATGTGCCACAGCTGCACTAGGGACAATACCAAGGTAGGGCTGAATCAGAGGTGGGTTCCTGCCAGTTCTAACCTCTTCTATAGAACAGGTTCCACAAATCTACAGTGCCGTTTAGAACCGGTTCCAGCGCCCTCCCCCCACCCATCCGCACATCCTCAAGATGAAGAGCGAGAGGAGGAATTCTGGGAGTTGAAGTCCACAAGTCTTAAAGCTGTCAAGTTTGAACACCCCTGGGGTTTTTTTTTCTAGAGGGTTAGGGGTGCAAGGGTCTTGTAACTTGGCAGCTTTAAGACTTGCGTGATTCAAATGCCAGAGTTTCTGAGCCAACATTTTGGTTGCCAAGCAAGAACGTTGTTAAGTGAGTTTCACCACATTTTACAAGTTGGCCACACCCACCCAGTCACATGGCTAGCAAGCCACTCCCGCCCAGACTCATGGCTAGCAAGCCACTCCCACAAAGCAGGCCACACCTACAGAATAGGTTCTAAATAATTTTGAAACCCACCACTGGTCTGAATGACACTTGGAATCTAAAGGACCAAAAACTCTCCCATAGGTGTCAATATGCTCTTGCCATTAGCAAGAGGGTTTCTTTATAAAAAAAAAATGCCAACTCCGGTCTTGGTATATTGAATTGTTTATTCATTTATTTCTCAGTGTCAATAGGAGATAACATCTGCCTTCATCCTACTGTCTAAATCAGCAGAGGTTTGCATGTGTAGTTTCTCGGCTTGAATTGTCAAACTGGATTACTCAAAGCAAAAAATGAAGTCTCTTCCATCCATTCGGACATATAATTAGTATAGTCTATCTAAATCCCCACTTTAAAAAATATTCGTGTAGTAATATTATTACTAACTGATTTATAAAGAGGGTTTCTATTTGCTAATCTGGAAGTTGATGTAACACACTGTTTTAAGTGTTATGCTAAGATACTTGAAAGATTTTTTTTTTAAGTTTCAGTCTAAAATCTGATATTTGTTTTGTGATGGGAATGGTGAAATATGAACATGCCAGTTTTGCTGAGTTCAACGTATCTCGTTTCTATCTTAGTTTGCATTTCTTTTTTTTTTTAAAGTATCATGAAAATGTTCATTTTATTTAGATAATACCCATTAAATCACTGTTATATGACATGTTACAGAGTGCAGTTTGCAAAAAAAAAATCTGTTATAATGCATGTATGATGCTTTCATAAATGTTTGTGATTTGTATATATGCATATGTAAATGCACGTTTAAAAATGGAGAGTTGGATTTTAAAGTTCAGAAAATAAGATTCTCATACCAAAAAGCACAGCATAAATATGTTTTAATCTGCTATAATTGCACACTAAGACAGACTCCATTAAAATGCAAAATGTGGACCAATTTTCTCCCCTCACTCCCCCAATTTCTAGGAACAGGCTTTGCAATGGAATGCCTTTTCTCTCAAGAAAAGAGACAAACAATTAAAACTTGTCATTTTTGTACGTGGTGGCATAGTTTAGCCTTCCCAAAGGTATAATAAGAGTTGACTTTGGAGTGACCTTTGCATCCAAACCAGCAATAAAGGGAAAACCCTCATCTTAAACACAGTGATCAACCTTGCCATCACGTCCCACTCTGATATTTTTAGTTCTTGTGGTTTTGAGGAACTCGAAAAAGGAAAGAAAACTAATCTATTAACACAATGGGAAGAAAAAAAAGGTAGGGATTTGTTCTATAGGTCTGCAATCCTATGCACCCTTATTTGACAGTCCTAGTCAATTCGGTAGGACGTATGCTTGTCCTGCAATGGCTTTTGTGGGAATGAGGCCAAATTTAATTCCAGGTACAGTAATACTGTACACTCTGAAGCATGTACCGGAAGCTAAAACACAAAGCTTGTTAGGAAAGAAAAAACCCGCAACTGAATTCATGGGAAGTTCATGTCATGTTTGCCATGTATATGATTGCTTTAAAGCAGAAAAAGTGGTTCTTTTGAGCTTAAGAACAGAGATGATTTCTATCTACTAGGTTACGTCACGCTTCTTTAAATTGATCTATTTGTGGTGTTGGCCAGATGTGGAATATCTGATTTTTCTTTCCCACCCTAAGGTACAGTTCTGAGTTGTGGATCCTCCCTAGGGATTTTCCCATGTAGCCTTCAATTTCTATCATCTCCTCCAAATCCTAGCTTTCTTTACACAAATTGACAAGTTGAAGACCTAACAGCTGCCTTTTAGTTTTACCTTGGTTTGTTTTTATTTTTTTCTATGCTGTGACCCTAACTTATTTGTCTAAGAGAGTCAGTTTGGCACAATACCAAGATAGTATTAGCATCACCTAATTCAATGTATTAGATCAGGGGTAGTCAACCTTTTTATACCTACCGCCCACTTTTGTATCTCTGTTAGTAGTAAAATTTTCTAACCACCCACCAGTTCCACAGCAATGGTGATTTATAAAGTAGGGAAGTCAATTAAATTGAAAAAAGGAAAGTGCTTCAAGTATCGGACAAAACCCCTACCACCCACCATGAAAGCTGGAACGCCCACTAGTGGGCGGTAGGGACCAGGTTGACTACCACTGTATAAAATGATGCCAATACACAGTATAACTTAAATAACCAAGTTACACCTGTGGCCTAAACGTAGTCAATATGGAAGTGACATAGCAAGCAATCATCTTCTCCAAAAGAATCAGTGTGTGATATATTCTCTCCCATAGGTCAGTGGTGGGTGTCCAATTTTTTTACTACTGGTTCTCTGGCCGTGGCTTTTTGGGTGTGACTTAGTGGGCATGGCAGGGGAAGGATACTGTAAAATCTCCATTCCCTCCCCACCCCAACTACCTGCTTTCCAGCTCCGTTCTCTTGTGCAAGGCAACAAAAGAAGACCCAGATGATCAGCTGTGACTCTGATCAGCTGTGACTTGGGAGGCAGTGAATCGATCAGGGGTGAGGCCAGTCAGAGGTGGTATTTACTGGTTCTCTGAACTACTCAAAATTTCTGCTACCGGTTCTCCAGGACTGGTCAGAACCTGCTGAATACCACCTCTGCCGCAGGTTCTCCTTCAAATCGCCTTTCAAAAATGCTTAATGCCTTGAATGCTGTTTTATGACATTTGGAATGCTCATAATAAAACATTATTGCACATTGAGTTTTCTGTTTTGTTTTGTTTTTTGAAAAAGAAAACATTTGCATTTCATATAGTTTGCAAAATATTTTATTCATCCATTTAGAACCAGCAAAGAGAGATTATATTCCTAGCATCTGAAAAGTGATTTTAAAGTTGGAGTATTCCTTTATTTCCAAACATTAAACAATGATGAATGCCTGACTGGCACAACTCTTAGACATAATCTCTGCTTTAAAAAAAATAAAAATAAACGCTCATATCCTCCCCCCACCCCATTTTCTACCCAGAAACCTCTGCAATTTCCTTAGACAAGACAGATGATTTTTTAAAAAATACCTTGGGAAATGGTTCCCAGGCATTACTTTTTCATTCCAGGATGTTGGATATATTATTTATTTATTTATTTATTTATTTATTTATTTATTTATTTATTTATTTATTTATTTATTTATTTATTTATTTATTTATTTATTATTTACACTTATATACCGCAGGAATAAAAAGTAGTAAAACACAATGACAATATAAAAATTAAAAATAGATTAAATATTGAATCTGTGTTAAAAACTTATGGTTAAAAGCAAATAAAAATTATAAAATTGTTATAAAATTGGGACTATATTGTTAAAAACTATACTAGGCCAGCCGCATGAAATAGATATGTTTTTAAGGTCCGGCGGAAGAGGAGTAGGTCTGTGATGGTACGAAGGTCGGGGGGCAGGTCGTTCCAGAGGGCAGGGCCTGCCACAGAGAGGGCTTTCCCCCTGGGGGTCGCCAGCCGGCATTGTCCAGTAGACGGCACCCTGAGGAGGCCCTCTCTGTGGGAGTGAACAGGTCGGAGGAAGGTATGTGGTAGGAGGCAGTCCCGCAAATAGCCAGGTCCCAAGCCATGGAGTGCTTTGAAGATGGTTACTAGCACCTTGAAATGCACCCGAAAAGCCACAGGCAGCCAGTGCAGCTCACGCAGGAGCGGTGTTACATGGGAGTATCGAGAGACTCCCATAATCCCCCGCGCGGCTGCATTCTGTACTAGCTGGAGCCTCCGGGTGCACCTCAAGGGGAGCCCCATGTAGAGAGCATTACAGTAGTCCAGGCGGGAAATGATGAGGGCTTGAGTGACCGTGCGAAGGGCGTCACAATCTAGAAAGGGTCGCAACTGGCGTATCAGGTAAACCTGATAGAAGGCCCCCCTGGCCACGGCTGTCACATGGTCATCCAAGGGCAGCCGAGAGTCCAGGAGGATGCCTAAGTTGCGAGCCTGTTCCGCGGGGGCTAATGACTCGCCCCCGATAGCCAGAGATGGTACCAACTGGCTATATTGTGACGCCGGAAACCACAGCCACTCGGTCTTGGATGGGTTGAGTCGAAGCTTGTTCCTCCCCATCCAGGCCCGCATATATCATGACACCTACAAGGACTAATTCATACAGGCTGCATTTTCATGGCTTGTTCCTTGAATTTTTATGTGCCTATCCTGGTTAATTTTTCAAAACAAAACCCTAACCAGGTTTGTGAAGTTTTAAAACAAAATCAAAACTTCGTATGCCTACCTTCTGCCCTGTAAAGTATAAGCAGCTTATCTTCCCTTTATAGATGAGATCCAAGAGAGAAATGTAGCCATCTTGTGAATGTAGCCAGCTTAAACTGGAGTCTTCTGTGCATTGCAGTGGTTAGAATGTTGTATTGCAGGTGAACTCTGCCTGCAGCCCGGAGTTCAATCCTGATGAAAATTGAAGTTGACTTGGCTTTCCATCATTTTGAGGTTGGTAAAATGAGGACACAGATTGTTGAGGGCAATATGCTGGTGTTGTCAACCACCCAGAGTGTGGGGTGGTATATAAATCTAATTGCTATTGCTGTCTGAATTGTCACCATTCTGCACAATTTTAGACTCCATTTCCAGTGTTTACATTAATGCTGTGAAGGCGTGTATTGAATGGAACAATATGAAGCTTATTCTTCGGAGTTCTTTGTAGTTGTTAAGGCCTTTTCACTCTGTACGTTTTGCCAGTTGTTAAAATCATATCAGTACGATCTTAGTAAGACAAAATGCTGCCATTTTATCTATGTGGGTTTGTTGATTGACTTAATGCTTTTGTCCAGTGAGTCATATCTGCCTACAAAGATCACATTTACAAAAGGAGTTTTTATATTTTTCTTTAGTCATGGCATTTCTTTCTTTTTCTTTTCTTCTTTTGTAGATTCAGCCTGAAAAAAATATCCGTGGGAGCAAGCGAAACAGAAACATACTATATACAGTAGTAGAAATGCTCAAGGGACCAATTTATGCCTAAAGTCAGAGCAGAAAGTTTAACGCTATTATGGTTTGATTCCCACATGGAGGACTTCTGGAAACCTATCTCTGCTCAAAACCATAATTTATATATGGTTTTATTTAGCTGTGATATTTATTTATTTATTTATTTAGCTGTGATATGACAATAAATAAATACATATTGATTTATTATCAATGAATAATGATTGGTGTAACATACAAGCCTAACCTAAATAATTGCGCATTATATGTAGCAGGAGATGAGTGTTGTATCCTCTTCAGCATTTAATACAATGTCAGGAAAGCATCTCTTCAAACAATGGTAAAGGTAAAGGTTCCCCTCAGACATAATGTGCTAGTTGTTCCCGACTTGAGGGAACAACTAGCAGCTCATCTCCGTTTCAAAGCTGAAGAGCCAGCACTGTCTGAAGATGTCTTCATGGTCATGTGGCTGGCATGACTAAATGTTGAAGGCACATGAAGTACTGTTACCTTCCCATCAAAGTGGTCCCTATGTTTCTACTTGCATTTTTACATGCTTTCGAACTGCTAGGTTGGCAGAAGCTGGGACAAGTAACAGGAGCTCACTCCATTACGCAGCACTAGGAAGTTGAACCGCTGAACTGCTGACCTTCTGATCGACAAGCTCTGTGTCTTAGCCACCACATCCCAACAAACAGCGATAAATATATAAAATTAGGTTATGCAATTTCCATGCCTAATTGGGATTTCACAATAGCAATCCGTCCCTTTCACAAGAATGTGAAGTTCCTTTTGGCAATTTTAAACTAAACAACAACTCCCCAACTTCCTAAAAATGATGATGCTTCTTTGAATCCAAGCAGAATTTTTAATGCAGAAACTGTATTTAAGGAGCAATATTTCTCAGCCATAGCAACTTTCAAGATATGTGGACTTCAACTACCAGAATTTGTCAGCCAGGAGGAATTGAAGTTCAGGACATCTTTAAGTTGCAGAGATTGAGAAATGTTGTGCTAATGATAAAGCAGACAGTGTAGTCCTTCAAATGGGTTCAAGAATGATTTCCTACCACATACCTTTGTTCTGAGGACAATTAGTATGAGCCAAAAATTCTCACTCACAGCTCTTCTAGGTGAAGAACAACTTAGATATCTTAATAAAATAGTACATGCATCATAGCTGCTGAATGAGACCCCCTTCCCAGCAAAAAAAGCAGTAAATTAAATTTGCAATGTAGTTTTCACTTTAAAATGTGTATAGTAGTGACAATTCTACAGAAAGAAAATGCCTCTGTGTGCAAATAATGTACAAAATACATGACCACAGGATGATGGTTAGGAAAAGCTGTGTACATCTGACAAAACAGAAATAAAAATGTAAATGTTTTGAGAAATGTGCCGAAAAATATATAAATGTTTGCTACAAGAACACGATCAACCAGTGCAGTGGTGGGTTTCTGCAGGCTCGCACCTACTTGCGAGAGCCGGTTGGTGAAATTTAGAGAACCGGTGAGAGGGGGTTCCACCGGCGTACCTGCAAGTAAATCTGGCCCACCGCTGCCAGTGACCCAACAGGAAGGAAAGGAAAGGAAAGGAAGGAAGGAAGGAAGAAAAGAAAGAAAGAAAGAAAGAAAGAAAGAAAGAAAGAATTTATCATCACAATTGAGTCCAAAATTTTGGTTGCTAAGCAAGAGCGTTGTTAAATGAGTTTCACCACATTTTAAAAGGTGGCCACTCCCACCCTGTCACATGACTGCCAAGCCACGCCCACAAAATAGGCCACACCCACAGAGTAGGTTCTAAAAAATTTGAAACCCACCACTGAACCAGTGGTGCAATTCAGCCAGTTCTATCTGGTTTGGGTGAAGCGGTAGCGGTGGCAGCAGGAGGCTCTGCCCACCCCACCTGGATGCTATTATGTCCCATTTTTGACACTTTGCGCATGCGCGGAAGGTCCATGCACCCACGCTCACATTAGTGAACTGGTAGCAAAGGTAAGTTGATTTCACCCCTGGAATCAACCATTGTTGTGAGTAGAGAAATAAGAAACTATAGATTGATTCACGCCTTGATTTGGGCACATTTTCTTTCTTAACTCTCTCCAACTTTTCAAGTTGAAAACTCTCTGTAGAACTTTAGCAAGGTGAAGGATTAAGTCTCTGCTATGGTTATATTTAAGTGTATACCCACAAACATGTGGTTCTATGAGATATTAGTAAAATATTTTGTAAATATCTGTTTTGAGTGAAACAATAGAAGTCTGTGTTTTTCTGATTAGGAGTTATCTCTTCTTAATCATATCTCACTGTGTCAAAACTGAAAGCGGTTGGTTTAAAATGAAATTCCAAATAAGAACAGAATTCTACAGAAAAAGAAAATGTAGACCGATAAAGAACATGTATAAACGGTACATGATGAAGTCCACCCATTTGTCTTTTGTCATACTTTCCACCTAAGTAATATTTTCTTTGGTTCTCACGGTCTTCATTATTTTGTACATGTTTCTAGATTCATAATGTTGTATCTTAATAGGAGATTTGCTGAGTTTTCTTTTCAAGATTATTCTCATTATGAGGCACTCTATTCCGTGAAAAAAAAAACCGAAACTCTACAAATTAAAGAACATTATGAATTGAGACAATCTGTGCTTTCAGAATTAAAGTCTAAAGCTGTAAAAGGAGAAGGAACTGAGAAGTAGGGTATAAAAGATAATTTAGGCCATAGTTCTTATTACTCCCATCTGCGATAGAAAATAATTCAGCTACTTTGATAAAATTACTTCTAATGGCTGAGGAGGGAGAAGAACAGAAGAAAGGGAGGTAGTTTTTCAACAGATTCAGCGGATTAATTCTGTTCAATGTTCTCACTGCAACCAGTAGGAATTGCCTTGGAAATATTAGAATGTTTGATAAAGAAGGAGCTGTATATAGAATTTATAGTTTATACCAGGAGTTTCCAACCTTGGTAACTTTAAGGTTTGTAGACTTCAACTCCCAGAATTCTCCAGACACCATGAAGTCCACAAGTCTTAAAGCTGCCAAGGGTGGACGTTCCTAGTTTAAATGTTATAAATGTTATACATTTATTTATTTATTTATTTATTTATTTATTTATTTATTTATTTATTTATTTATTTATTTATTTATTTATTTATTTATTTATTTATTTATTTATTTATTTATTTTCTATACCACCCTTCTCCCATTTGAGACTCAGGGCGGTGTACAGCCAGAATAAAAATGATAATACAGAATTTAAAAAACAGTATTAAAAAGAAATATTAAATAATTGGCCGCTATTTAAAATCCCAAACTAAAATCACTATTAAAAATCCCTTTAAAATTATGATAGCCCAGCAGCGCAAAATAGGTGCGTCTTCAGGGCCCGACGGAAGAGATGTAGGTCCGAGATTGTCCTTAGTCCAGGGGGTAGGTCATTCCAGAGGGCAGGAGCTGCCACAGAGAAGGCTCTCCCTCTGGGGGTCGCAAGCCGGCATTGTTTAGCTGATGGCACCCTGAGGAGGCCCTCTCTGTGGGAGCAAACTGGACGGTGGGAGGTATTTGGTAGCAGGAGGCGGTCTTGCAGGTAACCAGGTCCCTTGCCATGGAGCACTTTAAAGGTGGTTACTAGTACCTTGAAGTGCACCCGGAAAGCCACAGGCAGCCAGTGCAGCTCGTGCAGGAGAGGTGTCATGTGGGAGCATCTAGAAGCTCCCAGAATCTCCCGCGCGGCCGCATTCTGAACTAACTGGAGCCTCTGGGTGGAAGCCCCATGTAGAGAGCGTTGCAATAGTCCAGGCGGGAGGTGACGAGGGCTTGGGTGAGTTGAGGCAATTTCTTCTTTTAAGTCATATTGGAAATCCTGAAGAGCAAAAAGGCCACCAGTACATCATGTGCTACAGGACTTGTGTTACATTGCGGTGTCTGCTGAGGCTTAGAAAGGTCATGTGCTGAGATCAGAGGAGTAATAGACATTCTCCCTCATTTTGCTTTTGAGGCCAACCCATGTACCGTTGTCTTGGTCAAAGAGACAAATATGGGAGACATATTTTTCAAGGTGTTGAATAAAATGCTCTCTCAGCCTCATCTTCAACCATTGGAATCATGCACTGAACTTGTCTGCTAGAATAATTTCAGGAAGATGGCTGGACATGTTGAATTACATAAACACGATTTGCATTAATAAAAAAGGATTATAAACTGGCCATTAACTAACCCAAAGCATTCCATGGGTCTTAGGTAGGCAAGCAAGACATCTTTGGTTTAAGGGAAAAAAAGGTTTCTAAATCTTTCTTTCCTGCATTCCATGTCCTCCCTTTTTATTATGCCCAAAAATGAGATGAAAGAGAAAATGTGTATGATTCTCATCTCTGGAGATCTTTACAGTAAGTGCTTCTGAAGAAAAAATTCCATAGAGGATTCCTAGGACTTTAAATGCCTAAAATGGAAAAAGTGAATGGCCGAAGTCTCTCGGCCCTTTTCAGCAAATATGTGCAGCTTAGCTGGACAGGCTACAGGAGCTGTCTATTAAACACCTGACTTTATGCCTGTGGAATTTTTCTGTTCCGTGGAAATGGGACACCGGTAAACCTTTCCAACTGGAAATATTGGATTTTCAAACCTGCCTATTAGCCAGATGATCTTAATATTTTGGAAGGAGACAAATTTCGTGCAAAATGGGCTCCATAAATTTCCATGTGCGAAAAAGAACTCTTGGATTTTACTGGCACAAGGAGGCTTGGAATTTTTCTGCCCTTACTGGTAGACAGTTGACTTGTTTCAAATTGGATACGCAGATGTTGGGGAAAGAGAAGCAAACATTATTTCTATGTTGAATGCTGCTCAGATTAGGAAAGCAGGCAGCCCTGCCATACTCTGATTAATATTGGCCCCTGTTATGCTTCGACATGGCAGAAGGTGAGGAAACATTCTCTGCTTATGAGTGGTTTCTCTTCCTTTCCTCAGTTATTAGCTTTTCATCTTGAATATAGGGTAACTGAGTATCTTGCTTTAAAGGGCATAGCCTGTTCTTCAGTGGACACTGCAATCCAAAGCTTACCGTATTTTTCGGCATATAAGATGCACCTTTTCTCCCCTAAAAAGAGGCTGAAAATCTGGGTGCGTCTTATACATCGAATACAGCACTTTTTGCCTCCTGGAACCCCACCCCCTTCACCAAAATGGCTTACATAGCCTTATAGAGTCTTAAAGTTGCCAAGTTTGGGAACCCATGAGTTAGAGGGATTGATGAGTGCTGTGCCAGCAGAAACAAGGTTTTAGGTGCCACAGCGATTTCCTTCTCCAGCACATGGATAAATACACTTGGAAACATCTACTTGCCTACCTACTGTATTTCTCTCTCTCCCTCTCTCCCCCTACCTATCTACTGTATTTCTATCTCTCTATTTTTCTTTCTCTATCCCTCTACCTACCTACCTACCCACCTACCTACCTACCTACCTACACACTCTCTCTCCCTACCTACCTACTGTATTTCTCCCTCTCCCTCTCTCCCTCTCCCTCTCTCCCTCTCTCCCTTTATCTACCGATCTATCTAACTACACTCTCTCTCTCCCTACCTACCTACCTACTGTATTTCTCTCTCTTTCTCTCCCTCTCTATCCCTCTATCTACCTACCTACTTTTTTTTAAAAAAAAAAAGCCTCTTCAAAACCTGGGTGTGTCTTATACTCCAGTGTGTCTTAAACTCCGAAAAATATGGTATTTAAAGAAAAAGAAACATTGGGAGGCAGAGCAGGACTCCTGAAGGCATCATCAGCTTGTAAGCACCTAAAGAATAGACCAAGTGGAGATGCTGGCTATCAGATAATTATCTTTCCCATGGTGGACTGTATATTTCTTCAATCGAGATGCACAAGAGACGTTTTATCAAATAATGGTGATGCTAAAGGCTGTTCGTTCCTTTCCAGCATAGCAGCTTTCTAGGTTTGGTTGAACAAAGGAAAATTTAAAAACAAAGTTAAGAGGGATATAGGAAAAAAGAGCATTTCAGGACATGATGATGATGATGATGATGATGACAACCACCAAACCTCTGCCCACCACCATGTCTTTTGATTGTGGCAAACTCAGAAGACTTCTGCAGATTGAATGTTTCTAGCACAGACAAAATCAAAGTAAAAAGTCTAACTGATAAAATGTACGATTAATTTAATATTCTTACAACATATTTTTGAAGAAGAATATACAAGTCTACAAAATTTTATTCAAAACTGTATTTATAGAGCACGGGGAGAAAAGGGAATCAGATAATTAATTACAATAATCCAAGAGACTCTCACAATCTAACCAAGGAATTTTTGTTATTGGGAATTCTGACCTTTTACGTCACAAGGAAGAAACTTTTGGTATCAAATACAAAATCTTTCTTACAGACTTTTGGCTGTTTAGGAATTTTATTCCATCAGAGAGAAACTTCTTCAACAAAGGTAGAGTTAATTGTACACAAATAAAGCTTTTTGCAAGAAGATATCTTCTTGGCATAGTTTATATGTGCCTAAAGCAAAAGGCTATTGAATTAAAATTGATAGACTCAAATTTTGCCAATTTTCATTTAATGTTTTCTACATGTCTTTGGTTAAACTAGCTGTAATAAACATTTCACACTGGATTTTTACTTAGCAATTTAAAGTGCTGCTGTTAACACAAAGACACCTCAATGTCTTGGTGCCTTGGCTTCCATCTTACAATTATGTCAGGAGAAGCAGCCGATTATTCCCCACTTGGGGGAAGTCAAAGGGCCAATGCTCAGAAGCATCGTTTTTCCATGGTATCACCCTGCCACTAGAGGGCACTCTTTTAGGTGATTGCCAGGGTAAGAAAAAGACCTCCCCCTCCCCCTCATTCCATCTGTCCCATTGGCCTTCGGTTTTATGGAACTCTTCTTAATTTTAATTGCTTTTATATTTATCTTTTTACCATTTGTGTACCTCCTGGAATCACTTTACTGGTGAGATGAGTGGCATATAAATTTAATAAATAAACAAATAAACAAACAAACAAATCTAATGATCATAACACTTAGTTCATTTCTGATGACCAAAATTACGGACAAAATCAATGAATGCATCTACATTACAGTATCGTTTTTTCTGATAATCACTCCCCCCACAAACAAAACCTTCTTTAAAAAAATAAGAAAATCAAATCCTCCCTTCAGGACATACCTCCAGCAGTCAATACCTCTAGATCTTATGGCGTTAAACATTAATGATGGAAGTTTTTGCCCAGAGGAATCCAACTTGGCCCTTTTGAAGATACCTCACGTTAGACTCTCTGGTACCTAATATAGGAAATGCAGCCCTGCCTTTCTGTCCAGCTCTGGGGGAAGAATTGATTCCAGGTGAGGGCAATGTGAGGAAAACGATTTCTTCTTCCTCAAGGGTATCAGATTGGGAGAAGCGGAACATACCGTAAAACAAGTAAAGAGCCTAGAACCTGGATGGCGAACCTATAGCATGGGGGCCACAGGTGGCACACGGAACCATTTCTTAGGGCACGGGAGGCGTTGCCCTGTCAGCTCCAGCATGCGTGTGTGCACTGGCCAGCTGATTTAGGCCTTCTTTTGAGGCCGTTTTTCACCCTCTGGAGGCTTCAGGGAAGCTCCTGAAGCCTCTGGAGGTTTGGGGGGGGGAGGCTGTTTCACCCTCCCCAGGCTCCTAGAAAGCCTCTGTAGCCTGGGAAGTGTGAAAAAAGCATGCCAAAAGCCATGAAAAGTCATGCACATAGCATTATGGGTGTGGCACACCCACACACGACCCCCCTGCGCTCCCCCCGCTTTTGGCACGCGAGCCAAAAAAGGCTAGCCATCACTGGCCTAGAACCATGTATTATCAGAAAAGTAATAAAGCACCCCAGTTGATTCTTGGGATGAATAAAATGTTTTATTTATGGAATGTTAGAGAGTTCTAGTTTTTGGTCAGGCTATGGAACTGGTCAGTTTAAGGAGGAGTTATGGACAATGAACACCTAAAACTGAAAAAGAGAAACAAAGAAAGAAAAAAAGGAGGGAGGGAGGGAGGGAAGGAAGGGAGGGAGGAAGGAAGGAAGGAAGGAAGGAAGGAAGGAAGGAAAATGAAATAGGTCCTATCAAGTTATATGTGAGGGCTACAGGTGTGATCAAGAACTAGTGTACTAATTGACATGGTAACGCAAAAGACAATTGGAAACAGCTTCAAAATAATCTGGAAAATAGAAGTGCTCCTTATATATTTCCATTTTCTGCTTTCTGAGAATATAGTTCCAAAAATTTTCATTTTCAGCAAATCTGCTAAAAGGTGGTTTTTTGGTGGGGTTTTTTTAGAAGATGGATTAGGATAAAATCTTGGCTTTATTTAAAACTAGTCTCCCCTGCCCGCCTCCCCCCCCCCCATTTTTTAAAAATGATCTCTGTTCCCTGATATCTTACCAAGTGTTTTCCAGAACAGTAAGTTTCAAGAATATCTCAATTTGTATTTATTTATAGAATATACCACTGTGGTGCAGAGTTATTTATTCAGACTGGAAACATTTAGTAAACAAACAATTTGTTCTAAGTTACCATGCCTGGAATGATACCAAGTACACACAGACAATTGGAAATGGGAATGTCAGCTCTGCTCAATGTTCAAAGTGTCTCTTTCTTATTTATTCCCACCATATTACTGAGTTTTAGAAACTGAAAACAGAAGCCAACACACTTCAAAGGAACAATTTATAGTGTGTAGAATGCACCAAATTGGAGGAGTCATCCCCCCCAATTATTCTGCCAGCTTCTTATGGATTATATAGGTTGACGTGGCTGTGCCTATTTGCAGAACTAGTGAACAATTAGGTAGCAAGTGGCATCTGGTGAAATCATGGTGGCTATAGGTATTTGCCAAATTTACCACTGTTGCAATTATTCACTTCATGACTGCATGGTTCACTTAACGACTATAGCAAAAGAGAACATAAAATTGGGCACAACCTCCTTAACAACTGCCTTGCTCATCAACAGAAATTTTGATCCCAATTGTGATTGTAAGTTGAGGACTACCTGTAGACAAGAGGGACTGATTGCAAATTTTCCTTGTGTTCCTACATGCCTGGCTGCATTCAGCATGAAGAATAACAGGAATACAATGTTGGAAGGGACCTTAGAGGTCTTCTAGTCCAACCCCCTGCTCAAGCAGGAGATCCTATACTATTTCAGAAAAATGTTTATCCAGTGTCTTCTTAAACATCTCCAGATCAGAGGAATTTTCTGGGAATGCCCTTAGTTGCAGGCACAAGCAACTCTCAGGCTGAAAGAGCCGTGGTGGTGCACTGGTTAGAGTGTAGTACTGCAGGCTATTTCTGCTGTCTGCCAGCTGTCTGCAATTTGGCAGTTCAAATCTCACCAGGCTCAAGGTTGACTCAGCCTTCCATCCTTCCGAGGTGGGTAAAATGAGGACTCGGATTGTTGGGGGCAACATGCTGACTCTGAAAACCGCTTAGAGAGGGCTGTAAAGCACTGTGAAACATATATAAATCTGAGTGCTATTGCTATATGTTCAAGCATCCTTACACAGACATTCAAAATAAATGTCTTATACAGGTTTACTTCAAATTTCTGGAATCAGTGACTGAGCTCTAAAGCTCAGTGCTTGGGGATGAGAAATCAGGGTGTCAGAAAAAATAAGGCACCTCAAAGAGAAAATTATATCTCAAATCTTTTCAGTTCTGGCCTCACAGCTCAATGAAGGTGTCAACCCAGTGTGCCACAGCAGTGAAAAAAGCAAACTCATTGCTAGGGATCATTAGGAAGGGTATAGAAAATAAGTCAGCAAGTGTCATTTTGCCTCTTTATAAATCTATGGTGAGGCCCCATCTGGAGTATTGTGTACAGTTCTGGTCACCATGCCTTCAGAAGGATATTATGGAAATGGAAAAGGTGCAGAGGAGGGCAACCAGAATGATTAGGGGGCTGGAACACCTTCCTTACCATCTGAGGCTGCAATGGCTGGGCCTCTTCACTCTAGAACGACGGCGCCTGAGAGGTGACCTGATTGAAGTCTATAAAATCATGCACGGTGTGGACAAAGTAGAAAAGGAAAAACTGTTTTCCCTATCGCACAACAGTAGAACTAGGGGGCACTCCATGAAACTTTTGGAAGCTAGACCTCAAACAAATAAGAGGAAGTACTTTTTCACCCAGAGGATCACTGGTCTATGGAGCTCCCTGCCAGAAGAAGTGGTGACAGCTGTCAGCCTCGACACCTTTAAGAAAGGATTAGACGAGTTCATGGAGAACAAGGGTATCAATGGCTATCATGATGGATGCCTAAGGACACCCTCCGGGATGGAGAGATAGGCAGGATATTTCTCAATGCCATTTGCAGGGAATCATAAGCAGGTGAAGACATCTGCTTGGGAATACCCTGAAGCAAATGGTGAGCCACTGTGTGAGACAGAATGCTGGACTGGATGGGCTGTGGCCTGTTCCAGCAAGGCTGTTCTTATGTTCTTATGTTCACAGACTGCTTGTTACTCCCCCCACCCCAAAAAAGGGATTACTGTGAAGGAACACAGCCCTTATCAGGGGAAAAAAGAAAAGAAAACACAGATCCTATTTCCTTCCAAGCTGGATGAACATCATTAACACTGATACGAATATTGCTATATGTTATTTCCTCAGGAGAATGACATAGGACTGTGACTTTAGCTTCATTTAGAACTGGGCTGACTTGTACCTTTTACAAAGAATGGATGCAATAAATTGATATCCTTAACTGTGATGTGGAGAATGTGTGTGTGTGTGTGTGAAATATTTCTTGCTATTCTTGTATTCTACCATTCTCTTATTCTACCAACACACGGGACCGTATAACCACATTACATTATAGAAAGTTGTTGTCCATTTTCTGCAGAATAATGTAGCTGGCGTGAAAACCTTTGGCTGTGCCCTGCTACTTCAGTGGAGCTGTTATGGAAATGTCAAACTTTCATTGTGACACTCCTGGTAAAAAAATTGAGGTCTAAGTTTTTAAAACAGGAAGTGTTTAGACATCGCACACTCTTCACTTTGAAAAAAAAAAACCATTGACGGCTCTTACATCTGAGGAACATCTGCCAACTGAAAACATCTGGTATCAATATATAGGCTCTGAATTTTTGTGCCTTGGGTTCACTCCACTTGTTGCATTCAAATATGGCTGCTTTAGATTATTTCTGCTATATGCCATTGTAATGAATGCAGCATATACTTGCTGAATTAGGCTGATGGCAAAGCTACTTATTTTTTCACCCATCGGTATCTAACGTGTGATTGCTATTTTATTGATAAAATTATTTATGGCCTGCCTTTCAATGTAGGCTGATGGAAGGTGTCAAGCATACTTTGGGAAGGAGGGAATTGACAGCATCACTGGTAATTTGCAACCTAATTAATCTCTGACAGCAGGAGACCTCAGCTAGTATTCAACTGAAGGCCATGATTCTTTCAGACTATCCACACCCTGTTTGGTGAATATGTGGCATTTTTGTTCCCCTTTTTGGACTGAATAAAGGTCACCTGAGATCTGCTACACAGGCTAGCCAGTCTCTCACGTTGTAACCAATGACTTTGTATTAATAGAAAATACTTCCATTTTTACAAGTTGAAATCCCTCTGTCCCATTACTTAATGTAGTGTGAGAGGCATAGTAGTGGAAACTGAATTTAGTAAATTTTAGGAGAATGTGAATGGGGCGCGGCATGAAAGCAACACAACCAGAGAACAGGTCTAACTCCCCTTTATTGCTCCAACTCTGCCCCCAAATGTTCCCACATTCAGTCCTGGAGCAAAGTCTCACACGCATCTTCAGAAGTCTCTAGCTGCAAGTAGTCCAGTAAGCCAGGTTAACCAAACAGCAACCAGGGCCAGCACTACAATAAGCCAGATTATCCCAAACGTTAACCAAGGCCAGCAGTCCAATAAGCCAGGTTAGCTAAACATAACCAGAGAAAGAAGTTCAGCTAAGCAGGCAGACTGGCAAGCCCCACAAGACAGAGAACAGCAATCTCCAGGCTTTGGCAAGTGCACATGAGGCTCCACAGATTCAATGCTTATTCCCAACAAGTTCCCCTCCCACCGGCAGATGTAAGGACATCTCAGTCCCCAGGTGTGCCTTGTGAAAGGCAGTGGGACACTCTCCTCCCCCATAACGTTGATCTCGCCTTCTCTCTTCCCTCTTTGCTCTCGGATCAGGAGGGGGTAGTCCTTGCTCCTCTCCTGAGCTTTCCCTGTCTGCAGGCCTTACTAATTCAGAAAAGCCTTGCCTGGGCTGATTCTGTCTTTCTTCAGTTTCCTTCAAGGCCAACAGAGCCGGCCTCTCCATCTCTGTCAGTTCTTATATTGAAAAAGTTTTATTGGTTTTACATTTTTTCTATAGGGTAGGGTAAGGGATACAAAGAAATTTTGAGAGCATTCACGTCAGAGTCGTCGGCCCTTCCGAGACCTCAAAATACAAAGTATAAAATAACAAAAAAAAAACATTTTTCATAACACTACAAGGTAAAAGCAAGTACATATACCTAAATTCTCAATTCCATGCTGTCAGACATTTACAAAAATCCAGATAAAATATTATGAAAATTGTTCAGAAAAATCAAGGCAAAGTTATTTTTTCGATCTAAGTCTCTTGGCTATTGTATCTTCTTTTTCTCCTCCCTGGCCCCCAGCGGGCGGGGCCGCGGCCCCCTCCGTCCCCCCTGGATCTTCCCCCAGGGCAGAGGAATGTTTTTTAAGAAAGGCTTCCGCCTCAACAACTGTTTTAATCCTCACTCTTCCTCCTTCCCAGAACACCAGCATCCCTTCGGGTGTCACCCACTTGAACCAAATCCCGTGATCAAATAAAATTTTTGACAAGAAGGAAAATTCCCTCCTTGCTTCTCGAATCTTTCTAGGGATCTGCTTCAAGATAGCAACCTCTTTTTGTTGGTAAATTAATGGACTACCTCTCTGCACTTTCAGGATTTCCCCTCTGGTTGACCTTCTAACAAATTTCACATGTATCTCTCTAGGCACTTCATTTATCCTGGCATATGCTGAGTTAATTCTGTAGGCTAGGTCAATGTCCCCCCTGATCTCATCTTTAGGTTTTTGTAAATAGTCTGCTAAAATTGTGCTCATAAGATCAGGGAGGCATTCACCAGATTCCTCAAGAACGTTCTGAAATCTCAAAAAATGTGTCATTCTTTCCATATCTATCCTAGACACATGCCCATTTCTGTCAGTTCTTGTTCCAGCTCGTCTTCCCCGGCAGATTCCGATTCAGATGGGGGCATGACACAGGGTCTACTTTCTACTAATGCAAAGCTACCATTGGATATAGAAGACCTTTCTCCGAGTATTTATTATAGCATAATGTAAACACTTGGACTATGTGAAGAGATTGACGAAGAGATTCAATTAAAAGTTAATTTGAGCAAATTTATTTTTAATTGATCCATCTAATGTAGAATAAACTCTTGATTATTCTCTCTTAACATCCTGGAAGTCACTTAAGCTAGAACATTTTCAGAGTATTTATTTATTTATTTATTTATTTATTTATTTATTTATTTATTTATTTATTTATTTATTTATTCATTCATTCATTCATTCATTCATTCATTCATTTATTTATTTATTTATTTATTTATTTATTTATTTATTTATTTATTTGTCGTATTTGTCTACCGCCCTATTTCTCCAGTGGGACTCAGGGCGGTGCACAGAAAAGATAAAAAGACAATGCATACAATAACAATATAAAAAGGATTACATTTAGGGGTCTGTGCTAAAATTGTGGTTAAGAACTATTAAAATCACTAAATTAAAAGTAAACCATTAAAACTATGCCAGGCCGGCATAGTTGATAGACAGTTTATTATTACCATCTTTATTTTAATTTTATGTTTTTGTTTCATTATTACTAAATGAATGAGGGATTGGTTATTTTGTAATTTTACTGTTTTCTTCCTTTTTTTTTATATATCTTATGTTTTAATTTTGATTTTGTTTTGTAACTATTTGTATTTCTTTTTATTAATGTATGTTACTATGGATCTGTAGATTGGAGGCATCCACAATGAATGGGAATGGATTTCCTATGCGCATTACATAGGGAACAAAAATCAATAATGCTCTCTTCCCAGTTCACCGAAACTGTGTGCATCTGAATTTATTTTCTGATTTTGAATGTTTGGAAAATCAAAACAAAGTGACTGGTGACATTTGAAGAATAGATTTTAAAATAAAATATTTATAAACTGTTTTAAATTCTAAATGGCCTTTAGCATATTTAGTTTCAACCAATTGGTACCATCATAATATCAAATAAATCTTAAATCAAACTACGGTGTATTTGCTATTTTGTCTAATAGAGTGCAATTATTTTCTGAGAAAATGTCCAATATTCCACAATTAGGCTTTCACTGTAACATCTAAATCGTGTTGCCAGCCAGCCTAATATGTAGCGAAATGTATTTTTAATGTGGTTTCACCTTTACTGGGGAAACATTTTTCTTTTTCTCAATTAATTCAGCCGTTTCAGTTGCCACCTATGAATAGCAATTATTTCAATATCCAAAGGATCTTCGCAATCTATTTTCCAGCTCCCCATTTGAGCCAAGAACAGCTAAAACTGCTGGTTGGAAACAGTTCTTTAATGTGATTTCTTTCCCAGCCGTTCTCCTTTTGCTGAAAATCCCTTTTCCTTGATAACTCTATAAAGTATACTAATCACCCTAATGAAGACCAGCACTGGCAGGAAAGGGGAACCTTTCTAACTTACTTTTCCTACCAACTTTTCCTTTTCTCCCCCAAGCAAACTTTCCTTTCCTTTCCCATTTTAAGCTCAATTGTGCTCAAGGCTTCCTTTTCAACATATGTGCGCATGTGTCAATGCCACATTTTAGAACTGTAGAATTGAAAGATACCAACAAGTTTTATTGGAGCATCTCTTATAGGTGACTTTCTAATCTCTGTTTGAAGGCTTCCTGTGGAAAGAACCCACCGCTTAATGCAGTAGCTTACTACCCTGAGTGGCAGCTGATACAGGCAGGAATTGCCTCCTCATATCTAGCTTGAACCGTGGCTGCACAGTATTGCAAGCTAATTCTGCTGACTGCCAGCAGGATTTTGGGGGGTAATTTGCTGACTTTGTGCTTAGAGAGGGTTGTAATAAATAATAATAATAATAATAATAATAATAATAATAATAATAATAATAATAATAAAAATAAATAAATAAATAAATAAATAAATAAATAAATAAATAAATAAATAAATAAATAAATAATAATAATAATAATAATAATAATAATAATAATAATAATAATAATAAAAATTTTAATTTATAACCCGCTCTCTCTCCCCGAAGGGACTCGAGGCGGGGCACAGGGAATTTAAAATACACATAAAATCACAAACATAGTACAATATAAAATAAAATTAAACTAACCCTGTGCTAAAATCCCATATTAAAACTAAAAATTAATCATTAAAAAACCCTAAAAACAGTTGATTGTAAAACATTGTGAAGTGGTATAATAATAATAATAATAATAATAATTTAATTTATATCCCGCTCTCTCTCCCCGAGGGGACTCGAGGCGGGGCACAGGCAATTAAAAATACAAATAAACACAGACAAGTACAAAATACAGAATTAAAAATAAATTAAATAAATCCTGCGCTAAAACCTATAAACTAAAAATTACCCCTAAAAAAACCCTAACCTAAAAAGAGACTACCCAAGGCCGGCCAGACGAAAAAAGTGAGTCTTTAATTTTAAGCGGAAGGAGCGGAGGTCCGTAGTTGTCCTGATATCGGGGGGAAGGTCATTCCAGAGGGCTGGGCCCGCCACAGAGAAGGCCCTTCCCCTGGGCGTCGCCCGCTGACAAAGTCTAGTGGACGGCACCCGGAGAAGTCCCTCTCTGTGGGAGCGAATCGGCCGTGAGGATGTATGGGGCAGGATCCGATCCCGCAGGTAGCTAGGTCCCGAGCCATGGAGCGCTTTGAAGATGGTAATTAACACCTTGAAGCGCACCCGGAAGACGACAGGTAGCCAGTGCAGCTCGCGCAAGAGCGGTGTTACATGGGCAAACCTAGAGGTGCCCATAATTGCTCGCGCGGCTGCATTCTGGACCAACTGAAGCCTCCGGGTACACCTCAAGGGGAGCCCCATGTAGAGAGAGTTGCAATAATCCAGTCGGGATGTCACGAGAGCATGAGTGACTGTGCGAAGGGCGTCCCGATCCAATAGGGGGCGCAACTGGCGTACCAGGCGAACCTGGTAAAACGCCCTCCTGGCCACGGCTGTCACTTGATCTTCCATGGACAGCCGGGTATCCAGGAGGACACCCAAGTTGCGCGCCCCATCCACAGGGGCAAGATGTTCGCCCCCTATGGCCAGCGTTGGAGAGAGCTGGTTGAACCGGGCAGCCGGAAACCACAGCCACTCGGTCTTGGTCGGGTTGAGCCTAAGTCCGTTACTTCCCATCCAGATCCGCACGGCTTCCAAGCACTGGCACATCACCGCTACGGCATCGTTGGGGTGGTTTGGGGTAGATATGTACAGCTGGGTGTCATCAGCGTACAGGTGGTACTCTACCCCAAAACCACGGATGATCTCGCCCAGCGGCTTCATGTATGCGTTAAACAGGAGAGGCGAGAGGACCGACCCCTGAGGCACCCCGCATGTGAGGGGTCTCGGGGTCGACCTCTGCTCTCCTGCACGCACAAATTGCGATCGGCCAGAGAGGTAGGAGGAGAACCACCGTAAAACGGTGCCTCCCACCCCCAACCCCCCCAGCCGATGCAATAGGATACCATGGTCGATGGTATCGAAAGCCGCCGAGAGGTCTAATAGGACCAGGATGGAGGAACATCCCCCATCTCTGGCCCTCCAGAGATCATCTACCAACGCGACCAATGCCGTCTCGGTGCTATGCCCGGGCCGAAAGCCGGACTGGCGCGGATCTAGATAGTCAACTTCCTCCAGGTGACGGGGAAACTGTTGTGCCACCACACTCTCAACAACCTTCGCCAAGAAGGGAAGGTTGGAGACTGGACGGTAGTTGTTCAAAAGAGCTGGGTCCAAAGAGGGCTTCTTGAGGAGGGGCCTCACCATGGCCTCTTTTAGGGAGGCAGGCAAGGAACCCTCACTCAAGGATGCGTTGACAACCTCTTGGAGCCAGCCTCGTGTCACCTCCCAGGATGCCAGTACAAGCCAGGAGGGGCACGGGTCCAATAAACATGTGGTGGCTCGCAGTCGCCCACGTAGCCTGTCCATATCCTCGGAAGTAACGGAGTCAAACTCCTCCCAAACAAGATCTCTCTCGTGGCATCCCACTGGGTCATGAATGGGGGTTAGCTCACTCTGTATCTGGGCGGTTTTCTCCTGCAGAAAAATCACAAATTCCTCTGCTCTACCCTGTAGCGGGGCTTCCCGTTCCCTCTGTTGAAGGAGGTCGCGGGTCACCCTAAACAGGGCGGCAGGGCGGTTTTCTGCGGATGCTATGAGAGTGGCACAATGATGACGTTTGGCCACTCTCAGCGCCACAATGTAAGTCCGTAAATGGGCTCTTACCTGTGTCCGGTCAGATTCAGAGCGGCTAGCCCTCCATCTTCTCTCTAGGCATCTCTTGCGGCGTTTCATCACCCGCAGCTCCACAGTGAACCAAGGAGCCAGGGTGGTTCGCCGCCGCGAGAGAGGCCGCAGGGGCGCGACCCGATCTAAGGCTCCCACGGCCGCACTATTCCATGCGGCCGTGAGGTCCTCCATCGGGGCGCGGGTCAGGGATACAGGAAATGGCCCAAGCGCTGTCTGGAACCCATCCGGGTCCATCAAGCGCCTGGGGCGGTACCAGATTAGTGACTCTGGTTCCGCCTCCCCGCGGAGGGGAGCAGCGGTCGGAAAGTCGAGCCGGAGAAGTGAGTGGTCTGACCATGACAAGGGTGTGATGACTATGTCCCCTGTACCCAGATCACTTTTCCATTGGCCCGAGACAAAGATGAGGTCCGGCGTATGTCCACCCTCGTGAGTGGGGCCTTGAATTACTTGGGTCAGGTCCATGGCCGTCATGGAAGCCATGAACTCCCGAGCTACCACGGATGATTCGCCCAACGATGGCAGGTTAAAGTCCCCCATGACTATAAGTCTGGGGGTCTCCACTGCCACCGTAGCGATCACCTCCAGGAGCTCGGGCAGGGCTGCTGCTACATAGCGGGGAGCCAGGTATACAACCAGCAAGCCCAACTGCCTCCCTAGGCCCCACCTCACGCAGAGGGACTCACAGCCGGAAGTCTGAGGCACAATGGTCTCTCTCGGCTCAAGGCCTTCCTTAATAATGACCGCTACCCCACCACCCCTGCCTAGGGCCCGCGGCTGATGAAATGCGCGGTAGCCTGGTGGGCACATTTCAACGAGGGGATGTCCTCCCTCGTGGCCCAACCAGGTCTCCGCAATTCCTACCAGGTCCGGCTCCCCCTCTGACACAAGGTCACTAATGAGGGGGGCTTTGTTGACAACGGACCTGGCGTTGCAAAACATCAGCCGCAGACCCTGGCTCTGTATTCCCTGGCCACCTAGCCTGCGGGGGTTGTGGCACCCAACCGTTTGTAACCAACGGCTACGTGCCATCAACCGGGAGGAAGGAACTTGTCTCCCCTCGGACCTGCCCCTCCCCACGACCCTCTGGATGGGGAAGCCCTCCACCGGAATGACTTGTGTTTCCCCCCTCTTAACGAAACCATCCGCCTCCCTCCGTCGTCTGCTGGCTCGGCCCGTTCCCTTTTGGCTAGTCTCAACCTGTCTAAACCCTCCCCCCTCCCTGGTGCCCCCTAAAATAAACAGCAATTTGTTAACTAAAAAACCCCTACACCTGCGCTTTCGCCACTTCTCCTGACTTATTAGTCCCTCATCAAAGTGTGCCCTTGATAATACAGCGGGCCATACCTGCGAGAGGGGGGACTCCCGCAGTAGGATTAGGTCTGCCCTTGAATATATTACGGGTCACATCGACAGCAGGGAATCAATTTGGGTACAGAGATGTTTAGATGGTCGGAATAAATATTAAATATTAAATAAGATGTTAAAATATATATTCAATAAATATTGGAAAGATGTTAAAATTAATTAATTCCAGTAAGTTAATGATACGGTATAGAAAAGTTAAAATCCTGGGTATGATGGTCAATAAATAATTGCATAAAGTGCACATGATCACATAAGTGCACTATCACAGGCGTGGCCTTAGCAAGTCCAGTCCAGTCCCACTCTTCCAGAGCCTCAGGCCTCAGCCAAAGATGGTACATGGTTGGGCCCCTTGCAGGATCTCCCGGCCCCCCTTGTGGGTCCTGGTTTAAGTTGGTTTAAACAGAGTCAGTAGGGAACAGGGCCTCAGCCTGGATCTTCTTAGGCCTCGGCCCAGCTGTTATGCGGCCTCCCGGCTCCCGGCTCCCGGCTGCTAGACCTCCGATTTTCCACTCACCGGTACTCTAATGGAGTCGGCCAAATAAAGGAGTCCAGATTGGGTCATCTTGGCTACGGCCCTGCTGTTATCGGGCCTAGATCGTCCTCGCCAGGTGTCCCTCCCAGACTGGCATCCCGGCCTTCTGCGTCCTGGCCCCCCATGGCCCTCCGCACTCGGCAGTCCCAGCTTGCCTTCTGTCCAGCCTGGCGTCCCGGCCTCCGGCAACCCGGCCTCTCACGTCCTTCGGCCTCCGACGGTCGGCGCGCCTCGGCAGACCTTCTGGCAAGCCTCCTGCCCAGCCTCCTGCCCGGTTTCCACCTCTCCAGCATCCAGCAAGCCTTCTGCCCGGTCTCCAGCACTCCGCTTTCTCCCCCGCTTTCTCCCCCCGGCGGGCTCAACAAGCCCGGCATCGGCCCGCCATCGGCCTGACGCCCGGCGTCTCCAGCTGACCGGCGCCTTCCGGTCAGCAAAACCCCCGTTCTTGGCCGTCAACTCACCCTGGGAGGCCGTCCATGGCCTCGATGGTAAGCCAGGGTGGTCACTTACTGGGCCCGACCCTCAAAGCTGGTAAGGAGGGTCGGGCGGCATCTCTTTTAACCAAAAAGCCCCCGCGGCCCGCGCGGAGCTCAAAGGCAGACCGCCATCTCTTCGCGCATGCGCAATGAAAAAGCCTAAGTCTAAGTGCTATTGCTAGTGCTATTGCTATTGCTATTGCTATTGAATCTTATAGTTCCTTATAGTTTCAACCAGTGTTGAAATTCATTTTTTTAAAAAACTACTGGCTCTATGGGCGTGGCTTGGTGGGCATGGCAGGGGAAGGATACTGCAAAATCTCCATTCCCGCCCGCTCTGGGGCCAACCAGAGGTGGCATTTGCTGGTTCTACAAACTACTCAAAATTTCTGCTACAGGTTCTCCAGAACCTGTCAGAACCTGCTGGATTTCACCCGTGGTTTCAACCCATTGGTTCTGCTCCTGTCCCTGAGGCAATACAGAAAGGTGTGTGTGTGTTTGTGTTTGTATAAAATGTAATTTTATTCAAACATTTTCGGCAGGATTTCCATACTCCAATTCTTACACTTTCATGGAAATAGATTTTCTTTTCATACAGTACCACACTCCACTGACTCATTAATGACTTAGTTCCTTATAACCTTCCAGTTTTTTTGTGCTGATTGTGAATATCATCCCACCAAATGTCAGTGGTGCCTAATACATCATAACTGTCTTTCTGAATTAGGATCGCTAGTTCTCATTGTTTATTCCTATACTTTGGGCATTGATACAGAAATATCTGATCTTTGAGTCACACTATCTACTGGCTGTTATAGTTTCCTGTGAATCACTGAGACCACCTTTGGCCTTCTTCTTTCTTGGCCTCAATCCTTGGATTATACTTGTTGGCTTTTGCCATCCTTTTTTCCCCTAGTTTCACATTTAACGCCCATGAGATTGGGTTGAAGGTACCTGCCAAATACTTCCCTCCTAGTCTTTCTACGATGTAGCCTGTTTGTTTTCAGAGATCCTTCATGAAATTCACGTAAGCCAATGTTGCAGAATCCAATTCTTTTATTGATAACACGTATATGTAGTCTTTAAAAGTCCCTATTTTACCAGTAAGATTTTGAATGGAAGTCAAGATAGCAATAGCTTTACAGCCCTCTCTCTAAGTGGTTTACAGAGTCAGCCTATTGCCCCCAAAAATCTGGGTCCTCATTTTACCAACCTTGGAAGGATGGAAGGCTGAGTCAACCTTGAGCCAGTCAGGATCGAACTGCTGGCAGTTGGCAGAGTTTGCCCACAATACTGCATTCTAACTGCTTTGCCACCAAGGATCTTTATCTTTAAAGCCATGTTTACCTGAATTCTATGATCCAAAAAATTGGCTTGAGGTGATTGGATCCTGTCATTAAAAAAATGTCATCTAATAGGATCCATGAAGTAAGCTTCACCTATGTTGTACCTATCTTCTACAACAGCAACTGAGAAATTTGTTGAAGGAATAAATAATAACTTAGGCCAGGGGTCTCCAAACTTTGCAACCTTTGCAACTTTGCAAAGCTCGCTGGAGAATTCTGGAATCTGAAGTCCTTCAGAATTAAAGTTGCAAAGGTTGGAGACCCATGACTTAGGCGACATGATTCAACATGTTATCTTAGCCTGACAATATTGACATTTGGTTTGGCAAAACTACTTCGTTCTTTTGAAGCTTACAATATCTTAGATTTAATCCTTGGTCTTTTGTTAAGCCATATAAACTTAGTTATTTGTTTCTATCAATCATTTAATATCATATTTTAATTTGTTATTGAAATCCTCTGACAGAGAAAATTAAGTTTTTTACAAGATGATACTTCTTCCTAACAAAGGCAATTTTTGCTTCCTCAGGGCTGAGAATAAATTATGTATAAAAATGCCTAATGAGGACACATCCTGTTTTTCAGCAGTTATTTCTAAGGTCATCCACGTCCACTTAATTTCATTAATTCATTTATAAAATGTAGAGATTGCTTCAATTTAAGAGATTCTCAACAGCAACTCACATTGGTTTCTTACTTGGCAAATGCAGGGCTACTATGTAGAATTGATCTGAAAAAAAATTGGAGAGCCTTTAGATCAAGTCAAGATTGGTCTTCTCACTGCTGGCATTGCACTCTGGTTGCTCCCCCTTGAAAGATTTCTCAGGGTGTTGAGTTCATTTAATCTTATTATGCAAGCCACAATTCTTTCATTGGCTAACTCTAAACCAATTTTCTTTTGGAAAGATTTCACATGCATTCTGGAATCTGAAATAAAGACTTGCCATTCATTGTTACTGTTTCACACTTGTAACATTTGTTGGTTTAGGCATTTCTAGGCTGGAAGGTATAATAATCTCTTGACTTATTTTCCTTTCCAATATAAATATCCAAAAATTTCAGCTAACTTTCAGCTATTGATTCTTTCCTTGCCCAGATTAATTCCTGAGGTATTTTCTCTCGCTCTCTCAATCTCTGTAAAACAGGGTGAATACTTTATTGAGTCAGATTTACAAAACTTTAAGCATAATTTTGGAGAGTGTGTTTCCTTCAGAATGTATATTTTTCATTACAATAAACTTTTCTTATTTGGAGCTGATTTTAAAATATTGCCTTGGAGCCTACGTTATTCCAAAGAAAGAAGATATTTATCTTGATTCAACATTAGATCATTTCCAATGTATTTTTGTTAAAGGAATGTGAACGCAAACCTTCTGTTGATCTTCCTGTTAGCAAGCAGTATTAGCTACTGGCCTCTAAGAAACAAAGCATCTTTATAATGCAGTTGATTTTTCAATATGGAGTCACTGAGTCTTCCTCCATGAGATCCTCATTGAAAAATGGTTGAGGGAGCTGAAGAACATAATACTGGTAGTCCTCAAGTTACAACCACAATTCAGCCGCAAATTTATGGTGTTTTTTTTTGAATAAAAGTTTTTTATTGATTTTTACAATTTTATAGTATAGGAAAAGGGTAATTAGGGTTTATATTATACATTTTAGAGCTTCCATACCAGAGATGGTGACTGCAATCGGATCCTCATACATTATCATGTTAAACAAATAGTGTTAGGAGATGTATACATTTAGCACATTTTTAAAAAAAGATTCATACATTCAATCTTTAGTTTTACATTTTCATCCATTTCAAGAATTACAATAATTTAAAATTAATTATTTTTGGGATCTGAGCCTTTTTGCTATCGCACCTTCTTTCTCCCTCCCCTCAGAGGGCGGGGCCGTGGCTCCTCCTGTTCCTTCTTCTTCATCTCCCAGGATTGAGGATCAAATTTATGTTCTTAAGTGAGAAATTTGTTAAGTCCCATTTTATGTCTCTTCTTGTCACATTTGTCATGTGAATTCACTGCAGTTGTAGTAACATGGTTGTCAGAAGGTTGCAAAACGACTCCTGAACACTGCAACCATCATAAATATGTGAGCATAAGTGTGAAAAATGGGCATAAATCTCTATTTTCAGTGCTGTTGTAACTTTGAACGGGCACTAAATGAAATGTTGTAAGTCAAGGACTACCTGTATATGAGTAATATATTATTCTCTCTTCTCTGCCACAGATTAGAAGCCAAGTAAAGGAAAATATTTTGGTGCATAAGCACACCAAAAGGCCCACCATCCCTGTCCTACTGTCCCCACTTATTTGTATCCATTTCATGTATTCATAATACTTATATCTGTTATCTTATACATGCTTGACAAATAAATAAAATAAAATGAATAAAATAAACTTGCAGCTGAGATGAACATTTTGGAATCCTCCTGTGATTTATATTTTCTAAGTCAGATCCACAAACTCTAGTAACATTGCTAAAAATCATCAGATATGATTTATTCACTTTAGCATTCTTTATGCCTTAGTAGAATTTCAACATCTTTCCCCAGCAACTACATCTGCATGCCAGGAAGTTTTTCATGACCAAATTTATGACTCTTCTTGGTAAAGAGATTAGTATTCTTTATCTACATGGTGCTTCTGTTGTATAGATATATGGATTTGTTTGGCTTTTAGGTAACTCAATAGTTAATTGTTGAGTTAATTTCCAAAAGTGGACAAATCCCTAAACTGATTTGGCCTGATTCATATGACACACAAATGAAAATAGATCTCCTATGAATATTTCCAACGTTTTGTTGCTTTATTATTAATTTTTAAGACATTAAAATATATTTTAATATTTTAAACCGCACTCAACGTGTAGTCCTCAATGGAACTGCATCTATATGGAAGGAAGTATGCAGTGGAGTACCCCAAGGCTCTGTTTTAGGCCCAGAACGCTTCAACATCTTCATCAATGATTTGGACGAGGGAATAAATGGGGAACTCATCAAATTTGCAGAAGACACCAAGCTGGCAGGAATAGCCAACACTCCAGAAGATAGGCTTAAGATACAGAAGGATCTTGACAAACTTGAACATTGGGCACTATCCAACAAAATGAAATTCAATGGCGAAAAGAGTAAGGTTCTACATTTAGGCAACAAAAATGAAACGCACAGGTACAGTATAGGTGGTACCTTGCTCAACAGCAGTAACTGTGAAAGGGATCTTGGAGTCCTAGTAGACAACCATTTAAAGATGAGCCAGCAGTGTGCAGCAGCTGCCAAAAAAACAACACAGTTCTAGGCTGCATAAACAGAGGGATAGAATCTAGATCACGTGAAGTGTTAATGCCACTTTATAATGCCTTGGTAAGGCCACACTTGGAATACGGCATCCAGTTTTGGTCACCACGATGTAGAAAAGATGTGGAGATTCTAGAAAGAGTGCAAAAAAGAGCAACAAAGATGATTAGGGGACTGAAAGCTAAAACATATGAAGAAAGGTTGCAGGAACTGGGTATGTCTAGTTTAATGAAAAGGAGGACCAAGAGAGACATGATAGAAGTGTTCCAATATCTCAGAGGTTGCCACGGAGAAGAGGGAGTCAAACTATTCTCCAAAGCCCCTGAGGGTAGAACAAGAAGCAATGGGTGGAAACTAATCAAGGAGAGAAGCAACTTAGAACTGAGGAGAAATTTCTTGACAGTTAGAACAATTAATCAGTGGAACAGCTTGCCTCCAGAAGTTGTGAATGCCCCAACACTGCAAGTCTTCAAGAAGATGTTGGATAGCCATTTGTCTGAAAAGGTATAGGGTTCCTGCCTAGGCAGGGAGTTGGACTAGATGACCTTCAAGGTCCCTTCCAACTCTGCTATTGTATTGTATTGTATTGTATTGTATTGTATTGTATTGTATTGTATTGTATTGTATTTATTTCTCCCCAATTGATTCACAGAAAGAAAATTCCAGGATTAAGAGAAAAGGAAGTTGATTGAAGGAAGTAAAAATGATACTCTACAATAATCTCCTATACTTTAGAAGCAGACCGATAGCTTGACTTCCAATTGCAATGGATGGGTCTATCAAAACCTTCCAATCACAGAGCTTTAATGAAGGATATAATGCATGGAAAAATCCATGCTCCTTGGTAATCTGTTCATACAGAAACACCACAAGAGGCTTTGGACAATCACTTGGATTTAAATATGCCACTGGTCCTTACTTGGAAAATGCTGAATGCTAGCTCCACATTTATTCTTCTGATTTTTTGCAGGTTTCTTGTCTAAGATAGCATTTATGTAGGGTAGACTTTTCTAACTATTTCCCCCCATTAAACCTAAGTGAGAAAAAGAAAAGATATGATGAGACATTGAACATCCCTATGAAGATGATATATTGTACTTATCCATTCAGAATTTTACAAGTTTCTTTTAGGAGGCCATCCTTACCCTGGACTGAAGATAACTTTAAGATCCAAAACTTTCATACAAAACCCTTTAAAAAAATAAAGTTATAGTGTTTAACATTTTCATTCAAATGGAAAACTCATTCTTGCATGAAACCCCCCTGAATTTGTTCAACTTAAGCTTGGCAGACCATGAACCTCTTGGAAGGATTAACTCTGCTTTCAAATCATATCCAGTCCTGGCAAGAAATGAAAAAGGTTATTCGTGTCGTCCTTTAAAAATCTGTAATGGTAGTGTAGTTATTTGGAGCAGGGGGGGTGGGGGGGGCGTATACTTATGGCATGTATTTTTGTCATTGTATGAATGGACATCTTTGAAAAATGTGACATGATGAGACTAATCAAGCAGGCCATTTAGTGGAAAAAATTGTCTTGGAAGATCTCAGCTGAAGCAGTATATGGAAAAATACCAGAATGAAGACCCCCTAAGAAGGCTCAGCAAAGAGATAAAACAAGGAATGGTTCTCAGACAAACTAAGCAGCATTCAAGTGGAAAAGTATCCAGTTGGATTGGAACTTAATTCTACCTGGCTAACTAGACATTGAGTTGGGTAGGTATGTACAGGCATAAATCAACTGATTTTCCAGAAGCCAACAATAAAAGTTGTAAACCTGCAATTGTTTTTTACATATCTTGAATCCATGGACACGATGCTAACCTTTGCTGACTCTCTAAGGCCCTCCATATACAGTTCCAAGAAAACAGAATATTTGTAGCTCAGGGTTGAACTGGGGAGTCCTTGGTGGTCTCTGAGCTTGATTGTTTGGTAACGTCTTCAGGTAACATCTTCAGTAACATCTTCAGTGGAAGTCCTAGTTGGAGTCCTAGTGGACAACCATTTAGATATGAGCCAGCAGTGTGCAGCAGCTGCCAAAAAAGCCAACACAGTTCTAGGCTGCATAAACAGAGGGATAGAATCAAGATCACGTGACGTGTTAATACCACTTTATAATGCCTTGGTAAGGCCACACTTGGAATACGGCATTCAGTTTTGGTCACCACAATGTAGAAAAGATATGGAGACTCTAGAAAGAGTGCAGAGAAGAGCAACAAAGATGATTAGGGGACTGGAAGCTAAAACATATGAAGAACGGTTGCAGGAACTGAGTATGTCTAGTTTAATGAAAAGGAGGACTAGGAGAAACATGATAGCAGCCTTCCAATATCTCAGGGGCTGCCACAAAGAAGAGGGAGTCAAACTATTCTCCAAGGCACCTGAGGGTAGAACAAGAAGCAATGGGTGGAAACTAATCAAGGAGAGAAGCAACTTAGAACTGAGGAGAAATTTCCTGACAGTTAGAACAATTAATCAGTGGAACAGCTTGCCTCCAGAAGTTGTGAATGCTCCAACACTGCTAGTCTTCAAGAAAATGTTGGATAGCCATTTGTCTGAAACGGTATAGGGTTTCCTGCCTAGGCTAACTCTGCTATTGTATTAAGTGAGTGTGGGGTTTGTTTCCAATTTATATGCAGTAAGTTCAGTGGTGGGTTGCCAATATTTTTTACTGTCGATTCAGGTGTGTACCAACGTGTGCTCCCGCGCACATGTGGTACTTTTACACATGCGCCTCCTGCAACACTCTGCCAGTGAAAATGGAGCTCGGGAAGGCCGCATCAGTTTTCACTAGCAAAGGGTTGCAGGAGGCCGTGGCAGTCGAAAAGGAGCTCGGGAAATCATTTTCACTGACAGACGCAGTGCAGGCCAGTCCGCTGTTTCTAGGGCAACCCTGTGGGCCAGATGTGGGCCCTAAGTACCACATGGGCTGGATCTGGCCCCCTGGCCTTGAGTTTGACACCCCTGTTCTAAGGGATAAAAAAAAGAAGGAACCAAATTTAAAATAGCCAAGTTTTACAAACTGTGCAAACACAGCAACTAGGTGTTTAACTAGCATGGTTAAACATGTACAATCCCGACCAAGTGCCCCAGTCTCTTGCATTCATCCTGAGTCTGCATTAGTCATAATCTTACTCCAATAAAATTTTAACAAGTGGCACAAGAAAATATTTTGAAATGATTCATGCATCTGAAAGAAAGGCCTGTTTTCTTTCTCCCTTATCTCTCAGCAAGTCTAGCTATAAGTTAACCACAAACTCTCTATTAGGAATTATTAAGAAGGATTGCTGTATGTTTCCCATTCAAGCAGCCACTGCATTTTTGTACTGACCAAGTCCCATTTTTTAAAAAAAAACACCACTCTGATTCTACACAAAACCCATCTTTCTGCTACATTAAGACCTAAACAAAAAATATGAACCCAAAAGAGATCAGATATTGTAAGGTTAAGCTTCCTGGAGATCAATCAGTAAGTACCAATTTGCCCCGACTCTACCTTACAATGAAGAATTAGCAAATATTCATTTCTTTAGGATGCTATGAACACAGCTTACACTATATGGGACAACAGCAGGTACATGGGCAATATCTTACATTTTCTTTGAAAGAAAGAGTACATCCATTGGTTGACACCAATAGTATATGTTTAAAAGTGATATCTAGAAAGGTGTTAGCTTTTCAGTAGAATTTCCCTTTGGCAGGCATCTGTGGTTTATGGATTCCTCTGAAATTCCAAAGGTTTTATGAGGGATAAAAGTCTTCTCAATTCTTCCGCTTGTCAAAAACAATTTCCATCTTGCTAATATTGCCAAGCCTCCCAGTAATAATAATAATAATAATAAATTTAATTTGTAGACCGCTCTGTTGATCTCTGGAGGGCCAGAGATGGGGGTTGCTCCTCCATCCTGGTCCTATTAGACCTCTCGGCGGCTTTCGATACCATCGACCATGGTATCCTATTGCATCGGCTGGAGGGGTTGGGGGTGGGAGGCACCGTTTTACGGTGGTTCTCCTCCTACCTCTCTGGCCGATCGCAATTTGTGTTGGCAGGAGAGCAGAGGTCGACCTCGAGACCCCTCACATGTGGGGTTCCTCAGGGGTCGGTCCTCTCGCCTCTCCTGTTCAACACATATATGAAGCCGCTGGGTGAGATCATCCGTGGCTTTGGGGTAGAGTACCATCTCTACGCTGATGATACTCAGCTGTATATATCTACCCCAAACCACCCCAACAATGCCGTAGCGGTGATGTGCCAGTGCTTGGAAGCCGTACGGATCTGGATGGGAAGTAACGGACTCAGACTCAACCCGACCAAGACCGAGTGGCTGTGGTTTCCGGCTGCCCGATTCAACCAGCTGATTCCATCGCTGGCCATAGGGGGCGAACATCTTGCCCCTGTGGATGGGGTGCGCAACTTGGGTGTCCTCCTGGATGCCCGGCTGTCCATGGAAGATCAAGTGACAGCCGTGGCCAGGAGGGCGTTTTACCAGGTTCGCCTGGTTCGCCAGTTGCGCCCCCTATTGGATCGGGACGCCCTTCGCACAGTCACTCATGCTCTCGTGACATCCCGACTGGACTATTGTAACTCTCTCTACATGGGGCTCCCCTTGAGGTGCACCTGAAGACTTCAGCTGGTCCAGAATGCAGCCGCGCGAGCAATAATGGGTACCGCAAGGTATACCCATGTAACACCGCTCTTGCGCAAGCTGCACTGGCTACCTGTCGTCTTTCGGGTGCGCTTCAAGGTGTTAGTTCTCATCTTTAAAGCGCTCCATGACTCGGGACCTAGCTATCTGCGGGATCGGATTCTGCCCCATACATCTTCCCGGCCGATTCGCTCCCACAGAGAGGGACTTCTCCGGGTGCCGTCCACTAGACTTTGTCAGCGGGCGACGCCCAGGGGAAAGGCCTTCTCTGTGGCGGGCCCAGCCCTCTGGAACGACCTTCCCCCCGACATTAGAACAACTACGGACCTCCGCTCCTTCCGTCAGAAATTAAAAACTCACTTTTTCTGCTTGGCTGGCCTAGGTTAGTCTCTACCTCAGGGGTTAGGGAATGTTAATTTTAAAATGGGGATTTTAGTGCAGGGACAGTTGATTTAATTTTTTTTTATTGTATTTATTTATGTATATATTTTATGTTGTTTTAATTTTTCCTGTGCACCGCTCCGAGTCCCCCTGGGGAGAGGACGCGGTATAGAAAAATAAAATCTATCTATCTATCCCTCTCCCGAAGGGACTCGGAGCGGTGCACAGGGGAATTAAAAACATACAAACATAAATACATCATAAATATATATAAAATCAGATTAAACAATTTATCCCTGCGCTAAAAACCCAAAATACTAAAAATTAAACCCCTTAAAAACCCAATTAAAACAATTTAAATGTTCAGACTGAGAGACTGGAAGGTAGGTTAGGCCAGGCCGGCCAGTTGGAATAGATAAGTCTTGAGCTTTTGTCGGAAGGCGCGGAGGTCCGTGGTTGTCCTGAGGTTGGGAGGTAGGTCGTTCCATAGAGCTGGGCCCGCCACAGAGAAGGCCCTTCCCCTGGGCATCGCCCGCTGGCATTGCCTAGTGGACGGCAGCCGGAGAAGTCCCTCTCTGTGGGAGCGAATCGGTCGGAGGGATGTATAGGGTAGGATGCGATCTCGTATCCCCATACAATAAATATGAGTACTCATATTTATTGTCTCATAAACATTTGGGGAGCTTGCAAACTGGTTCAAGTTAGCTCACCAAGCTTGAAAGAAGCAGAATTTGATGATGCAACACAACAATTCTCTTGGGCTAATGGATAGACTGCAAATGCCAGTGGTGGATTTCAAAATTTTTTTAAACCTCTTCTGTAGGTGTGGTCAACTTTGTGGATGTGGCTTGCCGTTCATGTGACTGGGTGGGAGTGGCTTGCCAGCCATGTAATCAAGTGGGAGTGGCTTGCCAGTCATGTGACTGAGTGGGCGTGACCAACTTGTAAAATGTGGTGAAACTTACTTAACAATGCTCTTGATTAGCAACCAAAATGTTGGCTCAGGAACTCTGGCATTTGAAGCACGCAAGTCTTAAAGCTGTCAAGTTACAAGACCCTTGTACCCCTAAACCTTTAGAAAAAAACCCCCAGGGGTGTTCAAACTTGACAGTTTTAAGACTTGTGGACTTCAACTCCCAGAATTCCTCCTCTCGCTCTTCATCTTGATGATGTGCAGATGGGCAGGGGGACGGAGCTGGAACTGGTTCTAAATGGCACTGTAGATTTGTGGAACCTCTTTTATAGAAGAACTGGCGGGAACCCACCTCTGGGAAGTGCTCTCTAGAGATTTGCAAAAGCTGCTACCCAGTTTACAGTACATATCTATGTAGGGGTTGGGTTGTGGTTTTTTTTTGGTACAATGCATTTTAATTTTGTTAAACAATACTAGCAGCTTTCAACATACTCTTCTAATTTAAAAAAAAATCTTTCAAAGAGATCCATAGTTATGGTGGGAAAGATAATGGGAATTCACCAACCGTTTGTTTGAATTTAAGTAGCTGATTTTCAAGGGACGGAGGATGAAACAAGCTAATGGTTGCTGGAATATCCTGACTGTAGAAATCATGCAATAGTGAAGCATACGTGAATCATGTTGACTTTTTCCTTTGCTGTGGTAGAACAACTAAGTCCAAAATTATTCCCCCACCCCATCTTGTACAAAGTTAAAAAAAAAATCACAATACGGCACTTTTCAGTTCATAGTTCTGATAGAATAGAAAGTGAACATGGCCAGCAGTGCGCTCCAGCTGTTCAAAAAACAAAGCAATTTTGAGCTGTATCAACACGGGTATAATGTGGAGATCATAGGAAGTGGTAGTTCTGCTCTGTGCTGCGTTGGTCAGGCCACTGCTGGAATATTCTGTCCAATTTTGCCTGCCACAATTCACAAAGGATGCTGAGGTACTGGAAAGAGTGTAGAGAAGATCAGCAAAGACGATAATGGGATCAAAAGCTCAATCTTATCAAGAGCATTTAAAAGAACTAGGTATGTTTAGTCTAGCAGGGACACGATGGGCTCAGTGGCTAAGACGCTGATCTTATCGATCAGAAAGGTCAGCAGTTCAGCGGTTCAAATCCCTAGCACTGCGTGATGGGGTGAATTCCTATTATGTGTCTCAGCTTCTGCCAACCTAGCAGTTTGAAAGCACGTAAAAATACAAGTAGAAAAATAGGAACCACTTTGGGGAGAAGGTAACAGTGCTCCGTGCACCTTTGGTGTTTAGTCATGCTGGCCACATGACCACGGAGACGTCTTTGGACAGTGCTGGCTCTTCGGCTTAGAAATGGAGGTGAGCACTGCCCCCTTGACTTGGGAATGACTAGCACGTATGTGCGAGGGGAACCTTTACCGTACATGTTTAGTCTAAAGAAAAGAAGACTAAGGGGAGACATGAAAGGAGTCTTCTGCTACTTGAAATAAGGAATTTCCTGACCAGGAGAGCTATTAAGTCATGAAACAGCCTGCCTCCTGGAATCCTGGGTGCTCCATCACTGGAACCATTCAAGGATGGAGAACCATGTGTCTGGAATGATCTGACGATTTAGGCCATAGAAACAAGTTGGATGAGTAGAGCTACAAATATGCTGCCAACACTGATCCTATGAATTGTTCTGCCACTTAATTGTCATCCCATTGAGCCCGCACCAGTAGTTTGATAATTAGGATATGTTAAAGCAGTTTGTCAGATGCTTCACTGAATGTGGACAGTATTCCAATAATTTATTAAGGAAGCTACTTGTCTGAAAAATAAGATAATGTTAGTCTGGAAACAGTTGATTTTTGACATGCTATTTTTAGATAATCATTGCATTTTTCTCAAGATTGCTTTGGGATCTGTTTTAGGATCTTTCTGAGTATTGATGTTAGACTGACTGATCTGTAATTCATTTCTTTTCTCCTGTAACGGTGGGGATAATATTGCCTTTCTTCAATTGTCTGATGTTGCACTTCTTACTATAAAATTTTCTGATTTAGACCTTTGGTTTTATGAAGTCTGCTTATTGTTAAACACCATTCTTTGTCTCTCTTCAATCTCTCACTTGCTTTGATCAACTGTTTACATAATAGGCATCTTGAAGGAGCTGATTTGGCACAGCTCCAATTTTATGATGGGATAACATTCACACACCTTTCAGTGGGAACTCCTTTTCCTATTTACCCCCAAGGCACAAGATAGTAGAGCAGCTGGGTTCTTTTGATGAGTAATGAGCAGATATAGATCAGTGGTGGGAGTCAAATTTTTTTTTTTTACTACCAGTTCTGCGGGCATGGTTTTGTGGCCTTAGCATGGCTTTGTGGGCATAGCAGGGGAAGGATACTGCAAAATCCCCATTCCCTCCCCACTCCTGGGGGAAGGATACTGCAAAATCCCCATTCCCTCCCCACTCCTGGGGGAAGGATACTGCAAAATCCCCATTCCCTCCCCACCCCACTAACCTGCTTTCCAGCTCTGTTCTCCTGTTCAGGGCAACAACAAAAAAGAAAAGAAAAGAAAAAGAAAAAGAAAAGAAAAGAAAAGAAAAAAAATGAGCCGGGAGGCAGCAGTGGGCCAGCCTATTTGCCAGTTCTCCGACACTACTCAAAATTTCCGCTACTGGTTTCCAGAACCTGTCAGAACTGGCTGAATACCACCTCTGATATAGATAATTGACAAATAACTTTATTTACCCTGACTCACACATTCTCATTCCTCCTTTTCTGTCTCTTGTGACTCACTGTGGTCAAACATCTACCTTAAGACCACAATCGAAGGACTTTTTTTTATCATGAAAGAAATTAAACTTTGGTTTCAGGTCTTTTGCAGTCTGGCTAGTTGTTGGGCTGGTTGCCTTGCATAATTGATTCATACCATCCCTTTAAATGTTTATCTCAGCAGTCAGTATCCGTATTCTTTTGAGAGCTGTTTTTGTAACCCTCAAAGATTGACTTTTTATTTTATTTTTTAAGAGCTTAGAAGGGCCATGAAAACCAGGCTATTACCCCAGACACTAGGGCTGGGTGCTAATAGATCACAGATGAAATTTATCTGTTGCTAAGAGAGTTTAAGAATTTCACTTTTTCTACTTCTTATGCAAGGGCTTCTGAGTTTTATTTATTTATTTAGTTTGTTGAACATGTACAAGATAACAGGTATAAGTATGAACATGGACATGAACAAGGAAATGAGTACAAATAAATGGGGACAGGGATGATAGGCACATTGGTGCGCTTATGCATGCCCCCTTTATGGATCTCTTAGGAATGGGGTGAGGTCCCTGGTGGACAATTTAAGGTTGAAGCTGTGGGAGTTAGAGGATGTAACAATGGAGTCAGGTAGAGCATTCCAGGCGTTGACCCACTCTGTTGCTGAAGTCGTATTTTCTGCAGTCGACTTTGGAGCGATTTACCTTGAGTTTGTGTCTATTGTTTGCCTGTATATTATTGAGGTTGAAACTGAAGTAGTCGTTGACAGGTACGATGTTGTAGCAGACAATTTTGTGTACTATGCTTAGGTCACACCGTAGGTGGCGTAGTTCCAGATTGTCCATTTTGTTTTAATTGGTTTGCCAATGAGAGTGCCTTCGCTAGATAGGCAGTCTTATAACTACGGTAAACAACTACATGAGCTATCCAATAAGATGTGGGCATGACTCTCTGAATAAGGGCTTCCTGAATTCTCTTTCACAGATGCTGGATCTAAGTCTTTGAGTCACCTTCTTCTTTCAAAAGTTATTTCATGCTCTGGGATTCCTGATTGAGCTCAAGCTTCAATTCCTCTTGTCCCTGGCTTTGGCAAGTGCTGTGGAGAAGATACTGTTAGTTTGCTACATTTTGTTTTCTAATGTTTGCCAAAATGTTTGGCCAAAATTTGTCTTCTTCAGTATTCCTGCCTCAAAGGGTGGCACAGCTTTGGAATGTTCGCAATGCTTTGGAAGGTGACAGATGGTGGACAGCTTTGTTACAACAACACAACATGCTTTAAATGGAAGCAAATCACACTGCCTCTTTGCTTCTGGGGAAACACCCCCCCCCCCCATCATTCTTCTTCATGAAAGAGATTTATTCTGTAAGAAAAATCTAAGCTATCTGACTCCCTTCTGTATTTCACGGCTCTGCATACTCTTTCTTGGAGACCAATCTTCTTTTTGTCTCCTATATGTGTCATTTTCACTATTAGCTCTTCACTAATTTCACACTGAATTCTAACTAAGCTACATCGAATTCTTCTGCAGTCTTCTGTCCTCGCCCCTCCCCGGCCAACAATTTCCCATTGGAATGGTGTGCAGTGTGGTTTTTAAAATCTCCTTTTGAAAGAATCCCCACATCTTAAGCTCCTTCTCCTCTTAGCTTATCATGACATATAGCATACTTAACCTTTTCTTTAAGTTATTTACCGTATTTTTCGGAGGATAAGACACATCTTTTCCCCTCAAAAAAGAGGCTGAAAATCTGGGTGCGTCTTATACACTGAATGCAGCATTTTTGGCCTCCCAAAACCCCATCCTCTTTGCAAAAATGGATGTGCAGAGGGTTTGGAAGGCTTGCAAAGTGCTCTTGAGAGCTGGGGAGGGCACAAAAGGCAAAAGAGATGCAATGTTTTTGCTCCCTCAGCCCACAGGAGCACTCTACAAGCCTCCCAAAGCCTCTGTGTGCTGTCCCCCCCCCAAATGGCTCATTTTTGGAAAAAAGGGCTATTTTTTGCTCATTTCTGGCCCTCCCAGCCCCCAAGAGCACTCTAAGAGCCTCCCAAATCTCTGCATGCCCCCCATTTAAAAAAAAAACACCGAGGTGTGCAGAGAGTTTGGGAGGCCTAAAGAGTGCAAAATCTTTTCTTTAAAAAAATTACCTATTCAAAATCATGATGCGTCTTATACTCTGAAAAATACAGTAAATCCATTTTCTTGACGATGCATATTGATCAATAATAGCTTTCTCCCAATGTTCCATGTACACCTGGTACGTAGCATGGCAACTTGAAGGACTGCTTACCTCCTAGCATCTGCCCAGCCAATTCAATCTTGCACTATTGGCATTCTTCAGGTTTCTTTGATTAAACAACTTCATGTTTCAGTACCCTGGTAGTGTACCTTCTTGGTAGCAGCTTCTGCCCTCTGGATCAAGATTCCTCAGCATGATCTGGATGGTCTTAATCAACTCTTCTGTTGCTTAACAGGGCCATGAGGATCTGTCTGTTTACTCAGGCATTTGATAAGGAAATGGAGACCCCTAATTTCATTCTGTCTAGACTGTTGACTTTTATTGTTTATTGATTTTATTTATTTGATTATTGGGAGCCACACAGAGTTGTTGAAAGTCGTGTGACATAATTAGCTAATTCTGTCCTCTTGGCTAATGATAACTATATTATTTTAGCAGAAAACATCTTGTATCTTCCCTCATTCTTAGGTGAGTATGGTTTACAAAAGCCTCCTATTAATGTGTATACTCTCTTTGAAGGTGTCCATGAAGCAACTTTAACTGGGCCTGATGCACAAATTGGTAATGATAAGGATGTCACGTAAACTTTAAAATTGCCCAGCAAATTAACTCAAACAAGGGCAGATTAACTTTTCCAGATTAATAAATTTGACCAATTGTCTTGCAACTACTAACATTAGTACTAAAAATTACTCTTACCCAGAGTCCACTGGAATTGGGCATTTAAATACATACATACATAATATCATTCTGTGCCCTTCGCACAGTCACTCATGCGCTTGTGACATCCCGTCTAGACTACTGTAGCGCTCTCTACATGGGGCTTCCCTTGAGGTGCACCCGAAGACTACAGCTAGTCCAGAATGCGGCCGCGCGGGCAATTTTGGGAATCTCTAGGTATTCCCACGTAACACTGCTCCTGCACGAGCTACACTGGCTGCCTATGGCCTTTCGGGTGCGCTTCAAGGTGCTGATCGCCATCTTTAAAGCGCTCCATGGCACGGGACCTAGCTATCTGCAGGATCGTATCCTATTCCATACATTCCTTCGGCCGATTCGCTCCCACAGAGAGGGACTTCTCTGGGTGCTGTCCACTAGGCAATGCCAGCGGGTGATGCCCAGGGGAAGGGCCTTCTCTGTGGCGAGCCCAACCCTCTGGAACGACCTACCCCCCGAACGTAGAACTACCACGGACCTCAGCTCCTTCTGCCAAAAGTTAAAGACCTATTTTTTCCATCAGGCCGGCCTGGCCTAATTCTACCTCACCTAGCCTGCAGTCTGAAGTCTAAATTGTTTTAAATCAGGATTTTAAGGGTTATAGTTTTAAGTTTTTAAGACTTTAGCACAGGGTGATAACTATTTAATTTGGGTTTTAAATATTTATATTTGTTATGTATATATGTTTTTTAACTTCCTGTGCACCGCCCCGAGTCCCTTCGGGGAGAGGGTGCGGTTTATAAATTGAAACAAATAATAAATAAATAAATAAATAAATAAATAAATAAATAAATAAATAAATAAAATCATGTAATCTGTGATCAAGACTTTCTGAACAGGTTGCTGAGGAGAGACTAACAATGTCTACTATATTGATAATTGTTTACTACTTTAAATACTGATTGCTGGGCAGTGATAATAGAAACTGCAGCAAGGATTGGTAGAGAAATAGTGACCCTCCATTCTAGACATGTGAACTTTCCAAATATGAGACAGATGAGTCTGACTCAGTAGGATTTTTCTTATGGCACATAGTAATACGTAGAAGTTGAGAAATCAAGTACAATTTCCAACTTAAGATAGGCGCATTCAAGCCACAAAAAGGGCCCCGCAATACATCTCCTTGCCTAGATCACTGCTCCACATTCTTTGTGCTTTATTTCATTTTTGTGTCATTTATTAACTCCACCGCATTTTTCCTTCAGGCAGGAAGGTCTCGAGGCTTTTTAAGTGCAGCCCAGCGTCAAGTGCCTGCAGTGCTCACATTGTTATCTCTATGACTGCAGCTAATAAAATTTCCCTCGCTCGTAATGGGAATGTGGATTTTCTCCCATTGGTTTCATGGAATATTTTTGACCCGCAAGCCATGACATTTTCTGCTTTTCTCATTGCTCCACGGACTGCTGAGCCATTTTGGTCAGATGAAGTAATTTGGCTTTAATCACCTACTATGCTTGAAAGACATTTTAGCCAGCACCACAAAAGAATGACTCAGCAGGAGCAATAGCAAGGATTGTACCATGGCTGGAAAAAGTGAGGATCCTTGGGTACCTTGAAATGATACCATTTCCAAAAGATTTGGTTATCATTTTCCATGCCCCAAATTAAGCACACATTCAGTACATTATTATGGTTAGTCACATAATCAGCCAGATGTTTAGACTGGATTTGGCATTTTTGATCTATTGAGTCCTTCCCAAAGACCTGGGGTAGACAGATTGTATCATTTGATGATATTGTTGCAGGATGTAAGCTATTCCAAGTAGAACTGCCTTTTGCAATTGACTGACGGAGATTTTGTCAATGCCGATGGTGTTCAAGTGATGCTCCAGTTTTTGGATTTGCACTCAAGGCAACTATTACTATTGATACTATCTTTGCTTTCTTTCCCCCCCCCCCCCCCAGTCATTCGACTTCTATTTGTTGGTCTTTCTATTTTGTTATCTTCTCCAGTTCTTTCTCTTCTCTTCTGCTGTCTCCAAGCACTGCCACATCCACTATCCAGATTTTTTGTCTTTCTTATGGACAATTGTTCAGTCTGTTGGGTGTTATGTGGCAGGTGCCTGTCTGTTTGAATTCTAAAATCCCTGAGCAATTTAACCTCTTCATTTTCTATGACTTTCTCTTCTATTCTGCTGTCTCTAGGTTCTGCAACATCTAGTATCCAGACTTGTCTTTCCTTTCGGCAATTAAATCCGGAGTATTGTGTGTCTGTTTGAATTCTAAAATCTTAGACTACATTAGTTTCTTCATCTTCTATTACTTTATCTATTTTATAATAATTATATGTACAACAAAGTTTATAGACAAGTTCCCAGTTCTTTAACTAATCTTGGCTTTCATACACACTGAGTTCTTCCCAAGGATCTAGGATGTCATCATTATTATTATTACTTTAAAAACCAAGATGCTTTCCAGCACTTGCAAAACATACTTTAAGCCTTCAGTTAATCCTGAACAGAAGCAGCTTTCCAGAAGCAGCATTTAAAGTCCTTATGGTTACATCCTTTGCTGAAGGATTCTTCTACTCTATCCTAAATAAATAAATAAGTGACAAATACCAGATATCTACAGCATTAAAGTTAAGCCTTTAGGACTAATCGCACAGAACTAAGTCATCACATGTTTTAGAAAGAATTCAGACCAACTGGAACTGGTCATATGGAGACAACTGGATATACTTGTGGGAGAAGATTGAGGAAGGATCTGATTAAATTTTCCATTTGAGAACCTGCATCTTACCTGCCTTCATCTCTCATTTGACAAATAAGAGGGCAAATCACATTTGTCAATATTTTTGAAGGATTTGCACACTTTTGTATATTCATTTGTGTTTATATGTACTTTTAACAAAGAACTGTACTCCTTGTATGTGTGCATATATATATATATATGCATATATTCAGGGAAAATGCTTCCTGAACTTGAACAACCCATAGCTCGTATCCGTATAGACCGAATTCTACCAGAGATTATTGAAACTGGGTGAATCCTGATTCAGGGCAGATGGTCTGGCTTACTGATCTAAAGAGACTTCTCAGCCTATATTCAGGGAAAATGCTTATATTCAGGGAAAATGCTTCCTGAACTTGAACAACCCATAGCTCGTATCCGTATAGACCGAATTCTACCAGAGATTATTGAAACTGGGTGAATCCTGATTCAGGGCAGATGGTCTGGCTTACTGATCTAAAGAGACTTCTCAGCCCTGTGACTCATTGATAGAATTAGTCATAAATAATTAGACCACAGTGGTTGTGCTCTTCAAGATGGTTAAGGAAGTTCTTCATGACCTTAAGAGAAGATCAGGAATATCTGTGGGATTTTACGGATCCCTTATGGCTCATTGAAAAAGAACTGGATGAAAATATGTTTCCCACCATGCTCCACATAGGCCGACTCCAGATGTTTTTATTGATTACATTTCTATCCCATCTCTCTGGTTTCTCAACAAAGTACTTGCAGCATAGCCATGAAAAAAAAAATACAATGTAGGTGTTAATACAATTTAAAAAAATGGAAACATAGACATTAAATAATTAATGGTTTGGTCAAAGATATTTGTTTTTACTATTTATTTAAATAGTGAGATTATGGGAAGAGAGAAAATTCTCCCTAGGGAATGTGTTCCACAGTCATGGAGTCATGCAGGAGCAAGGAGTTTCTTTCTCATCAAATAGTTGACCTTGGCTTAAGTAGCCAGAAAAGTCCATAATAGAAGAGATGGTTCTCTAGTTAGTCAGATCTTTAGACATTAAAAACTTTAAAAGTCAGCATCAGTACACCAATTGTTCCCAGAAGTCATTAATAGCCACTGCAAATGCAGGATTATACTATGCACCTCATCTGAGGACCAGCAGCCCGACCACCACATATTGCATTTTAAAGATATTTTTCAAGGGAAGTCCCACATATGGCACGTAATAATCATGATAGGTTATAACTAAAACGGGTTGTAACTAATCTATGGGCAGCTAACAATCAAGGAGTATTCAAATTCCGAACAAGTTTCTTCTGGGGGGAGTATAAATTATAATTTGGTTACGGTTTTAAACGGGTTTTAGCACGGGTGAATTAATTTAATATATTTTTAATTGATGTATATTGTATTTATGGTTTTATATAATGCCTGTGCGCCGCCCTGGGTCCTAACAAGGAGAAGGGCGGGGTATAAATTTAATAAAATAAATAAATAAATAAATAAAATAAGCCTACTGAGAGCAAGGCCACATCATAATTCCAGAGTCAGCCTTCTCCTTCAAAACAGCACATTGCTTTTGTCTGGTTTTGAGATCCAGATATTGTTTTTTCCCCATTATTGAGATTAAACAACATTCAGGGGTATGAATTATTTTCTTATAATTAGAAGACAAAGAGCCATTGACTTGGTTGTCATCAACATTCTGATGGTGTCCACTCCAAAGGTTTGAATAACTACTCCCAAGAGTTTCATGAGGAGACAGGGTAGAACATTGAGGGACACCATAGGTCATAGTCCTTGATGTCATACCAGATTCTAGAGATGTCCCAACTAGGAATGATTGGAATCACTGAAACACAGTCCCTGCCAAGCTCAAACTAGTCGCAGAAGGATTTTTAAATTTGGCATCAAAAGTTGCTGAGAGGTCCTAGATAAGTCAGTATTACACCCCCCCCCCCAATATACACAGGTACATATACTATTTATTATTTATTTTAAATGCTGTAATTCCACTTCAGTCATACAATCTAATATTTAAACAATATGTTACTTGAACCCAAATAAATAAAATTACAATATTTTCAACAATATACAGTACTTCACTTAAAAATGAAAAAGGAATTTCAAAACAACTGTGTAATATTTTATCTGCAGCTTATATCCAAATAATGGTGTCATAACCCATTGATTGTTCAACCTCTTATTTGCAATCCTAAATGCTCTCTAGAACAACTGCAAATCAAATCAAATCAAATCAAATCAAAGTAATCCTGAAAATCAAAATGGTTTGCTGTTCAATAATCTTTGAAAGACCAGCAAAGTGGACAGAACTTTGACTGGTTAGCAGAGTAAATGAACCGAGGTTGTTTTTTTTCAAAAGAATAAGGAAGATGAAATAGGAATGATGGAATCAGGCAAAAGCTGTTACGTATACGTAAAGGATGCTGAAACATTACTTAAGCCTTGAGAATTGAGACAATATTTGAAAGAAGCTCAGGAACGTAGCTCCCTCATTCACATATAAGAAGAGGTGATGGGGGCACAATCAGAGTTGCAAAAATCTTCTACTACAGTGAATCTAAAGTTATTTGAAGGACCATCTTTTCCCAATTACATCAAACCAACCCACCAGAGTGGGGAGGCAAAGGATGTTATGGGTTCCCCTTTCCTAAGGAGGTCCATTTTATGGGACCTAGACAATGGGCATTCTCTGTGGTTTTCTCTACAGAAATAAGATTGCCCCCCCACCCACCTTGACATTCTTTTGAAAGGCTCCGAAGACCCAGGTTTTGCCAGTGGGCCTGAGGACCCCGAGGTACTTCATTCTCTAGTCCGATCTACTTAGGGCAGGGATGGCTAACCTTTTTTGGCTCGCGTACCAAAAGCGGGGGGAGCGCAGGGGGGTTGTGCGTGGGCGTGCCACACCCATAATGCTATGTGCGAGACCCCGTGCTTTTGGCATGCTTTTTTCACCCTCCCCAGGCTCCAGAGGCTTTCTAGGAGCCCGGGGAGGGTGAAAACAGCCTCCCCCCACCTCCAGAGGCTTCAGGAGCTTCCCTGAAGCCTCCAGAGAGCGAAAAACGGCCTCAAAAGAAGGCCTAAATCAGCTGGCCAGCGCATACAAGCGCACTGGAGTTGACAGGGCAACGCCTTGTGTTCTCTAAGAAATGGTTCCGTGTGCCATCTGTGGCACCCGTGCCATAGGTTCGCCATCACAGACTTAGGGGATCTGACGATTTCAGAGCATTGTTGGTTTTCCTTTTCCCATCTTTTTCTACCTATTTCTACCTTTCCCTTCTATGCATCTTGTTGCGTATCCAATCAGAGGCAAAAACAGCTGGCAATATTATCCTCATGCAAGCTTTGTCAGTGATGTGTTTGGAGAAAGCAGATGAGAACTCTTTCCTAAAATATTGGTGTTTGATTCAGTTGGTTTTGATTATGTGTCACCAGAACATAGGATTAGAGTCTGACCTGCAAAGTCAGACACATACAATAAAACCAACAATACCCTGGGAAAACATGAAAGAATAATCTTTCTTGTAATCTCCTACACAGAGGTTGAATCATAGATTATCCAAGGGTTTGGAGAAGACCTTTTGTAATCATCCCTTCCTATTTTTATTCAGGGGCTGTTGTGAAAAGTGCTCTCTTATGCCAAGTGCAATTTCACATAATTCTATCATAAAAAGCATCACTACTGTATGATACAAGATGAGGCCAGGCCAATAATGAAAGAAACTGCCTGGTTCTTAGTCTGACAATGAAGATACTTAGCTTACGGTTGCTTGTAGCAGCTATTGTCTCTTCCCCCCTTATACTGGATGTTGCTGGTGGAAGAAGAGATTCAGCTCTGGAAAGGTAGTCAACTGGCAGAACTTTCCAGAGTTTCAGATTCATTTCTTCCTAGCCCACCCTGTGATTTCCCAATGCAAAACATCCATGGAATGAAACAGTGGTGGATTTCAAATTTTTTTAGAACCTACTCTGTAGGTGTGGCCTATTTTGTGGGCGTGGCTTGGCAGTCAGTGACAGGGTAGGAGTGGCCACTTTTTAAAATGTGGTGAAACTCATTTAACAACGCTCTTGCTTAGCAACCAAAATTTTGGACTCAATTGTGATGATAAATTCTTTCTTTCTTTCTTTCTTTCTTTCTTTCTTTCTTTCTTTCTTTCTTTCTTTCTTTCTTTCTTTCTTTCTTTCTTTCTTTCTTTCTTTCTTTCTTTCTCTCTCTCTCTCTCTCTTTCTTTCTTTCTTTCTTTCTTTCTTTCTTTCTTTCTTTCTTCCTTTCCTTTCCTTTCCTTTCCTTTCCGTTGGGTCACTGGCAGCGGCGGGCCAGATTTACTTCCAGGTACGCCGGTGGAACCCCCTCTCACCAATTCTCTAAATTTCACCAACTGGCTCTCGCGAGTAGGTGCGAGCCTGCAGAAACCCACCACTGGAATGAAACCATAGGGAGACAGAAATGTGGGCAGTTGCTTATTTCATGATAAGATATGTGGCTTGAAGTTGTTTGTCTTGGGTGCCATTATGCTACTGTTAGGCTCTTGTTTTATTATTAGGGTTTATTATTATTATTATTATTTACTTTTCTCTTTTAGATGCCTGATATATTTTATCTTTCAGCCTAGCAGGGAGGGAGAGCTTGGTCTCACAGAAGGGCCAAGCTATAAAAGCAAAATGACCTAGTGCAGTAATGGTGAAGCTTTTTCGCCTCAGGTGACAAAAACTATTGTTCATGCTCGCGTGCCCACCCCATAGCTTAATGTGACCCCCACTGCTGTCCCATGCATGTGCGCACAACTTTCTTGAAGCCTGGGGAAGGTGAAAACTGCCTCCACCACCCCCGGAGACCCTCCAGAGGCTGGAAATGGCCCGTTTTCCAACTTCTGGTTTGCGCATTGGGCCATTTTCACTATCCGGAGGCTTCAGGAGGCTTCCCTGTCAGTTCCAGCACATGTGCACATGGGCCAGCTGATTTCGGCCTTCATTTTTGGCCATTTGTAGCCTTCCGGAGACTTCCTTGAAGCTTCTGGAGGACAAAAAACAACCCAACATGCAAACCAGAAGTTCAAAAACGGACTTCCAGGTTGCCCATTGGGCCATTTTTCTTCTTCTGGAGGTTTCCCTGAAGCTTCCAGAGGGCGAAGAACAGCCCAATGAGCAAACCGGAAGTCCATTCCTGCACTTCCGGTTTGCATTTTGGGTTGTCTTTCACCCTCCAGAAACTTCAAGGAAGCCTCCGGAGGGCAAAAAATGGCTGAAAATGAAGGCTGAAATCAGTTGGCCAATGTGTGCATGCATGCTGGAGCTGACAGGGCAATGCCTTGCATGCCCTAAGAAATGGCTCCGCATGGCACCTGTGGCACGCATGCCATAAGTTTACCATCACAGACCTAGTGTGTTAAGCTATAATATGGTTCAAGTATGATTTAGCATATTGCACAAAACCAGTGACTTATGGTTTATTTAAAAAAATGACTTAATGCATGATATTTGACTTTATTGTTCTCCAAGGAGATGTATAGTAATACTGACTAAAATATTCTGTGATAATTTTTTGAAATTAACCTTTCCTGATATGTTAAATCAAGAACTGTCTTGATTCACTACAATGGGTTTGCATGAAATGCTTCAGTATGCTCAACCACTGTGTACACAATAAAGCCATTTTTGGTATTTCTATGTCAAGATGAAACTCAAATGTGGTTGTTTGCTTGTGGCTTAGTATGTCATACAAATAAAACCCATTTTCTCCCCTCCCCCTATGTCACTCATAGTCATTCAACTATGAGTGACATAGTTTTAGTCTTAGTTTAGATTTGTCACACTTAACATTTGGTTTGTTGTTTTTCTTTGAAAGTGTTAGTTAGAGTAATGATGGGAGTAACTGTGACATTTTTTAGCTTAGATGTTTACACTGAATTAATATGATAGCATTTCTTCTCTATGGTAAAACCAAAAATGTTGTAATCAATAAAGGAGAATATTTGTAACTCAGGGTTGAAATGAGGGGTCCTTGATGCTCTCATAGCTTAGTAATTTTCTTGCAGATGTTTCATTAGCCAGACTAGTTATCATCATCAGTGCTGTAATCACGCTGGGAGTCTGATTTTAGCATTGATGTTAGCACTAGAACTGATGTTGCTACCTAGTTTGGGCAATGAAACACCCACAAACTAAGAGAGCACCAAGAACCCTTCATGTCTGATTTTAAAACAACAAATTGCTGACTTTGTATCAATGTCCACAGTAGCCCTGGGGAATAAATAGAAAGTAGTGTGCTTGAAATTCTTAGAAGAGATGAGTTCTAGAGTTTCCACTTCTGATGGGGAATGGCTCTCCTAGAATGCAGGGGCTGTATTCAGATGACAAAAGGACCAGATTGCAACCATCCTGAGGTAAACACTGACTCCAGTGAGTTGGCAGCATAGAACTATTGATGGCCTGGAGAACCACAAAGCAATATACATAACGAATCTTTCTCCTATTTTCTCCCACAACAAACCTGTGAAGTAGATTGGGCTGAGATGGAGTGACTGTCCAAAGCCCACCATGGCTGAGGGTGGTTACCTGGGTTTCCCTGAAGCCAGTCCAATATCTCAACTACAACACCAGGTTGATAGATGGCCATGTTCTTGAAATGAGGATGTTCAATTACCATGTCAAGTGTGGGAAATCAGGAGTCCAGGAAGTTCAAATGAATATAAAAGTTTATTGCAAGCTTGAACTATGTACAAGAATCTTAACTACCAATAGACAAAACAAATTGGCGGTAGATAAGAGTCAACAGATTTCAAGAATGGCTGGACTTAAATCTCTTGTGGGCACAAAGGGGCAGAAGACTTCTGATGTGTCTTATCCCTCTCTTAAGCTCAGCCTGGTCATCTTCTGCATAGCACTTGTGACTATAATCAAGCTAAAGGTAAAGGTCCCCCTTGCACATATGGGCTAGTCAGTGGTGTAGCGTGGGTTGTCAGCACCCGGGGCAAGGCAAGTAATTTGCGCCTCCTAACGCTACCCCAGATAGTCCCTCGCTCTGCTTTCAAACCACAATAAAAGTGGGAAGAGACAGAAAAGTGCGCGCATCGGGGGCGGGGGGGGAGCGGGAGGGGACGCCCTGCGCGGGGAGGGGGCGCGGCGCTGGAGGGTCCCGGGGGGAAAGGGTGGGGGCAGAGGGGGATGAGGAGCGGAAGGGGGTGTCTGGTGGGGGGGGGCGTTCCTCCTCCCCCCTCCTCCTGCTCGGCCGGGGTGTCAATTTGCAGCGGGAGCTCCTCCTCCGCCTCCTCCGCCTTCCCAGCCCCTCGCTCGCATTCTCGACCCTCCCCGGGTGGGCTGAGCAGGGGACCCCTCCGGCCGCCGGAGCGAGCGACTTCCACCCGGGCTCTCTCCGCCGCCTCCGCCCAGGCTTCCCCGTTCGGCGCTGCCTGGCCTTTTCCCGCCTCTCCGCGCTCCCTCGACGCCGCAGGAGGGGAAGCTCCGTGGCGCCTCCGCCTCCCTTCCCGCGAGTGTCAAAACTTTGTCGGGGCGGCAGCGGCGGCGGGACGAGGCTGAGGCGGGAGGCCAGCCTGAGGCAGGCGGGGTGCGCGGTGCGAGCGCGCCCCCCCAGATGTTGCGCCCGGTGCGGCCGGCCCCCCCTGCACCCCCCACGCTACGCCTCTGGGGCTAGTCATTCCTGATTCTAGGGGGCGGTGCTCATTTCCGTTTCAAAGCCAAATAGCTAGTGCTGTCTGAAGACGTCTCCATGGTCATGTGGCAGGCATGACTAAACACCAAAGGCGCATGGAATGCTGTTACCTTCCCACCAAAGGTGGTTCCTATTTTTCTACTTGCATTTTTATGTGCTTTTGAACTGCTAGGTTGGCAGAAGCTGGGACAACCTGGGCAGAAGCAGAACAGGAGCTCATTCTGTTATGTGGCGCTAGGGATTCAAACCGCTGAACTACCACCCTTCTGATGGACAAGCTCAGCATCTTAGCCACTGAGCCACCGCAACCCTCAATCAAGCTAAGCTTCTGTAAAATACATGTCTACTGTTGGTAATTGAAATCCAAGAGTATAGATTCCTGGGCTCCTCATTCTTAACTGCTTTTCTAACCACTTCACTGAAGTAGTTCTTGTTAATCTTTTAGACAGCACTTTCCTCCACTCTTCATTAGTGTATTCATAAGGATCCCAAAGCTGTCTGGGCCCCCCATTCTTGTTACTTTCAACATCATCTTCTTAGAACATTCTTCTTAGAATCATTCTAATAAATGGTCTTCACCACAGCTGTACAGAGGTCCATCAGCTGACCATCAGCATTCCCTCCAGGAACCAATGTGGAAACTCAATATTTACCTCTTTCTTTCCTTCGCTTTATTTCCTGGCTTGGTTATCACCAACAAATGACCACCCTCAAAAACATGGGTCATCTCCAGCTGCTTCTCTCATAGCAAGGACAAGTTAGAGCTAGGACAATTAAATTATAGAGGACAGAAAGAGGCATGAAACTGGGTGGAGAGGTCTGATGGAAATGCCAATAGGGAAATGGCTACTATCAAAGGCTTGGAGTCATAATTTTTTTTTAAAAAAGTCATGTTTTGCAATTTGTGCTGAGCTGGAAGTAAATTCATTCCAAGGTGATTAGACTGGTGCATTACTAGACCCTCAGCAATGCCAAAGCCCCTTGTGGTACTCATCTGAGTTTAAGCCAAGTCAACAATGGTAAAACAAAGTTCCTGCAATATTTCACTGTGTGCAAACAATGAGGAAGTGGATGTCTGAATAAAATACATTTTATTAAGCAGGAGGGAGAACTTAATTGCTCCTTTGCTTCACATTTATACAAAAATCTAGCTTTTCAGAGATTCCCCCCCCCCCCCCCATTCATTTCAGATCAGCATCTTGCTCTTGAATGGTCATCCCTTATATTTGATTAGAAAAAGTCAACAAATGGTTATAACACTTTGACACTTAACTGGAAACAGTGTGGAAATAAAGGTTTGTGGAATTAGTCCATTTTTAAAATCTCACCACTCCCAGGGCTTTTTTAAATCTAACCTTAACCGTGGTGGGTTCCTACCGGTTCAATCCGGTTTGGCCGAACCAGTAGTGGTATGGCATCCTGGGTTTCAGGAACTGGCAGTGACTCAGGCCTGCCATGCCCCCATTCCCAGGTTGGTGCCATCGGTGCCACCATCTTGTTTTTCATTTCTACGCATGCGCAGAACAATTTTGATTGCACTGTGCATGCGCACCCAGCATGCACACGAGCAAACCAGCAGTAATGCCTGCTGGAACCCACCCCTGAACTTTAACCTTTCCTCTAAATGTAGTTGTGTTTGAAACTGCAAATGCATTTTGTAAGAAGAACCGACAAGCTTAATTGGGACATTGGTTTCTGTAGATATGATACGATGCAATACAATAGCAGAGTTGGACGTGACCTTGGAGGTCATCTAGTCCAACACCCTGCCTAGGCAGGAAGCCCTATGATATGATAAACAAAACACTATTAGACCAAGTCTTTAATGTAAGCAAACAAGGGATCTTTATGATGTCCCACTTGAATTATGCTTTGGTATAAACTCCCAATGCCTTTGAGGTAAACATTCTGATGAGAGAAGAGGGATCATCAAACAGGAGTCCCGCTCAGCCCTTGACAGACTGGAATGCTTGAGGGAAACCCACTTCAAATCATAAGTCAACTTCTGGGTCAAGTGAGGTGAGCAGCAATTACCCGTTCCAGACAGTAAGATAAGGTGTGTGAACCAGTGATTCGCCTTTGTGGCAGAGACAGCAATCCAACTTTCTATTTACAAGGATATCCTGTTATTTTATGGCTTGATGACTGTTTACACACAGCTACTATTTCTGGCTCTTCTCCAGATGACAAAGCCTTCAGGACTTCCTCCACAATGGGAAGCGAGAACAGGGTAGAGCTGGCTGGGAGAGAAGCATAAGAAACATGGCTTTGAAGCCGCAGATAGTGATGAAATGTTTCATCTTCTAATTTTGACCCCCACTTATGAGGCAGATTTAACATACATACTTGGGTTTTTTGACAGCCGTTCTCTCTCGTCCCCCCCATCCCCTCCCCAATTCAATTGACACAGCATGGCATATGTTATATCTCTTCTTTGGGAATCATAAAGTAGGCTTTGGTAATCATGTACCCTGCCTGATGTTTCAGATTTCAACTTCCATCAACCAGTGGCAGGAGGCAGGAGATGTTATTATCCCAAATATCTGGGAAGAACCAGGTGGTCAAACATTAGATTTTTTCCCCCTGACTCCTATATAAATGCTTCACTGTATGATGCCTCTGACTTTACAGTCTTCATCCAGTTAGCATCCTCCTAGTTTCTTTTTCTAATCCTTGTTGAAGCTAAATGAATCTACGGTCATCACAAAAATTTCTGGTTAGATTTTTAGTTCTGGCGTTTATCTTATTCAATATTTTAGACGGTTTCTCCTGTTCTTACCTTGAAGGAGTCATTTACGAAGTGTGATAGAGCTTGCCCTCCAGCTCAAAGTCACAAAGTGACATGGAAGAGAATAGGAGGAGGAGGGGTGGGTGGGGGAAATCAGAACTTAGTTCTTAGTTACAAAAATTTTACGGCCAAGCAACCTTACTGCAGTGAAGGGATGCTTTGGGGGGACGGACCTCTCTCTCTCTCTCTCTCTCTCTCTCTCTCTCTCTCTCTCTCTCTCTCTCTCTCTCTCTCTCTCTCTCTCTCTCTCTCCCTCCCTCCCTCCCTCCCTCCCTCCCTCCCTCCCTCCCTCTCCCTATCCTTGCTCTCTTTTTTGTCAGGTGAAACTTGTCTTCAGATTGGTAATAGTTCTTGACTTCCTGGGCACTGACATGGGTAAATCATTCAAACAGCACCCGGGTAAAATTTATATGATTCTTGTGTTCCAAAGTTGTTCAACGTTTACATGGTTTGAATTTCCCGTTAATATATTTGAATTTTAAAAAAATCTTTAAATCTTTGAGGTGTCAGATTGTGTTTTTTTCTAAGGCATAGGTTTCTCTTTAAAAAAAAAGATTGTATGTTATACTTTAAATTAGACTTTTGCTATTTTTATCATGCCACCAACAGACTAAAGAGATACAATTCTAAATTTCTGACAGGTTTCAATGTACAATGTTCTAATGCATCACAAGCTTAGCTGGAAGGAAGCCTAAACAACTATGCATATTTAGTACTCACTGACATTTAATCCCAGGTCTACACCTGACTTGCCAAAATCGAAAAAGAGTTCTTTCTTCTACAAAGGCTTTCCCACAAAGAAGGACCATTTAAGAGAAATGTAATTTTGATCTTCCTCTGCCACTTTCTTTGTGGAACACAGTTCTCCATGCAGAAGGTAGATAACAATTTTCTGGAAAGTTCCTTCCTCCCAAGTAATCTATCTCACCAAAAGCATAAGGTAGGCATAATATTTCCTGAAATCTTCCATTTTATTATTATTTTATGGTTCAGGCCTGTTTGCTTCTCCTTGTCAGCATTGATTTTTTTTTCTACTATAGCTTCAAGATAATTATTTTTTTGGTTAGAACTTCTTTCTCCTTCCTAGAAGACTATCATCAAATCAAGGATCGCACAGTATGGATTATGATACAATAATACAATAATACAATAGCAGAGTTGGAAGGGACCTTGTAGGTCTTCTAGTCCAACCCCCTGCATGGGCAGGAACCTTATACCATTTCAGACAAATGGCTGTCTAACATCTTTTTAAAGACTTCCAGGGTTGGGGCATTCACAACTGCTGGAGGCAAGCTGTTCCAGAGGTTAATTGTTCTTACTGTTAGGAAATTTCTCCTTAGTTCTAAGTTGCTTCTCTCCTTGGTTAGTTTCCACCCATTGCTCCTTGTCCTGCCCCCAGGTGCCTTGGAGAAAAGTTTGACTCCCTCTTCTTTGTGGCACCCTCTGAGATATCGGAACACTGCTATCATGTCTCCCCTGGTCCTTCTCTTCATCAAACTAGACATACCCAGCTCCTTCAGCCGTTCTTCATATGTCTTAGTCTCCAGTCCTCTAATCATCTTGGTTGCTCTTCTCTGCACTCTTTCCAGAGTCTCCACGTCTTTTCTACATCGTGGCGACCAAAACTGTATGCAGTATTCCAAGTGTGGCCTTACCAAGGCACTATACAATGGCATTAACACTTCACGCGATCTAGATTCTATCCCTTTGTTGATGCAGCCTAGAACTGTGTTGGCTTTTTTGGCAGCTGCTGCACACTGCTGGCTCATATTTAGATGGTTGTCCACTAGGATTCCGAGATCCCTCTCACAGTTGCTACTATCGAGCAAGGTACCACCTATACTGTACTTGTGCATTTGGTTTTTCTTGCCTATATGTAGGACCTTACTTTTTTCACAATTGAATTTCATTTTATTAGACAGTGCCCAATGTTCAAGTTTGTCTAGATCCTTCTGTATCTTAAGCCTATCTTCTGGAGTGTTGGCTATTCCTGCCAGCTTGGTGTCGTCTGCGAATTTGATGAGTTCCCCATTTATCCCCTCATCCAAATCGTTGATGAAGATGTTAAAGAGTACTGGGCCTAAAACAGAGCCTTGGGGGAATGATATTATCGTTATTCTGAGAAACATATGATATTTGTTTAGAAGAATATGCTATTGAAGCAAAGTGGGACAACAATGGATGTTCTTGGACTTTGGATTATTGTGAGTTAGTTTACATGACAAGTCATTTTTATTTCTCTTAATGGTGTCATGCCAACTTACCAAATAAGAATGCTCCAATTTGCTTGGAGATATAGTATATATTTAGACAAAAGCACCTTTTCCTTTATCTTGCTCCTTGATAAAACTAACATTGGTTCAAAATCTACCATGGAATCCCCTGAAATGTCCTTCCTTGTGAAATAAAGCTCTTTTCTTTTTTTCAGGATGTTTGAGATTTCTTTCTATTATCTTTTGATAGTGCTTTTGAACTTAAAGCATTGTTAGAAGTGAACAAGAATGCTAATTTCAAGATTCCTGTTAACAGCTTTCCATCACTGATGCTTCCCTGACTGCTCCTACTTCTGAAAAAGAGAGAAATCATCTTTCATGTTGCAGAAGATAGGCTTAAGATACAGAAGGATCTTGACAAAGTTGAACATTGGGCACTATCTAATAAAATGAAATTCAATGGTGAAAAGAGTAAGGTTCTACATTTAGGCAACAAAAATGAAATGCACAGGTACAGTATAGGTGGTACCTTGCTCAATAGTAGTAACTGTGGAAGGGATCTTGGAGTCCTAGTAGACAACCACTTAAATATGAGCCAGCAGTGTGCAGCAGCTGCCAAAAAAGCCAACACAGTTCTAGGCTGCATAAACAGAGGGATAGAATCAAGATCACCTGAAGTGTAAATACTATTTTATAATGCCTTGGTAAGGCCACATTTGGAATACTGCATTCAGTTTTGGTCACCACAATGTAGAAAAGATGTGGAGACTCTAGAAAGAGTGCAGAGAAGAGCAACAAAGATGATTAGGGGACTGGAGACTAAAACATATGAGGACCGGTTGCAGGAACTGGGTATGTCTAGTTTAATGAAAAGAAGAACTAGGGGAGACATGATATCAGTGTTCCAATATCTCAGGGGTTGCCACAAAGAAGAGGGAGTCAAACTATTCTCCAAAGCACCTGAGGGTAGAACAAGAAGCAATGGGTGGAAACTAATCGAGAGAAGCAACTTAGAACTGAGGAGAAATTTCCTGACAGTTAGAACAATTAATCAGTGGAACAGAAGTTGCCTCCAGAAGTTGTGAATGCCCCAACCCTGGAAGTCTTCAAGAAGATGTTGGATAGCCATTTGTCTGAAACAGTATAGGGCTTCCCGCCTAGGCAGGGGGTTGGACTAGAAGACCCCCAAGGTCCCTTCCAACTCTGCTATTGTATTGTATTGTATTGTATTATTGTATTTTGGGGTGGGGTGGGTGGGATTTAATTGAATGATGGGAAGCCAAGGAAGCTACAGGCTGCTAGATGTTGTATGGTATTAAGATATTCATGCCCACTATTTGGCTATCTTGCAACAAAATAAGTGGAAAAACCTATTAATAAAAGAAAAATATTTTACAATTTTTTCCCCTTTGAACACAATTTCCAAAAGAATAAGAAATAGCTATCAAGAGAGAGATGTGCATAAAATCACCCAAGAATCCTAAAATAATCCATAAAGTAACACTATTTCACAGCCTGTATAAATACACCCCCTCCAACCATTTTCTTGACTATTTCACCAGGTAGTTCTATATTCTGGATATAGTGGTAGACACAACCTTTTTAGGTTAAACAGAAATACTTGTTCCAGAAGTAGTGCCATAATATAACTTTCCCACAGCAATGTTTTAATTGCAGGGTTGGATTTGCCCGGGGAGCTAAAATTAGAAGAGGCTGAGTGGATTTTGATAGGAAGGGCTAGATTTTCTCTTTTGTTTGAGGAAATTACATTCTTGGGAGAAATGTGAAACCCAGAGAACCAAAATGACTTTGCAACGTTTTCTTCTTCAGCTATGGGATAGAGGAGGAGGAGGAGGTTGGGCAAACCGAAGACCATTGGCTTACGAAGATCTATTTATATACAGGGCAGACATTACAAAAGGAAGGCCTACTTTAAAATGAAGCAGCATACTTTTCAACTAAAAAAATGGGAAAGTGGGTTCTTCCAGATGGCTGCGTTTCCCATCTGCAGAGCACAGTACTTCCAATTTATAGCCCATTCAATATTTGTCTGGAGTTAATCTAACCATTTCAGATTGTCCCGACAATTGGAAAATGATGAGGCTGGGACACATACATATCAGAAAGCAATCAGCCAATCGGTGCTGGTCCCTTTGGGCCAATTGCTAAACATTGGGATCTGCCAGCAAATCAATGCTTGATTGAAACCTTTTTATTTGTCTCTTCCCATCATCTTCATGCTAAAATGTACTGTAAATACTTTCCTTGCGTTGTAAAAAATAAAATAAAAATGCAGCTACCGTTTAAGGCTGACCAGGATAATTAACCAATTTTTCATGCCTTGCATTCAGCAATAGGTTCCTTTTGAAGCCAGTACATTCTGTACATAGATACAGCATGCCAGATACAGCCTCTTCATGTACTTCATTGTACACTTCAGACAGCAAAATGCTTCTACTTCCAAACAACAATTGCTTTCACAAAATGGCTTTTGCCCTGAGTAGGAAAAGCCGGCACTAGTTCAGTATTATGCTATGTTCTCCTGCACCTGGTGATCAGTGGTGGGTTGTGGGCAGTACACCCCGGTATGGGTGTACTGGTGCTTGCCGGGAGCACTGGGCACCGTTCCAGTAAAAGGCCCACCTGCCTGCCTGCCTTCCTTACTGTATTTGAGCTCTTCAGTGCTTCCGCGCATGTGCACAGTGTGTACGGCGCCTGCGCGTTGCTTTTCCAAGGTGTCACAGAGGTGTCTCGAAGCATCACAGGAGGTAAGGTTGCATGCACGTTCATGTAGTGGACCCCGGGCCCCGTTGCATCATACCGGTTGCAACGGGATCCAGAACCCACCACTGCTGGTGATGATTTCATGGTATAACAAAGAGGAGGAATCCTTAATACATCTCTATCCCACGTAGGAGATTTCATATTTAATAAAATACATTTAGGGTTTTGAGCACACACAGGCAAAATAATTTACAATTGCTTATCACACATCCCCCCCCCCCCCCAGCTTATTCCTTCCAATAATTCCTGAGTAGTTTCGTTAGACGATCTGCTTCTGCACATTCTGTAATTTTCCAGATCAGTTTATTTTCTGAAGGTAACAACTCGTTTTTCCATTCCTGCGTGAATAATATCCTAGCTGCTGTGATGATATGTAGGGTCAGATACCATTTTTCCTTCTTTATTTTGTCGGGTTTCATTCCCAATAGAAAAACCTCTAGTCTCATATCAATTGTATATCCTGTAACCTTAGCAAACTTTGAAGTGAACAAGGTTCTCTGCTGGTCTTCCCAGAAATATCTTGTGAAAAGCGCTATTGGGATAATGGTCTATCTGATTTCCTGATTGACACTTGGAACAATTATTAGTGTATCTTTATGTTTTATAGCTAATTGCAATGTTTAAACATTAATTATAGGTACACAGGTTTAGGAGGGGATTTTCTTTTACTTCATGGGCAAAGATCTAGGTCTGTGTCATAATATATTTTAATTATGTTACTAGTACGGGATGCGGTGGCTCAGTGACTAAGATGCTGAGTTTGTCGATCAGAAAGGTCGGCAGTTCGAATCCCTAGCACAGCGTAATGGAGTGAGCTCTCATTACTTCTCCCAGCTTCTGTCAACCTAGCAGTTCGAAAGCACGTAAAAAATGCAAGTAGAAAAATAGGAACCACCTTTGGTGGGAAGGTAACAGCATTCTGTGCACCTTTGGCATTTAGTCATGTTACTATTTAATTCCATTTTATATTATATGTATGTATTGTGGTTTTTACTTTTTCTGTGCACCGCCCTGAGTCCTACCATGGAGAATAGGGCGATATATAAATTTGAAAAATAAAATAAATAAAATAAATGTGGCCACATGACCATGTTCTTCAGCTTTGAAATGGACATGAGCACTGCCCCCTAGAGTCAGGAACAACTGGCACACATGAGTGAGGGGAACCTTTACCTAGTACTAGAAGTTGTGGCTAAGAGAGCTTTTTTCCAGCTATGGTGGCTCCACCATTGTGTCTTTCTCTGGAGCGGAAGATGCTGAAGTCAGAGAGTCATGATTTGGTCCTTAGGGCTGACTCCCTGCCGAACTAGTAGAATTGATTCAGAAGAATGATATACAGGTAATCCTTGACTTACAACAGTTCATTTAGTGTCAGTTTGAACTTACAACAGTACTGGAAAAGTGACATTTTTCACACTTATGACCATTGCGGCACCGCAATAATGATGTGATCAAAATGTAAATGTTTGGCAACTGACTCATATTTATGATGGTTGCAGTGTCCCAGGGTCACGTGATTCCCTTTTGGTCACCATGATGTAGAAAAGATGTGGAGACTTTAGAAATAGTGTAGAGAAGAGCAACCAAGATGATTAGGGGACTGGAGACCAAAACATATGAGGAACGGTTGCAGGAGCTGGGTATGTCTAGTTTAATAAAAAGAAGGACTAGGGGAGACATGATAGCAGTGTTACAATATCTCAGGGGTTGCCACAAAGAAGAGGGAGTCAAACTGTTCTCCAAGGCACCTGAGGGCAGGACAAGAAGCAATGGGTGTAAACTAATCAAGGAGAGAAGCAACTTAGAACTGAGGAGAAATTTCCTGACAGAACAATTAATCAGTGGAACAGCTTGCCTCCAGAAGTTGTGAATGCCCCAACCCTGGAAGTCTTTAAGAAGATGTTGAATAGCCATTTGTCTGAAATAGTATAGGTTTTCCTGCCTAGGCAGGGGGTTGGACTAGATGACCTCCAAGGTACCATCCAACTCTGCTATTGTATTTTGCAAACTTCTGACAAGAACAGTCAATTGAGAAGCCAGATTCAATCAACAACTAGGTTACTAATTTGACAACTACAGTGATTCATTTAACAATTGGCAAGAAAGGTCATTAAAAAGTGGCAAGAAAGGTCATACAATGAGGCAAAACTCATTTAACAAATGTCTCACTTAGTAACATAAATTTTGGGCTCAATTCTGGTCATAAGTCAAGGAGTACATATCTATATCTACATATTTATATCTATCTCTGTGTCTATGGTCTCTGTCTCTGTCTCTGTCTCTAACTCTATTTCATCTCTCCCCTCCCTTCCTGCCTCTCTCGTGGCAGGATTAGAACTCACTATCCCCTGGTTTCTAGGCCTGTTTCTTCACCATTAATCCCTAGAATCTGCCAGGCTCTAGCCATAGGCTGGGAGTAGTAAGTGTTTAATCTGGCAAGATTCTGTCTGCTACTTGTAAGCAAATAAAAAACTGAACTCTGGCTGAACTGTTCCACATTGTTCTTGGGCTTGGCTTGACAGCCTTCCATATAAATTGGTATTTTAACTGCTATTAATTCAAAAATTATTATAAAGTCGTCCTGAAAATTACATTTAGCCACGGTTCATTTAATCATGGTTTCATGGTTCATGTATCACAGTATGTCAAAACTAAATGAAACACATTAAGAGCATTAATGGGTATGTCTAGTTTAAGGAAAAGAAGGACTAGGGGAGACATGATACCAGTCTTCCGATATCTCAGAGGCTGCCACAAAGAAGAGGGAGTCAGACTATTCTCCAAGGCACCTGAGGGTAGAACAAGAAGCAATGGGTGGAAACTGATCAAGGAGAGAAGCAACTGAGGAGAAATTTCCTGACAGTTAGAACAATTAATCAGTGGAACAGCTTGCCTCCAGAAGTTGTGAATGCCCCAACCCTGGAAGTCTTTAAGAAGATGTTGGATAGCCATTTGTCTGAAATGGTATAGGACTGTGATGGTGAACCTTTGGCATGGGTGCCACAGGTGGCACACGGGACCATTTCTTAGGGCACACGAGGCGTTGCCCTGTCAGCTCTAGTGCACTTGTATGCGCTGGCCAGCTGATTTAGGCCTTCTTTTGAAGCCGTTTTTCGCCCTCTGGAGGCTTCAGGGAAGTTCCTGAAGCCTCTTGAGGTGGGGAGGGGAGGCTGTTTTTACCCTCCCCAGGCTCCTAGAAAGCCTCTGGCATGCCAATGCACGACCGCCCTGCACTCCCTCCACTTGTGGCACGCAAGCCAAAAAACCCTGGTATAGGGTTTCCTACCTAGGCAGGGGGTTGGACTAGAAGATTCTGCTATGGTATTGTATTGTATTTCTCCATTAGTGTCTCACAATGTCTTTTTAAGTTACCCAACCAGTGTAAAATCTGGTTAGATGTCTCTACAAGATATTTGTAGCAATACTGAGGTCCAGATAATGCAGATTTGGAGGTCACATACCAATTATAAGAGTGCCTTGGGAAGTCCCTGATCATTGACACAACAATCTAAATCTACTGTGTAGGACAAATAGGGGTTTAACACCTTCTGCTGCCTTCCTGGAGATTAAATAGTCAAGATATAGAAGTCTAAACAATTTCTTGGCTATTTAGCATTAATGAATGGTGACTCAGGGCTCTGGCTTCCCTTCTGGGAGGTAAATCAATCTCACAGGAGATAAACAAATTAAAAGTAAAAAAGATAATGTAAAACAATATTCTTCTAGACTAGAAGTATTAAAATGACAACACTCAATGTGGAAAGAAACAGTTTAAAATCACAATAATACATACAGTGGTTTGCAAATGTGTTACAAATCCAAAAGAAACGCAATAATTTGGGCAGAGCCTCAATGAAGGGTCCAATCCTCCAAATCTCTAAGAAGACTAGATAACGAAGTATTACAAAGCAGAAGGATATACTAATTAAAAGTGAATTCAGTATGATATATGAATGAATTAAACAAATAAATTAAACAATTCTACAGTCTGAATAGAGAGGGGAAAAGGAGCATAACATAGAAAACAGAGGTGAAAAATCTAATGTAAATTCATATATTTCTTTAGAAACTGAGGACTTCCTGAAGGAAATAGTTCTCAGCTTCAGTTTTTGGATGGCTCTAATTCCTTATAGATTCCTACACAATAGATCAAAGGGTCCATTAAAGGCTCCCTCTAGCTTTGGTCCATGAATTCTCTAACAACCTGCACAGATAAATCCCTAAGTAGCCTCAAGAGTTCTCAGGGAGAGTGCTAGGACCAGATAACTGCAAAGAAATATGACCCTTCCAATCCCCCTCATCCTATCAGAACTAATCCATCCCACCCCTATCCTGCCACAACTGATGAATCTTCTTGGATGAGAAGCAAAATGTCTTCGTCCTTTCTCAAGGAAAAAATACCCCACTTTTGAGACAACCATGACCTGGATAACTAAGAATCTCCACAGAGTCTCTACCACACACTGACTTTTATATATCTAGGAGGGAGATGGGCTGGGGTAATTTGACTCTGGGTCTATGTTGTGGCAAACAGCTGTCTCTCACTTGTGGGAATGTGGATTGTGAGTCTGAATCTGCAGGCTGGTATAAAGCTTCATTCACAACAATGCGGTCATTTGTTAGGAAATCACCAATATGTAAGCTCAGCCATCAAACCTGTGATGTGAGTAATCTTCCACAGTAACTGGCTCATGTGTAATGATGGTGGTTAGCACTTCTTAAAAGCTGCCAGGATTCCTTTGGCTGTTTCAGAACTCATGGCTGGTGCTGGGATGCAGCAGGATGGGGCAGTTGCTTCCAGGTGAAGCCCTGGACTGTGCCAAAATCTGGAGCCACTTCTTCTATCTGTCTTCCTGCTGTCCTTGATAATTAAAGTTTTTTGAGTATTTAGATGCAGTGGCAGTCTTACGTTTATGTAAGTTGTTACGTTTAGGTTTGAAATGGTGCCATTTTCCTAATTAATTCGGCTATAGGTTTCCTCTGGTTTCTGGACACGTTCTGCAATTTCAGAGTAGCTTATTGGAATCCATGGTGAGTTCTAAGAAAGCAGAAGCTCAGGTTAGATCTAGGGTACATATTTATTCAGTAACAGAGGTTAGTGCCATCAAGTGATGATTCCATAACTTGGCAGTTCCCATGACTTCCATGCTTGGTAAACCTATATTGAAACAGGCATATTTATTTATGTTAAATAAGATTCACACAACAGAAAAACCACTTCTGCAAATAGTAATTATACAACATAATTTCGAATTTTATTTATAACCCGAATCGAATTTTTATTTATAACCCGCTCTCTCTCCCCGAAGGGACTCGAGGCGGGGCACAGGGAATTAAAAACAGTTAGAAAGAATACAAAATTTAAAACAATAAACGTACATAAATACTAACTAAAAGGCATATTAAACAGAAAACCCTGCGCTAAAATTCCCAAATATTTACATTTGCTCTTACATGCATTCTAAATAAACAAGCAAGAACATACTTCATCCCTGTTTATTCAGCAATGAATGTTAAGTGGCATAATTTCATCAAGGTTTATTCTGGGAATAAATACACTTTAAAATCTTGCAGCCATATTTCTACTCTTCCTCCTGAAAATGTATAGAATTCATAGATTGATGCTATTATTTTTCTTACCAGCTTCTTTCTGGTAGAATAGTATCTTAAGTATAGCAGAGGATGTTACTGTATGTTCTATATCTCATTTACTCAAAGGACACATTGATTATAAACAGACAAATAATATGGGACAGAAAATATTTATACTCTCTGTGTTATGAGGAAAAATCCTCTTAACTCTTTATCTCCTTTAGTGTTGTGGCCCACTAGTGAAGCTGGCAGCAGATTTGGACAGTGAGGAGGTTGGGGAGAAACATGGGCCAGTCCTGGAGTCTGGGGAAGGCTCTGATGAGGGCTCTGTGTCGGAGGCAGAGAGGGCGCCAGAACCATATGCCAGTTATCAGCTGCCTTCAGAGTCAGACATCAGTGAGGCAGACGAACAGCTGCAGCCTGTTCCCAGTATGCGCATGCACAGAGTTGCCAGACGAAGGTAAAAGCTAAAGCACAGGGGTCGACTTGGGAGTAAGGCCACAGGTGGACGATGAATGGCTCCTCCCAGAGGAAATAAAAAGAGGAGCGATAGGGGAGGGGAGTTTGCAAGAGACAATTAGTTCACTTAATTGGTTTGTGACTCTCCGAAACTCCTTGCCAAGTTTTGCAGATATTAACCTATCAGCTTTCCAAGCCAGATAAGGTCTGTGACTCTAAATCCTCCCTTGAAAGATTTTGCTGGATGTGAACAATCAGAATTCACAGTAATTTAATAAAAGAGGTGTCAAACTCATGTCATCACGACAGCATCAAGTGATGTATTGGGACTCCCCCTCCCTTCGCTAAACCAGACCTGGGCGTGGCCAGCATGTGAAGCATCAAGACCGCGGGCCAGGAGTTTGACAACCTTGTCTTATGGACATGAGGTTATCTGTCCTTGGAGTATTCTGCCTCCTTGTTCTTGTTATTAAAATGGCTGAGGTGTAACAAAAATGTGCAATGATGTGACTTCCTGTTCCGGCTTCTGGCGGTGACGGACGAGTCCTGGGACTCGTCTGCCGTTTTGTTCTTTTTTCGGCCCCAAACGGGGCGGGGCGCCCCTTTTTTTAGGGACCTCTCCGTAGGATCGGCTTGCCTGGACCTTCCTAGCCTGGCGGCGGCCGGGGGGGAGGTTCTTGTCTTCGGTCTAGGAGGAAAAAGACATGCTGCGGGGGGCTTGGTTCCCTTCGCCAACGGAGGACGGTAACAAATAGTGGATTTGGAGAGAGCGGAAGCGTTCGAGCCTGATGGCTTTGCCGGGGCTTTGGTGGCGAGGTGGAGTGTAAGTGACTTTGACTTTTTTTGCTGGCAGCTTTGATTAAAAGAAATGATGGAGGGGGGTGTTTGTTAAACCCCCCCTCAGATTTACAGCAGCGGCGTTTGGAAATGGCTCCTCGATTGCGAGGAAGCGGAGATTTCTCATCCGGACCTTGTTGAAGAAGTGAAAGTCCCTTGCGGTTTGTTTCTCGCTACAATGTATCTAAGTCCGGCTTTATTGGAACAATTTTCTCTGTTGCTTTCTCCTGCTGGCTTTCAGATTGGGCGGGGGAAGATGGCCTCCCTTTGTTCCTAAATGACTATTCTTTATGGAAAATTTCCAACATTCCTCTGTGACCTGGACTGTCTCTCTCTACTAATGGAGGATTTTTGTGATTAATTGATTCCTTCCCTGGAGTGCCTTCTTTGTCTTCATAATTGACTGTGAAAATTGCTTTTCTCTCTGGATTTTATAACTTTCTACAACACCGATTTGAACTTTTTCTCTGGACTTGCTCCAGCGGCCGCACCCAAAAAACGCCATCTTAGTGGCACTGACTTAAACAGCTTACCATGGCTTCTAAAAAGCAACCAGAATCAGGCTTGGAAGCAAGAATGACAGCTATGGAGGAAGTGTTACACTCTTTGGTACTGGAAATTAAAGAACTTAGAAAAGACCACTGCAGTTCTAAATTAGAGCTCTTGGAGACACAGAAGAAATTGATGCAGAATACACAGAAGACTGAAGAGTTGGAAGTGGGGCTGGCTGGGGCAAAGGGAGAACTTAAAAATGTTAATACTGAAATTGGAGATTTAACTGGTCATATGTCTAGGATGGATTTTGAAAGGATGTCATATTTTTTAAGATTTCAGAACATTCCCGAAGAATCTGGTGAATGCCTTCCTGATCTAATGAGCACAATTTTAGCAGACTACTTACACAAACCCAAGGAAGAGATCAGGGGGGACATTGACCTGGTTTATAGAATAAATTCAGCATATGCCAGGATAAATGAACTACCCAGAGAGATACATATTAAATTTGTTAGAAGGTCTACCAGGGAGGGAATATTGAGGGCGCAGAGAGAGGGTCCGTTAACGTACCAACAAAAGGAAGTCACTATCTTGAAGCAGATCCCGAAAAAGATTAGAGAGGTGAGGAGGAAATATTCCTTCTTATCTAAAAAATTGTTTAACCAGGGGATTTGGTTCAAGTGGGTGATGCCAGAAGGGATGTTGATGTTCTGGGAAGGAGGAAGAGTAAGGATTAAAACAGTTGCTGAGGCGGAAGCCTTTCTTAAAAAATATTCCTCTATCCTGGGGGATGAACCTGGAGGAGCGGAGGGGGCCACGGCCCCGCCCACTGGGGGTCAGGGAGGAGAACAAGAAGGCCCAATTGCCAAGAGACTTAGATCTAAAAAATGACTTTTTTAATACAGTATAACTTTTGTTTGGATGTTTGTACATGATTGCTAGCATAGAATTTGGAATTTACAATGATGTATGCATTTCTCTTTCACCTTGTAGTACTATTGAAATATGTATTATCTATGTTTTGTTAAGAAGCCCCGGAGGGGGCCAACGATCTCGACGCGAAAGTTCTCAAAATATTTTTTTCAACTCACCTTACCCTACCCTACCTAAAAAATTTGTAAAACTCAATAAAACTTTTTCAATACAAAAAATGTGCAATGAAAGTGGCAACATTAACAAGGACCTGCACTTAAAGCAGAGATGGGTAACATTCAAATAATGTAGGAAAACATGGACCCTTGCATACTCAGTAATTATTGGCCAAGTTGGGGGCTGTAACAGTCAAAGAATATTTGGAAACCCATAGGTTGTTAGGCACCTAACAAGTGTGTGTGATTATCCAAAATCCTGATGAAATGCAGAGACTATTTATCCACCTATTCTGGGCATAATCCAGAATAGAAAAGCCTGCAGAAATCTTTTGCCCAAGTTAGGGAACACAAGCACTGATGTATTGATGAGAAAATCTGGTTGGGTTACTCATCTCTATTTTCAGTACAGTTTTCAACAATTACAAAGAATGCAAACTCTTTCCCCTCCCAAGATCCCTCAGTTCTTCTTGTTTTAATTTGCTTTTGTTTATTTTCCATCTGAGAATAGTCTCTGTCATAAGTGGGTAATAGGAACAAATTATAACAAATAAGGTCACAGCACAGAACAATTCCCCTATCCCAGTCCCCAATTCGTTCAGCCTTGTAAAAATTCTTTGCTACTTGGAACAGTGCTACTCAGAGGAATACACTTTTTCTATTAAAAAGAAAAAAAATCCCCTGGCTGATTGGTTGTTGAAAATTGCTGACTTTATGGGACTTTTGGAAAGCACACAATTGTCTAGTACCAATAAACTTTTAAGAGATCATCATGGGCCTGAACTCTTTCGGAGCAAGGGGGATGAGTTTAGGCATGCAGGAGCCCTTCTATTTGGCAGTATTTGAAGTTGGCAAAAGAAGACAAAATGCAGAAATTTTTAAAAGAAAATAATTTGTGCAAATAGTTAATATAATCTAACATTCTCCCTTACAGCCTGTATTACAGTTGTGCTTGCTTATTTAGCATCAAATCACCTCGCATTAATTTTTAAAATATACTAATTAGTGTTAGATCCTAAGGTGGAGGAAGATTACATTAGGGATGTTGTATAGATAATATAATAATAATAATAATATTTAATATTTATAAAACCGCACCCTCTCCCAACAGGGACTCGGGGTGGTGCACAGGTAGAATAAAAACAATAAATACATACAAACAATTCTAAAAGCAAATTAAACATAACCTGCGCTAAAATTTCCCCATTAAAACTAAACAGTACTAATTTCCTAATAAAAACCCCAAAGACAGAGAGACTTATCCTAGGCCGGCCAGACAGAAAAAGTGAGTTTTTAATTTAAGACGGAAGGAGCGGAGGTCCGTGGTCGTCCTGATATCGGGGGGAAGGTCATTCCAGAGGGCCGGGCCCGCCACAGAGATAGCCCTTCCCCTGGGTGTCGCCCGCTGACAATGTCTAGTGGACGGCACCCGGAGAAGTCCCTCTCTGTGGGAGCGAATCGGCCGTGAGGATGTATGAGGCAGGATCCGATCCCGCAGATAGCTAGGTCCCGAGCCATGGAGCGCTTTAAAGATGATAATTAACACCTTGAAGCGCACCCGGAAGACGACAGGTAGCCAGTGCAGCTCGCGCAAGAGCGGTGTTACATGGGTAAACCTAGCGGTTCCCATAATTGCTCGCGCGGCTGCGTTCTGGACTAGCTGAAGTCTCCGGGTGCACCTCAAGGGGAGCCCCATGTAGAGAGAGTTACAATAGTCCAGTCGGGATGTCACGAGCGCATGAGTGACTGTGCGCAGGGCGTCCCGATCCAATAGGGGGCGCAATTGGCGAACCAGGCGAACCTGGTAAAATGCCCTCCTGGCCACGGCTGTCACTTGATCTTCCATGGACAGCCGGGAATCCAGGAGGACACCCAAATTGCGTGCCCCATCCACAGGGGCAAGATGTTCGCCCCCTATGGCCAGCGATGGAGTGAGCTGGTTGAATCGGGCAGCCGGAAACCACAGCCACTCGGTCTTGGTCGGGTTGAGCCTAAGTCCGTTACTTCCCATCCAGATCCGCACGGCTTCCAGGCACTGGCACATCACCGCTACGGCATCGTTGGGGTGGTTTGGGGTAGATATATACAACTGAGTGTCATCAGCGTATAGATGGTATTCTACCCCAAAACCACGGATGATCTCACCCAGCGGCTTCATGTATGTGTTAAACAGGAGAGGCGAGAGGACCGACCCCTGAGGCACCTCACAAGTGAGTGGTCTCGAGGTCGACCTCTGCCCCCCTGTCAACACAAATTGCGATCGGCCAGAGAGGTAGGAGGAGAACCACCGTAAAACGGCGCCTCCCACTCCCAACCCCCCCAGCCGATGCAATAGGATACCATGGTCGATGGTATTGAAAGCCGCCGAGAGGTCTAATAGGACCAGGATGGAGGAACAACCCTCATCTCTGGCCCTCCAGAGATCATCAACCAACGCGACCAATGCCGTCTCGGTGCTGTGCCCGGGCCGAAAGCCGGACTGGCGCGGATCTAGATAGTCAACTTCCTCCAGGTGACGGGGAAACTGTCGTGCCACCACACTCTCAACAACCTTCGCCAGAAAGGGAAGGTTGGAGACTGGACGCTAGTTGTTTAAAAGAGCTGGATCCAAAGAGGGCTTCTTAAGGAGGGGCCTCACCATCGCTTCTTTTAGGGAAGCAGGCAAGGAACCCTCACTTAAGGATGCGTTGACAACCTCTTGGAGCCAGCCTCGTGTCACCTCCCAGGATGCCAGTACAAGCCAGGAGGGGCACGGGTCCAATAAACATGTGGTGGCTCGCAGTCGCCCACGTAACCTGTCCATATCATCGGAAGTAACGGAGTCAAACTCCTCCCAAACAAGATCTGTCTCGTGGCATCCCACTGGGCCATCAATGGAGGGTAGCCCGTTCTGTATCTGAGCGGTTTTCTCCTGCAGAAAAGTCACAAATTCCTCTGCTCTACCCTGTAACGGGGCTTCCCGCACCCTTTGTTGAAGTAGGGAGCGGGTCACCCTAAACAGGGCGGCAGGGCGGTTTTCTGCGGATGCTATGAGAGTAGCACAATGATGGCGTTTGGCCACTCTCAGCGCCACAATGTAAGTCCGTAAATGGGCTCTTACCTGTGTCCGGTCAGATTCAGATCGGGTAGACCTCCATGTTCCCTCTAGGCATCTCTTGCGGCGTTTCATCACCCGCAGCTCCTCAGTAAACCAAGGGGCCAGGGTGGTTCGCCGCCGCAAGAGAGGCCGCAAGGGCGCGACCTGATCCAAGGCTCCCACGGCCGCACTGTTCCATGCGGCCGTGAGGTCCTCTATCGGGGCACGGGTCAGGGGTACAGGAAATGGCCCAAGCACCGTCTGGAACCCATCCGGGTCCATCAGGCGCCTGGGGCGGTACCAGATTGGAGACTCTGGTTCCGCCTCCCCGCGGAGGGGAGCAGCGGTCGGAAAGTCGAGCCGGAGAAGTGAGTGGTCTGACCATGACAAGGGCGTGATGACTATATCCCCTATACCCAGATCACTCTTCCATTGGCCAGAGACAAAGATGAGATCCGGCGTATGTCCACCCTCGTGAGTGGGGCCTCGAATTACTTGGGTCAGGTCCATGGCCGTCATGGAAGCCATGAACTCCCGAGCTGCCTCGGATGATTCGCCCAACGATGGCAGGTTAAAGTCCCCCATGACTAAAAGTCTGGGGGGTCTCCACTGCCACCGTAGCGATCACCTCCAGGAGCTCGGGCAGGGCTGCTGCTACATAGCGGGGAGCCAGGTATATAACCAGCAAGCCCAACTGCCTCCCTAGGCCCCACTTCACGCAGAGGGACTCACAGCCGGTAGTCTGTGGCACAATGGTCTCTCTCGGCTCAAGACCTTCCTTGACAATGACCGCTACCCCACCGCCCCTACCAAGGGCCCGGGGCTGATGAAAGGCGCGGTAGCCTGGTGGGCACATTTCAACGAGGGGGAGTCCTCCCTCGTGGCCCAACCAGGTTTCCGCAATTCCAGCCAGGTCCGGCTCCCCCTCTGACACAAGGTCACTAATGAGGGGGGCTTTGTTGACAACGGACCTGGCATTGCAAAACATCAGCCGCAGGCCCTGGCTCTGTACTCTCTGACCACCTAGCCTGCGGGGGTTGTGGCACCCGACCGTTTGTAACCAACGGTTACGTGCCACCAACCGGGAGGATGAAACTTGTCTCCCCTCGGCCCCGCCTCTCCCCACGACCCTCTGGATTGGTAAGCCCTCCTGCGGAACGACTCGTGTGTCCCCCCTCCTATCGGCACCTTCCGCTTCCCTCCGTCGGCTGCTGGCCTGGCCCTCTTCCGTCTCCATCTGTCTATACCCACCCCCCTCCCTAGTGCCCCCTAAAAAAGATAATTTAGACAATTTAAACAATTTACAGACTAAAAACCCCCTAAGACCGCGCTTCGCCCATCTCTCCGGATTAACAACTCCATCATCAAGATGGGCCCTAGATAGATCAAAGGGCCAGACCTGCGAGAGCGGGGACTCCCGCAGAGATAGTAGTTTCGCTCTGGAGTACATATATTTATAAATAAATAACTAAAATTAATTATCTAAAAATAAATTATGTAGGTGGAATTCAAGTGGGTTTTGGGATAAAATACAAGATGTTAAAAGACGTTAGCCATGATTAAAACAGTTCATTCAGTTGGTATTAAATGAGATAAAGTGCATAGTGAGGTTAGTTGGTAATAAGTTAAAATTGGTAAATTAAAATTAGTTCGCAATGTTCATTTGGGCGTCCATAGTTGTTACTGTCCACAAGTTCTTTGGACAATTCTTCCAGTTCTTCCAGGGCCTTCCAAGGCCTTGGTGGCGTAATTCTCCCGGTCTTAAGAGAGTGACCATAGGGGGAGGATTTTACAACTGGTCAGCAAGCCGTCCGCGACCATTTCGGCGCTCCCACCGCCGCCATCTCCTGCGTTACCGCCTTCGCCAGTATCCTCTCGACGCTCCCACCGCTGTCGACCTGGCCTCCAGTGGCCGCCTCAAACCCACTCCTTTCTCGACAACCACATGGCTCTCTCACAGCCGCCACCTTCCTTCCAGCCATCTCCTCCGTCGCCGCCTTCACCTTCCGCCTTCAGCGCTCCCACCGCCGTCGGCCCGGCTTCCAGCGGCCACCTCTTCCATCCCCTTCACCTCTCTCCGCTCTCTCTCTCCACTCTCTCTTTCCAACCTTCCAACGTTCCAACGTCCTCCAGCGTCCTCGCCTCCTCCGCCATCTTCCCTCCACACCTCTGTCGCCGTCACCGCTGGCCACCCGGCACTCTCACTACCGTCTCGCCCCATGGCTCGCCACCAACAGCATCAGGAGCTCCTCGGCGCAGCCGGCCTCTCCGCCCCTATTAAATCACCCGGGGCGCCGTCCTCCGCACCGGCCTCCGTTGCGGCAATCCCCGCTCCAGCGCTCTCACCGTCTGAGCGTTCCTGTCGCCGGCGCTGTATTCGCTCCTGGCTCACCCCCCGTCATTGCGAACCTCACCCTGAAATGCCAGGGTGGGCTCCTCATCCATCCCACGCCCTCCAACTCGTAAGGAGAGGGCTGGGAGCACTTAAAAACGCTAACGGCCTCCGCAGCCCACACGGAGCTCCAGAGCTAGCCCACCATCTTCGCGCAAGCGCAAAATTGCTGATATGTCACTATTCCCCAAGCTGAAGCCTCCAACTATTAATACAATACAATACAATAGCAGAGTTGGAAGGGACCTTGGAGGTCATCTAGTCCAACTCCCTGCCTAGGCAGGAAACCCTATACTATTTCAGACAAATGGCTATCCAACATCTTAAAAACTTCCAGTGTTGGGGCACTCACAACTTCTGGAGGCAAGTTATTCCACTGATAAATTGTTCTAACTGTCAGGAAGTTTCTCCTCAGTTCTAAGTTGCTTCTCTCCTTGATTAGTTTCCACCCATTGCTTCTTGTTCTACCCTCAGGTGCTTTGGAAAATACTTTGACTCCCTCTTCTTTGTGACAGCCTCTGAGATACTGGATTATGGATAGTAACTTCCATTGTTTCCAGAAAGCATAGTCAATAATCTTATTAGGCAGAATACCTCTTTTTGCCTGGATTCTAAAACAAAAGAATTTTTTAAAAAAGTGTTGAGCTGTCATCCACAGAGGAGAAAAATCCTTCCTCTATTATAAGGCGTTTGCTACCATCTCTCTTGGCTATGGAAGCCCTTCATAGTTCATACACACCCTGAACGTTTAGATCAGTGTTGAAAAAACCTTTTGGCATCAGGTCCTGAAATGAGGGCGTGCAGGGAGAGCTACAAAAACCGAAAGAGCAGCTCCCTGGTACGCACTCGTGGGAGCACCGGAAACCAGAAGAGCAGTTCCTTGGCGTGCATGCGCATGCTGGGAAGTTGAAAAAACCTTTTGGCATCAGGTCCTGAAATGAGGGCGTGCAGGGAGAGCTACAAAAACCGAAAGAGCAGCTCCCTGGTACGCACTCGTGGGAGCACCGGAAACCAGAAGAGCAGTTCCTTGGCGTGCATGCGCATGCTGGGAAGCTGAGCTTCCAGTTTCTGATGTGCGCATGTGCAATGATCACCTGGTCATCTGATTTCTGGCACGCATGTGTGCACGAAGACCAGCTGTCCAGCGCGCATGTGCAACTGGAACCCAGAAGACCAACTGGTGACGGCTGGCGTACACAGAGAGATGGCTCTGACGCCACTTCTGGCACACATGCCATAGGTTCGCCATCATGGGTTTAGACTATGCCTATACTTACATTAACCCTTATCTGCTTGCACATAAGTCATGCTACTTTTTGGCAAGCTGCCATTATTTCACCATTTAAACTTCTCCTTAACAACATTATTTTGATTTTCAGAAACAAACTTGAAACTCAAGGTGGTTGTTGGCTTCAGATTCTAAGCTACAATTTGCATATTTTTTTTCATTGGTTGGATTCATACAAGTTATTAGGGTTTGTTTTTTTTTAAAAACAATTCTTTCAAAGTCATCCAACTATCATGAACAACTAAATGAGATGTTAGTACGTTCCAGTTTTATTTCATTCCTTCCCATAGAATTTAGAAGGATCTGATTTATATAGTGGCACTAAGAGCCATCTCTCTGGGCGCGCAAGCCATCTCTCATTGCTCTTCCGGGTTCTGGCGTGCCGGCCAGGTGGTCTTCACACATCTGGGAGCACCAGAAACCAGAAGACCAGCCGCCCAGTGCACATGCGCACCATCTGCTGGTTTCTAGCACGCGCCTGCAAACTGGTAACCTGTTCTTCTGGTTTCTGGTGTGCATGTGCATGCAAAGACCAACTGACCAGTGGGCATGCATGTGCTGGAAACCGGAAGATTATCTTCTTGGAATACGCATGCACACCATTTCAGCATTGCGCATGCTCCTGTTTCAGCACTCGGTGCCGAAAAGGTTCGCCAACATCTAATCCAGCTCCCTGCTTAAGCAAGAAACCCTATAACAGGGGTCTGCAAAGTGGGCTCTTTTAAGACTGGTGGACTTCAACTCCCAGAATTGCCCAGCCAGCTATGCTGGCTGGGGAATTCTGGGAGTTGAAGTCTACCAGTCTTAAAAGAGCCCACTTTGCAGACCCCTGCCCTATAACATTTTAGACTAATGATTATCCAATCTCTTCTTTAAAAACCTCCAATCTTGGAGCACCCACAACCATTTTTGTATAGTCTTGCTATTCAATACTTTTTCAATGGAGTCAGAGTCTAGTGCAGGGGTAGCCAACCTTTTTATACCTACCACCCACTTTTGTATCTCTGTTAGTAGTAAAATTTTCTAACCGCCCACCAGTTCCACAGTAATGGGGATTTATAAAGTAGGGAAGTCAATTAAATTAAAAAAAAAAAGGAAAGTGCTTCAGTATTGGACAAAACCCCTAGCACCCACCATGAAAGCTGGAATGCCCACTAGTGGGCAGTAGGGACCAGGTTGACTACCACCGGTCTAGTGGATCTTTAAAAGATTTACCAAAAATCCTGTTCAGTCTTCCCTCAAGCACACTTCAAGGATACTTTTACACACTACACTGCATTTTTTTGTGTATTGTTGCATGTACAATGTTTTACTTGACTATGTTTTTATACCACCCACAAAATTGATTATAAGTGATTTTTAAAAAAATCTTCTGGGGTAGAATAATGTATCTTTTATGCAGTCTGTAGACATACTAAAAAAGGAAAAGTTTAGCACCTATCTAAAAATCAAAGATTTGAATGGGCATTTTTCTTCTTATAATTTTAACATAGAAGATTATGCACAATGATTCAGGGTGTATCATCTCCATGTTTTTGCATAATTTCTCTAATTTGCATTGTACACCTTAACTCCAGTCTATCTATTCCCTTTTCCAACATGATTGTTGATTCAGTGGAGCTGAACTTTGATTCTTCAAATGGAAGGGGTTTCCTTTCTCTTTTTTCCTTTTACTTAGTCGTTTACTCTTGTATACAGGAAAAAGTTAATAAACAGTAACAGCCACAAGAAAAAGAAAAAAGAGGACATGGACTCCAATGGGCACCATAAAAATCTGATCCAGGAAATTGTCCTGGATTTTTTGAAGGAATTGAAGAGTGATGTGAAGAAAGAAAAAAACAGGATGATCCGTTGTTTGGAGATGAGAAGTCTATCTGAAATAGTTGGATTTTATCTAGAGCTTAAGTTGCATTCCTGCCTTCAAGTATTTGATTAAACCTTTTCTAAAATATAAAATTGAGATTTGCTATATGACTATTACCCTTTTTCAGGCATTGATACTGATAACTGCAGAATGCATAACTGGCCTGCACAAGTACATACAGTATTAGGCATAGCCCTGTGTATGATGACAGGGTTAATGTAGAAAAGGTTTTCAAAAGTGCACCATGTATAACTTCAGCAATCTATGGCACAACTCCTTGCACAAGGACAAAACTTAGTGTTCAGGATGTATTGCTATTCCTGTAACAGCCAACTTTATGGGACATTTTATGATATTGCAGGTAAGTAATAAAATAAATTACACTGTTCTGTGGGTATATCATATATCGTTTGCAGTATTTTTTACGTAGGTGCGATATTTAATTTGTGCAATCATTTGTTTTCTTTCCAAATTTCTGTTCATCCCTTTTGCTTAATTGATCAATTTTAGCTCAGGCTGCCTAGTTTTTCACAACCCCACGTGCAGAGAGATAACAGGTTTCAGGCATCGTTTGGTTTTCTACTTCCCCTGTGGTCAAAGCAATTGACTTAAAATGAATGTCAGTTAATTGAGAAACCCATTTTGTCAACTTGCACAGGCTCAAATTCTTAAGTCAGACTCTAACTGTAAGAATTCAGCATTCACCATAAAGAATGGAGAGAGAACCACTGCTTATCCTCACTCTGTTCTAGCTTTCCTGACTCGTATTCATACATCTCCTTTTCTTCTCATTCACACTCCTTCCCTCATAATCTCACATCTTAATCTAGTAACATACTTCCAGGACAAATCGGTATGCATGACTTGCCAATCAATTCACGTTTATTGCATTCAAAGACCAGAGACCAGAACAAATAAAAATACTCAATGAATATCCAGATAAAAATTCTAGAATAAAATAATAACAGATAAAATCTATATTAAAATCACAATTTGGCATCCAGTCTGTCAATTACATATGGCCTAACTATACTATAGTATCAGTCCATAAAATGTGAAGGCATGTAGTCTTTAAATGAGCCGAGGTGGTACAGTGGTTAGAGTGCAGTACTGCAGGCTACTTCTGCTGATCACCGGCTGACAGCAGTTTATCAGATCGAATCTCACCAGGCTCAAGGTTGACTCAGCCTTCCATCCTTCTGAGGTGAGTAAAATGAGGACCCTGATTGTTGGGGGAAATAGGCTGACTCTGTAAAACCGCTTAGAGAGGGCTGTAAAAGCACTGTGAAGTGGTATATAAATCTAAGTGCTGTTGTTAAGTGCTATTGCTAAATACTAAAATGCAAAAAAAAAAGCAATGCAAAAAGCAATGCTATATTAGTTGTGTAAAATGACTATGGTGGATTAATCATGTTTCCAATGAATCCCCACTGATGTTATGCCAATAAATGCTCTGCTCCCTTTTTCAGATGTGTGGTGTGTGCAACACATGTTTAAAAGGGATGTGTCAGGCACGACCAACTCGGCTCACATGGACAGAATTCAAGCTAACTACTTTATTATGTTCAGCCTGTAACACAAGAATCTTCCAAGTCTGGAAGCTCTCTCTTGGGAGTAATTGGATAAGGTTCCCAGGAATTTAAGAAGGTTCTTGTTAGATCAGACAAAGGATTCCGACTCAGGCATGGTCAAAACAACAGGAACGTTTATTCACACTATTTACAACACACACAAGATTCAACTGGCAAGGTTTCTTCTCTGGCAACCTCTTATATAGAGTTACCAGGCAGGAAACTCCTAGCAATGCAATTGCAACATTGTAACTCCTTTCCAGACAGATTCCAGACAGCTTGTCTCTGTTAATCACTGCAGCTGCTGGCTCAGCTCCGGAATGCGGTGACTCATAGGTTACCAGACGAGCTGTCTGGGACATAGGCTTGGGGACTCAACACTCCTTCCCCCATAGTCAGTGCGCATGTGTCTAGGTTCTCTGTCCAACACAGTACATGCGCACGCGTAGTCGTTCAGATAGGCGGGGCGGTGTCGGGTCCGCCCTGACCGCCTTAGTTCTTGAGGAGGCTCCTCCCTGTGGGACACGGAGCCTTCGCCTACGTCATCGCGGCCTGCCCTCGGAGGTGGAGTCGCCGTAGGCGGCAATGGCGACCCTAGCAAGTCCGGGTGAGGGGGCGTGGCGACCGGGCTTGAGGTAGTTGGCATTTGCTGGCGAGTATTATTCTGGTAGGGTGGTTCCCCGATGGGCGAGGCCCCCAGCTGAGAGTCAGATTGGGCTGTGAGGTCCTGGCGGTCTCCCCGTGCTGTTCCCGCCGATACGAGGTCTGGACCGGCTAGGGACTCCGGGGTTCCAAACAACTGCTCGGCTTGAGCAGAGAACAACGGCCCAACGGGGGCCAACGGGCAGGAACGGCCTGGCGTGGTGACTGCTGTTTCGGGCAGGCGGCGCCTCAGTTGATCCAGGTGGCGCCGCCACTCGGATCCATCCTGAAGGCCGACTCGGTAAGAACAGGGTCCGGTTACGTCCAAAATGGTTGCGGCAATCCATCGCGGCTCCCCTGAAAAGTTCCTTGCCCAAACCAGGTCCCCTATTTCAAATAAACGAGGAGTGGGAATCTGCAGGTTGCCCCTCTGCAACCCGTCGTAATCGGGGTGCAGTCTGTCCAGAGTGGTCCGCAAGCGTCGGCCCATCAAGAGCTCCGCGGGGTTTTTCCCTGTGGCTGGGCAAGGTGTGACATGCTGTCCCAAAAGGTACGCGGCCACCCTTGCCTGCCAGTCCCCTTTATCCAAACGGGCCAAGGCTTCCTTGGCTGAGCGCACGGCTCGTTCCGCGCGTCCATTAGACGCCGGGTGATAAGGGGCGACCGGCGTGTGGCGGATCCCTTGGGTGGCCAGAAAGTCCAAGAAGGTGGAGGATTGAAATTGGGGTCCGTTGTCGGACACAACGACGTCCGGCAACCCGTGGGTCGCGAACAGACGGCGCAAGGCACGCACCGTGCTCTCCGCTGTGGTGGAAGCCATGAGAATCACCTCCACCCAGCGTGAGAACGCATCCACCACCACGAGGAAATTCTGGCCATGGAAGGGACCCGCGAAATCCAAGTGGAGCCTGGACCATGGGCACCTGGGGGCGTCCCACTCCCTCGGCGGGGAGACCGGTGGGGCCGGCCGGGACGATTGGCAGGAGGAGCAGGCGGCCACCCATTCCGCCACTTCAGCGTCCATGCCGGGCCACCAGACATAGCTCCGGGCCAATGCCTTCATACGGACGATGCCTGGGTGGTTGGCATGGAGCGACTGAAGAACCATGTGCCGGAGAGGGGAAGGGACGATGACCCGATCTCCCCAACACAAGCACCCGCAATGGAGCGAGAGCTCCAGCTGGCGTGACTTGTAAGGCCGAAAGTTTTCAGCCACACTGCCCGAAGGCCAGCCCCTCAGCACCCATCGGCAGACCTGGGCGAGGACGGGGTCTGCGCGGGTGTGAGCGGCAACGGCGGAAGAGGACAGGGGCAAGTCCGACTCCGCGACCATCAGGACAGAGAGAGCAGGCACAGGGGCCGGATCCGGCCCCGGGAGAGGGCAGCGGCTTAGGGCATCAGCATGCCCTATCTGCTTGCCAGGACGGTATAGCAGCGTATAGTCATACGCTGCCAGGAATTCCGTCCAGCGGGTCATCCTGGGCGACAGGATGGGGGGTGTCGGACGGTCACCGGCCAATAGCCCAAGGAGCGGCTTATGGTCCGTGACAACAGAAAAGGTCCGCCCATAGAGGTAATTGTGGAACTTCTTAATCCCGGACACTACAGCCAAAGCCTCCTTGTCGATTTGGCTGTAGTTTCTCTCCGTTTGAGACATTGTCCGGGAGTAAAAAGCAATGGGGGCTTCCGAGCCGTCTGGAAAGACGTGGCTAAGGACAGCCCCCAGGCCAAAAGGGGAGGCATCGCATGCAAGCGTCAGAGGAAGCCTGTCATGGTACTGGACTAGTACCGCATCTGACGTGAGCATGACTTTGACAGCCGCGAACGTGTGTGCTTCGCGGCTGCCCCAGTGCCAGGCCGCGGATCGGTCGAGCAACCGATGCAGCGGCTCGGCTAGCGATGCCTTATGGGGAATAAACGGCACGTAGAAATTCAAAAGGCCGAGGAATGCCTGCAGCTCTGTTTTGGAGGCAGGAGTGGGGGCCTTTTGGATGGCCTCGACCTTGGAGGGGGTTGGGTGAATTCCTTGGGCGTCAATCATGAAACCCAGGAATTCCACCCTAGGCGCAGCAAACGTACATTTGCTGCGTTTCAACTTTAAACCCGCGCCCCTGAAAACTCTGAGGACCTTCCGTAACGTTTTGGCGAGTTCTGATATGCTGGAAGCAGCAATCAGGACGTCGTCAAAATACGGTACAACGCCAGGGAGCCCATGGAGCAGTCGCTCCATGAGGCTCTGGAAGATCCCCGGGGCTACGGACACGCCGAATTGGAGACGGCGACAGCGGAAAGCCCCACGGTGGGTCACGATGGTCTGCGCTTCCGCAGCCTCGTCATCCACCGGGAGCTGTTGGTAGGCCTGCGCCATATCCAGTTTCGCGAACACTCGACCTCGTCCCAATGAGTGGAGTAGGTCTTGCACCACCGGAACCGGGTATGGGTTCGCCTGAAGCCCGAGGTTGATCGTCGACTTATAGTCGGCGCAGATCCTCACGGACCCGTCGGGCTTAATGGGGACCACAATTGGGGTCTCCCATTTCGCCTGATCGACGGGTTCGAGCACGCCCTGCGCCACCAATTGATCCAATTCCGCTTCAACCTTGGGCTTCAGCGCGAACGGCAGCCTGCGGGCCTTCAAGCGGACTGGAGCAACCTGGGGGTCCAAATTTAGGGAAACTGGAGTGCCTTTGTACGTTCCTAAGCTGCCATCAAAGACGTCGTTGAACTCTCTGATTACTTCGTCTACCGGAGAACTGGCTGGCACGCTGTGTACTCCTTGGACTGACAGTCCCAAGGCTGGAAACCAGTCCAATCCAATCAAGGCAGCTAGGGGTTTGGCCACTACCAGGATGGGAAGGGATCCGTGGAAGGGGCCGTAGTCTACTCTCACTCTGTGCAGACCTAGAATGGGAATTTGTGAGCCCTGGTAATCTTTCAGGATCGTCGCTGTGGGGCCGAGATCCCGCTTCCTGAGCTTGGGGCAAAGCTTAACTAAATGCGCCCAGGACATGAGTGATCTAGAGGACCCTGAATCTATTTCCATTTTTACCCCCACCCCCTCTAAGCAAACCACTGTTGACAGTCTCCTACTCTCTGCCTGGTCGTAGCTTAGAGCTGGGGGCATCTCCGCCAGCGCGAAGCAGTCGGTCGGCTGTGGCTGGTAGCGTCCTGAACACTTCTGCGACCCTCGTTGTCCTGGTGGAACGGTTCTGGAGGCGGCAGTTGGCGTTGTCGCTGGAGTGGCAGCACGGCACACAGCTGCTAGGTGTCCTTTCCTGCCACATCTGCGGCACACCGATGCCTTGAATGGGCACTCTGGTCTCTGGTGGGCCCCTCCGCAGCCTAGGCAGTTCCCGAACTTCTGCTGCGGTGTGAATGCGCGATTCAGCACGCGCCCGGTCACCCTCATGCAGTCCCCACGGTCTTCCTCCTCCAGCTCATCCAGCGGCGCTATTTCGTCTACCAGACACGCTCGCGGAGTGGGGAAAAGAGGAGGGCGCGCGCGGCCCATGTCGGATGTGGAGATCTCCGACAATTCTGTCGCGCGTGCTTCTTCCACCGCTTGCTCGAGAGTCAGGACAGTTTTTGAAAGCAAGCGGCGCTTTAGGCGGATGTCTCTTACGCCGCATACAAACTGCTCCAGTAGGGATTCCTCCAGGAAGCCAGCAGGGAACTCGCAGGGGATTGCGGTCGCTCTCAATTTCTGCAGGAACTCGGCTACCGACTGTTGCGGCTGTTGCACACATTGCCTGAATGCATAGCGATGCGCTATGCGGGAAGGCGCCGGCGCGTAGTGTGCTCTCAGGCGGCCCAGGAGATCGTCCCACGGCACTTCGTGCACCGCTGCGGGTGCTGCTATGGTTCGGGCGGTAGCAAACAATTCAGGGCCGCCGCACTGGAGGAATAGGCTCAGCTTCCTGGCAGGCGCGAGTTCGCCGTAGTCGCTGGCTATCAAGAAGCACTCGAACCGGGCTAAGAAGGAAGCCCATTGTTCCTTCATCGGGTCGAACGGTGCAAACGGAGGCATTGTCGCCGTAGCCATGGTGAGGCTGTGCGTCGCGCTGCGCTCTGTTGTTGAAGTATTCGTTACCCGTTGCGTTCTAAGGCCACGGCCTGAATCCCATCCTCGTCGTCAGTGTTAGATCAGACAAAGGATTCCGACTCAGGCATGGTCAAAACAACAGGAACGTTTATTCACACTATTTACAACACACACAAGATTCAACTGGCAAGGTTTCTTCTCTGGCAACCTCTTATATAGAGTTACCAGGCAGGAAACTCCTAGCAATGCAATTGCAACATTGTAACTCCTTTCCAGACAGATTCCAGACAGCTTGTCTCTGTTAATCACTGCAGCTGCTGGCTCAGCTCCGGAATGCGGTGACTCATAGGTTACCAGACGAGCTGTCTGGGACATAGGCTTGGGGACTCAACAGTTCTGGCCCTTTTACAGTTGCACAGTGACTCTAGACTATCTCCACACTTGAATCCTCCTCTCTGCCAGGCTGGGTGCTTCCCAACAGGGTGAGTCTTCAATTGCTTGACCAAACCTGTTGTTTTGATGCTACTGATCCTCTGCATATTTTAAGCGAAGTGAAGACTTCCAGGGCTTCATGGACCCCAGAGGTCTTGAACTGTATACAACAATGTGTGTGTGTTTTTGAGTCAGTGAGATTAATCACCGAAGTCAAGCCGGTCACAAAAAACAAGAAGTCTCAAACCTAAATTGAATTATAGGTGATGGGAAATCTCATGGATGTAGCCTGTGCTGGGGAAAAAAAATTCTTGAAGAAAATAATGGCAAACCAGTTCAGTACCATTGTCAAAAGGTGGTCCTCAGTGTATGACTACAATTGAACCCAAAATTCATGTTGCAAAGTGAGGCATTTGTTAAGTGAGTTTTGCCCCATTTTACAACTTTTTTGCAGCAGTTGTTAAGTGAATCATAGCAGCTGTTAAGTTAGTAACATGGTTGTTAAGTGAATCAGGTTTACCCATTGACTTTGCTTGTCAGAACATCTCCAAAGGGGATCACATTACTCTGAGACATAAATATGGGTAACTCAATTATGAGTTGTAAATATGAATCATTTGCCAGCTGTCTGAATTTTGATGATGTGCCCGTGGGGATGCTGCAACAGTTGTAAGTATAAAAAGTGGTCATAAGTCACTTCTCTCAATGATGTTGTTCACTAAATGAACTGTTATAAGTTGAGGACTACCTGTATATGTGATTACCAAACGTCAATCTTGACTCAAGGGAGACTTTACAGATTATATTCAGAAAAAATGGAACATGTAGTAGTGTGACGCGGAGAAATATCAGCAGATGTAAGAAACCTCAAGTTAAAACTTTAACAGCCAGAAAATACTGGCTGACTGTTGTGTGTGAGGTAAACAAAAAAAGAGGGAGGGAGAAGGCAGTCTCAAAACTGTACATTATTGTTTTTTTGGACAAGAGCACATACTGTAGCTTCTGTACCACATTTTGATGCGTCCTATTACACTTAATCCTCTCTAAGGCTTTGATTTACTTCAAAGACTTTTAGCCCTGAGTTTAATTTAACACAGTAATCCATTAAAAAAAAAAAGTGAGTCATTTATATATTTTCATTTTGAGCACCATAATTGGATTTTCGTAACTTGGGAGTGAAGCTCTGAATCTATCCTTTTTCAATTCATTAATTGCTTGTTTTGCAATTAAGCAAACCCTTTCCAGCCTCAATCAGATTTAGCCCTGTTAGACAAGTTCCACCTGCATCTCAGCCCTTTGGTTGGTCAATTGCAGGAAACACTTCCTTTTACACAGACTGACTTGATAAGGTCTATTGGTTTGCATGCTCCTCTCTCAAGCAGTTGTACGTTAGGAAAGCAGGCACTATCGGTTAGCCTAGCTCAGGGGTGTCCAAACTTGGGAACTTTAAGACCCGTGGACTTCAACTCCCAGAATTCCCCAGCCAGCATGGCTGGCTGGGGAATTCTGGGAGTTGAAGTCCACGGGTCTTAAAGTTTCCAAGTTTGGACACCCCTGGCCTAGCTAGATTGAATTAGTTTGTTGGGTGTACATACCCAAAGAATGTAAAGAACAGCATTCCTGGTCAAAATACAGTTCTAATAAAGGAGAATATTTGTACTCAGGGTTCACATGAGAGATCCTTAACGCTCTCTGAGCTTCCTTGTTTTCTTGCAGACATTGCATTGCTCATACTAGGTAACACCATCAGTGCACTGATAATGTTACCTAGCTGGGGTAATGAAATGTCTGCAAGAAAACAAGGAAGCTCAGAGAGCACCTCATGGTTCTAATTACAGCTGTCCTCAATGAGGGAAAGTTGTAGTCAGTGATGGGATTCAGCCGGTTTGCACCAGTTCAGGTAAACTGGTAGTTGGAAGGACCCGCTGGCCCCTTCCACCCCTCCTTTCCCAGGAGTCTCCACACGGCCCTTTTTGGATGCCAGGTAAGTGCAGGGGCCGTGCAGAGGGTCTGGGAGGGCAAAAATGGGGCTTTCTCAAAGTCTGGAAAGGGGCATCTTTCTGGCTTCTGGAGGGCCTTTGGGGCCTGGGAAGGCCGTTTTCACCCTCCTGGAGGCTCAGGAAAGCCTCTGGAGCTTCCAGAGGGTGAAAAATTGGCCTACTGGAAGACTGGAAATGGGCACGATTCCTGCTTCCAGAGGGATTCCAGAGCTGGGGGAGGCTGTTGTCGCCCTCCCAGTGTCTTGGGGGAAGTCTCTGGAGCCCGGGGAGGGTGAAAACAGTGGGCCACGCCCACCATGGCCACGCCCACCCAGCAACCGGGCAGAGAACCGGATGCTAACATTTTAGAATCCCACCACTGGTTGTATTATGTAACCACACCACAGCTAATGCCTCCCTTTAAGGAAGGCCAGAAACTTAAAGGGCCAGTTTCTACTTTTGGCCCTCGAAGTTTTCATCTGCTTATGTATGCTGTTCAGTCAGGAGACCTGTTCTGCTTTTAAATCCAATCTGTATCATGGTTTTAAACACGAGATTTTGGCATAATCCAAATTGGTTCCTTCCCCTTTTCCAAACTTTTCAAAGAATTGGAGCTTACATAGTCATCACTTTATTCAAATATTGAGACATGATGAAAGACAGATAGATGAATTTATATTCCCCCGCCTCCAATTTATCTGTTCCAGAGAACTTTGAAAACTTCAGAATAATTGATAAAATTAGAGCATATCCCACAGGCTAATTATCAGGCAGGATTAATCACTGGATGAACCACAATCCAGAATTAATTACAGTAAAAAGAATTCAGATCATGAGGGGTGATGTACTAAAATTACATATTACTTATAAATGCTAAGTAAGAAGAGCTATCTATTAACACGCTGGTGCTAACCATATTGATTTAAATTCAAGCCATGTCATTCCAAGCCATTGTATTTAAGAAAGGAACGCATCACTGTCTAAGGGGATATAAGAAAATAATGTCTGTCTCATTGACTCATCTGTCTGGATGCTTAGCATTACCTAATTGGTACATCGCTTGTATAAACAAGGACCCGAAAATTGTTTGGCTGCATCCTCTTCTTATTTTTTTAAAAAGTCTTATTATGCAATCTTAATTGCTTAAATAAGTCTGATATGCACTGGTCTCATTCAATAATTTGTATACCCATTTTATAAAGCAAGGAGGGAGGCAAATATCTGTAGCCAGAAGTAGAATAGAATAAGAGAGTTGAATGGGACCTTGGAGGTCTTCTAGTCTAACACCCTGCTTATGCAGGAAATCCTACACCACTTCAGACAAATGGTTATCCAACATCTTCTTAAAATCTTCCAGTGCTGGAGCATTCACAACTACAAATACGAAGAGTATAGAGCAGGGGTCCTCAAACTACAGCCCAGGGTCCGAATAAGGCATTGCCAAGCTATTAATCTGGCCCTCAAGGGACCACAAGGCTGCCCCACCCACATCGCCCCACCGGCCCCCACTCACCTTCTGGAGGTTGAGGAGGCCAAAAATGGGATGCATGGAGGCCTCAGGAGGCCAAAACCGGGCATTTTGGGTTGGTAGAGTGGTTCTGGAGGCCAAGAAGGCCAAAAATGGGCATATTTGCGCCCCCCCCCAGCCTCAGGAGGGAGGGAGAGAGAGAGAGAGAGGCCCCCAAGGCAGCCACATCCCTTCACTAACCTGCTTTCCACACTCTTTCTTTTCTGTGTATTTTAATTTCTGTGTATTGTTTAATGGACTTCTAAATTGGTCATGACCACCTGGTCACATGCTCACCTAGTCACACTTATCCAGTCACATGACCACCTAGCCACACCTATTCAGTCACATGACCACCTAGCCACACCTATTCAGTCACATGACTACCTAGCCGCACCCACACAGTTACATGACCAGCTAGCCATGCCTGCCCAGTCACATGAGCACCTAGCCACTCCCACCCAGTCACATAACCACCTAGCCACCCCCAGCCAGCCAATCCGGCCCCTTAACAGTCTGCGGGACCTTGAATTGGCCCCCTATTTAAAAAGTTGGAGGGCCCCTGGTATAGAGGCCATTGACGCTTTTATTTGTATAACTTCCCTTTTCCAATTTACCTTACATCATTACAATAGTTAATTGGATGGACGTCCCACTCTCCCCCACCCTGCGAAGCAAGGCAATGCATGTAGTGTTTCCACTTCCCATTTTTATCTCTACCACAACAATCCTTTGAAGTAGGTGGGTTGAGAGAAAGAGAGAGAGAGAGAGAGAGAGAGAGAGAGACTGGCCCAATATTTCCCAGATAGCTTCCATACCAAGGTAAATCTGAACCTGGATCCCTGATTCAGCTCCCTATCACTATACCACATAGATTTGCGTTGACTATATTAGCAACAACCAAGCCCATCTATATTATTTTTTTTAAAAAAAACACACACACATACAGTTCCGGGTATAACTATTTAATCATTTAAATAATTTATAGCGAACTCCATCTTTTGAATTGATTTGCACTGAAAAACCCAAAAAAGCCTCAAAATTATATTTTAAAATTAATTAAAAGAAAACAAACCATTGGAAATATCCAAGGAGTGGGATAAAAAAAAAGTCAAGATTGCAGCAATGTACAAACACACACACACACCACACACACCACACACACACCTTGACAGTTGACCATCATCACTTAGGTGATGAGGTTCTCTCTTGGTTTAACTGGCCATTGATGTCTCCCAGAATGGTCTTTTGACATGTGGTAGCCATTTTGAGGTGGAGCTCTCGCCTCCCAATCAGGAGGTTGTGAGTTCAATCCTAGGTAGAGGCAGATGTAGGGTCTCCTGCTTGGGTAGGGGATTGGACTAGATGACCTGCAAGGTCCCTTCCAACTCTGTTAATCTGTTATCTGTTAACCCCGCTCTGGATGCCAGTAGTAGCAGCTTAAGGCACCACAACCGTAACTCAACGTTCCAGGTTGACCTGCTAGAATAATCATTTTGAGATAAAAGGGAAGGAGGCTACTGGCCATTCCTAGGGAGAGGATGCCACAGTTAGGTTCCAGCTGAGCAGATAGTCTCTGGATGCCCACCAATTGCATGTTAACTAATAATGATCCAGGAACCATTTTAAGGTACAAGGAAGTTCTTGTTGGCAAAAGCTGCCTGAAACGTACTTGAGCAAAAAACGAGGCTAACTAATCTGAGCAAAGAATTCCAGGGCCCTGCAACTGAGAGATAAAATGCTCCCTTGATAAAAACCATTTTCTGCACAAAACCAACAGAAGCTGAGCCTACACCTAAAATGTTCAAATTACTTCTTGTAGGGAGAGCAATCCCCCTTGTAACCCTGATCCATATCTCCTTTTTAAGCAGAAGAGGGAGGGGGTTTTCTTAGGCAAAGATCAAAGTCCTATTTCAACTCAAGACAGCTTTGGGTGTTACAGGACCAGCGGTCCCTGATTGCTAGTTGTATCTTTTCTACTTTGCTTTGAACAATTTGTACGTTGTGGGTTATCACATCACCTGGAACCGTTGACCTTGTGGCATTAGATTTCCTTGGAAATGTGAGTACTTGAGATTATGCAGCTTATTAGAGAAAAAAATTAAAAAACTTGTAGTTCTGAGTGGAAAATTAATTGCCTGGGTAATGCTTAGCATGCTTTGTGTATTATATCACAATAATGATAATGTCATTTCTAACCCTTGGATGCCATTAGTTACTGGAATAAGTACTGGGAAGTCTGTGGATAGTTTTTCAGCTGCAAATGTATGACTTGGGTTTCTTAGCTCTGCAGGAATTCTGAAGAAGGAATGCATATTTTATTGCAGGGAAGCAAAGTGCAAACCAAAAATATATACTAAAACCACCAGCTTGAAATGCACAACTATATTGTCATTAAATTAATACTTTATATGTAATTGCGAAATCTCTGCACCTGACTTTCTGAAGTTCCAAGTGTAAAGTGGTAAACTCCTAATTTTTCATTATGTTGTCCCTTTAATTGTGGGATTGGTTGTGGAAGTCAATCGGTTGTATTTCTTGGGAAGTGAGGGAAGGTACTGTGATTTGGATGTGACGAAAGAATTGGCCAATTCAAGAGAGTCCTTTCCAGTCACCTCAAAGGCACAAGCCATCTTCTCTTTACATTTCTCCCTGTTAAATTTTGCACTGTTCGTTTAGCCTTCAATTTTGAATCTTCTTTTTCTCTTCTGAAATGTTAGCCACTCTTCCTAGTTTTGTGTCAAATGCCAATGTGGGAACAGATCACTGCCAAGTCTTTCATCTTGATCATCAACAAAACTGGTTAGAGGGCAGAGTCCCATGGCACTTCAGTTGATAGCACTCTCCCAGTGGTGGGATTCAATTTTTTTACTATCAGTTCGGTGGGTGTGGCTTGGTGGGCATGGCATGGCTTGGTGGGCATAGCAGGGGAAGGTTACTGCAAAATCCCCATTCCCTTCCGATCAGCTGGGACTTGGGAGGCAGAGAATAGAAGGGGGCGGGACCAGTCTGAGGTGGTATTAATTGGTTCTCCAAACTACTCAAAATTCCGCTGCTGGTTATCCAGAACTGGTCAGACCTGCTGAATACCACCTCTGTACAGTATTGTCTACTGTAGGTGCAGTTATTCAGTTAGTTATCCGTCCATCAAAAAGTTTATCATGTAGCCCATATGTCAACATTAGTGAGCATATTGTAACGGACTTACTCAAAAGCCTTGCTGAGATCAAAACACACGATGTCCACAATATTTCCCTGAAACAGCTAAGCCCTCAAAAACAGAGATAATACTAGTCCGCCATGATTTACTTGCAACTCCCCCTGCCTATTTTTTGCCGGCTTTTGTTAATTGATGCATTCCAAGTGCTCACAAACATGATGTTTAATCATCTACTAGAGGTCAGTGACCAGCATAGATATCAGGTCTATAATTTCCCAGATTGTTTTTTTTTTTTAAGATAGGGACAATATTTGCTTTCCTTTAGGCTTCTGAGGCCTTGTCAGTTCTATCCCTTGTAACATAAGGCTTGCCCCACATTGCCAAAGGAGACCAAAACTCATGTCTGATTCTAGTTACCTTCAGTATTTATAAGGCTGCATGATCTGATCTACAAACCCCAGACAATCCCAGGAGGTCAGTGACAATTTAGCATTTTCTGGTCTTCTTTACTATCATCTACTGGCCACCTGGGTTTGTGTGTGTGTGTGTGTGTGTGTGTGTGTGTGTGTGTGTCCCAAATATGCTTTTTCAGTGGCAACTGGACTTTCTGCTTTTCTTTGAAGACATTTTGCTTCTCATCCAAAGAAGCTTCTTCAGCTCTGATGAACTAAAGAAGCTTCTTGGATGAGAAGCAAAACGTCTTCAAAGAAAAATCAGAAAATCCAGCTGCCTCATGAAAAAGCACCTTTGGGACAACCATGACCTGGATGACCGTGAATCTCCATAGACGTGTGTGTGTGTGTGTGTGTGTGTGTGTCTGAAATCCCTCTTTATTTATTTGAATGTATTTATTTATGCATTCTTGAGCTACCCATCTTTTTCACAAAGAGACTCTGAGTAGTGCACAATAAAACACTTATAGTTAGTCCTTAGTGTACGGCCACAAGTATGACCACAAGTCCAACATTTCCATTGCTAAGTAAGACAGTTTAAATGAGTTTTGTCCCATTTTATGACCTTTCTTGCCACAGAGTTTAAGTGAATCACTGCAGTTATTAAGTTAGCAACAGAGTGGTAAAAACCAAACTGGAGTCCCCATTAACTTTTCTTGTTAGAAGTTTGCAAAAAATGATCATAGGACTCTGGGATGCTGCAACTGTCATAAACACATGCCAGTCGCCATGGTGATGCTGCGATGGTCAAAATAGCAATAGCACTAGAAGTTAGACTTATATACTGTTTTACAGTGCTTTTATAGCCCTCTCTAAGCAGTTTACAGAGTCAGCCTATTACCCTCAACAATCAGGATCCTCATTTGACCCACCTCAGAAGGATGGAAAGCTGAGTCAACCTTGAGCCTGGTGAGATTCGAGCTACCAAACTGCAGGCAGCCAGCAGGCAGCAGAAGTAGCCTGCAGCAGTGCATTCTAACCACTGCACCACCATAGCTCTTAAGTGTAAAACGGTCATAAGTGATATGTATAATATATGTTGAAAAGAGTCAATTTCAAAAAAATGCAAATACATAATTCATTCAGAAGATTTTAAGACTAGTATAATTGAAACCAGAGGCTTTTGGAAATGGAAGACAACTAGAAAAATAATAATAATGAAACTTTATTTCTGTATATGACAATGGCAGTAAGATTATTATATGTTTAACAGTGGAAAGCTTTTATACTACACACAATAGAGGAATGGTTAGTGAAGATGATGGAACTTGCAGAGACAATATCCTGTATAAAGTTTTTGCATGAAAAACAATCACTTATGACTTTTGGTTTCCAGGATTTAAAAAAAATGAGCAATAGAAAAAAGTGAACTTTTTTTTTGTAATCATAGAATAAGGTATAACTTTGTATTCAAACTTGTACTTGCGGAAAAGGGAATTGGAAAGCTGATACTTATTTTTTTTTAATCCCTTCTTTTCCTTTTCCTTTCTCAGTTTCTTTCTTTGTATCAGTTTGTGTTAGTTTTTAAGTTCTCTTTAAAACTTTCAATAAGATATATATATATAGAATGTAAGATTTAAGTGTGGGGAATTATATCCCCATTTTCCTTCATCAACAGACCATCTCAGGGAGTTCTTAGACAATCGGTAGTCTGCACACCACAGTTTGGGAAGAACTGCATTAAAAAGAAGTAGCTGTTTTTAAGATTGCTGGCACAAAGAAAATAATGGGATCATTATTCCTTGCAATAAGTCTTGCAAACTTTCAATAGCATGCTAATTGCCATTACAATTTAATTAAAGAATAATAACTGTGGTGGAAAAGCAGGTTGCTTCAAGCATACCAAGACAATGTGATTAGCAATTTGGCCCGTAGTTTGGGATGGCCTACCACCACTGGAAGGAGATGATGAAAAGCACATGCAGGAAGTTTCTGGAAGTAATAAAATCCATAACTACTTGCAGATGGTGACTGACCATTTAGAAGTAAAGGCAACAAATGAGTTTGTATTTCTTTGAAGGAGTTTACCAGTTCACCTGTATCATTATCTTCAGACAGTGGTAGACCCACCATAAGATATGACTGAACTGAAACTGGAATCTAGCATGAAATGTGAGCCTTAGAGCAGGGGTCTCCAACCTTTGCCACTTTAAGTCTGAAGGACTTCAGCTCCCAGAATTCTCCAGTCAGCAAAGCTGGCTGGAGAATTCTGGGAGCTGAAGTCCTTCAGACTTAAAGTGGCAAAGGTTGGAGACCCCTGCTTTAGAGGACAAATACTAAGTTGAGATAAAACTTCTGTCAGGGAAATTGACATGTTTGAAGTTCTATTCAGATTTTATTTTTTATTTATTTTTATCCCTCTTTTATTATTTTTATAAATAACCCAAGATGGCAAACATAACCAATATTCCTTTCTGTTCCTATTTTCTCCAAATGACAACCCTGCGAGGTGAGTTGGGCTAAGAGAGAGTGACTGGTCCAAAAGCAGCCAGTCAGCTTTCATGCCTAAGGTGTGACTAGAACCCAAGGTCGCTTGGTTTCTGGTGCCTCAACCATTAGACCAACTATCACTGTTGTTATTTTCACAGTACATTTCTGGTTTCATGACCGTGAAAAGAACTAGACTCTGCATTAGGACAATGTCTGTCTGAGGCAGGAATAGGATGTTTGCAACATATTACAGTTACACCAAATAGTTGCAAGAAGCTATGGATAGAAACTAATCAAGGAGAGAACCAAGCTAGAACTAAGGAGAAATTTCCTGACAATTAGAACAATTAATCAATGGAATGACCTGACTCCAGAAGTTGTGGGTGCTTCAGCACTGAAGGTTTTAAAGAAAAGATTGGATAACCATTTGTCTGACACAGTACATAGGGCTTCCTGCTTGAGCAGGGGGTTGGACGAGAAGACCTCCAAAGTCCCTTCCAACTCTGTTATTCTGTTTCAATCTCACACTCTCCAAGAAGGATGGGATGGAAGTTATATAAAATTTTGTAGGGGAGTGCATGGCATAGTGTAATACCCTTATCTCTTTGCTCTGGGAACCTAGGAAAAGGTGGACTATATGTACCATTCAGCAAGATCCAGTGGTCCATCAAGTGATTAGCAAGTTTTATTGTAAGTCAGTGTTTCTCAACCTTGTCAACTTGAAGATGTCTGGACTTCAACCCCCAGAATTCCCCAGCCAGCGAATGCGAATGCTGGCTGGGGAATTCTGGGAGTTGAAGTCCAGACATCTTCAAGTTGACAAGGTTGAGAAACACTGTTGTAAGTACTGGCAATAAACTTTAACAGGCCACAACAGACCTGGCAGCATTTTCCTGCATATGCCTTCCAGAGTTTGGAACTTGCATTCTCCTCCTTTATTAGCTAAGCAGTTTTTGGACAGTAGCATGAAAGTTTCTTCTTTAATTTATCCGCAGATGAAGCCAGACAACGTCTTTCTTCCCATTTTTAAATGATATTTAAAATATGAAGAAAATACTTCAGAACATCATCTACTTTAAAAAAAAGGATGTTTAAATGTTTTTTTTTAAATGTTTATTTGAATATTGTTTAGTGTTGCTGTTTACCCTTTGGCAAAGAATCATTTGAAAAACAGACTTGGTACTTCAGGCAGAGAGCAGACACAGGAGACAAAGGCCAAGATATCTGTAAAATGTATTGCTCTATTTTCCTTCTTTGAAAGCTGCTGGCATGGGACTCTCTCAAGTCAGGACTTCAATTGAGACAAGTTTTTTACGACCATAGACGCAGTTTGCAGTGCCAGAGAATATGTGAAATAATAATTCAAAATGAGCAGGCTTCCTTCAAACTATTTGGAAAAACAACAAAACAGCTCCACAGATGTGGATTATAATTTCTTGATTAGAACAGATGACTTGCAGATTTCAATGCTGCATTTTCCCTTTTTCTTTTGAAACTATTTATAAAATTATCTTTAGAAGTTATAGGGAAAGAAAGAAACATAGAAAAATCTCAGGTTAATGCTGTTGTGCTATGACAGGGATAGTCAACCTTTTTATACCTACCGCCCACTTTTGTATCTCTGTTAGTAGTAAAATTTTCTAACCGCCCACCGGTTCCACAATAATGCTGATTTATAAAGTAGGGAAGCCAATTAAATTTTAAAAAAGGAAAGTGCTTCAGTATCGGACAAAGCCCCTACTGCCCATCATGAAAGCTGGAATGCCCACTAGTGGGCGGTAGGGACCAGGTTGACTACCACTGTGCTATGATGTGCTGCATCCTGTAAAAATTTGGTTTTCGGGGCTCAGACATTCATTTCCCCCAGGTTGCAACTATGTAGTCTCACAATCATTTTGTTTTTATTTCTTTATAAAGAGATACGGCGGGGAGAGTTTCCCTGGATATGTTTCTTTGGATACGAGATGGGTGGCAAATAAATTTGCCAATCATCTCGTATCCAATGGCAATTTGGAAAACACTTCCTGCCATACCTTTTTCTGCAAACTGTCTCAAAACTAGCATTGGGCAAGGAAGCCCAACTCCCTCCTATCTGCTAAATTTTGAGGGGAGGGTTTCTAAACTATGTATGCAGCCTATACCCTTGGAATAGGAAAGCAACATCTCTCCAGGTGTCTTTCAACAGCATTTCCATTAGATTGGATGAAGGAACTGAATGAAACATCAGAATTGAGTAGCATTTGGAAGAACAGGAGTTTCTTGCTTTTATTGTAAACTGGAGAAGACTTTTCTCCTAAGGCAGTGGTTGCTAGCCCTTTTCATTTAACTATTTTTAATTGAATGTTTTTTAAAAAAATAGATGTATTAGTTGGGTCTTTAATGGCTGAAGGGGAATGTTCCTTGGAATATAGAATATCAGAGTGGGAAAGGACCTTGCAGGTCTTCTCATCCAACCCCTGTACCATTTCAGACAAATGGTTGCCCAACGTCTTCTTAAAAACCTCCGGTGATGGAGCACCCACAACTCCTGGAGCAAATTCATTCCACTGATTAATTGTTCTCACTGCCAGGAAATTTCTCCTTAATTCTAAATTGGTTGGCTGCTTGATTCATTGCTTCTTGTCCTGCCTTCAGATGTTTTGGAGAATAAGTTGATTCCCTCTTCTCTGTGACAGCCACCCAAGTAATAATAATAATATAATAATAATATAATAATAATAATATTTTATTTTTATATACCGCGTCCTCTCCCCAAGGGGACTCGGAGCGGTGTACAGGGAAAAATTAAAACACATAAAAATATACAAAAATAGATACAATAAATAAAAACAAATTAAATTTAATTGTCCCTGCACTAAAATCCCCATATTAAAACTAATATTCCCTAAACCCTAAAAAGGTAGAGACTAACCTAGGCCGGCCAAGCAGAAAAAGTATGTTTTTAATTTCTGATGGAAGGAGCGGAGGTCCGTGGTTGTTCTAATGTCGGGGGGAAGGTCGTTCCAGAGGGCTGGGCCCACCACAGAGAAGGCCCTTTCCCTGGGCGTCGCCCGCTGACAAAGTCTGGTGGGCGGCACCCGGAGAAGTCCCTCTCTGTGGGAGCGAATCGGCCGGGAGGATGTATGGGGCAGGATCCGATCCCGTAGATAGCTAGGTCCCGAGCCAATTAGTGTTGGAAGACTACAATCATGTCTCCTCTAGATCTTCTCTTCATTCAGTTAGACATACCCAGCTCCTTCAACTGTTGTATGCTTAGCCCCCTAATCATCTTTGTTGCTTTTCTATGCACTCTTTCTAGAATTTCTAATTTTTTTTTGGTGTTGTAGTGACCAAACCTGGATACAGTATTCCAAGTGTGGTCTTACCAAATCAGTATAAAGCAGTAGCAACACTTCACATCACCTTGATACTATCCCTCTGACAGAGTAGAAGAAAACATGCCTTGAGAGGCCTTTTAGGAGTGCAGTTATAATTCAGAGTTGCATCTAGGAAAGGACAAGGCCAGGAAATGTAACTGAGTGGGGAACAGAATTTCCATAAACCGTTTTTGTTTCAACTGACTCCAAAATAGGTTTCATGATGGGCTGCCTTTGCTCTTGATCTTTTCCTGCTAGTGGGCTTTGGTGTGTGCATTTCCAACAGGGCTGCCCTTGAAGAAAAACAATTGCTACTTACAATTATATGTTTACCATTCTTCCAGTAAAAGGATATGCAGGCCAGGCCAGAGGGGGTTGATGGAGCAGAGGAACTGGCCTCTGGCCAGAGTTTGTGGCATAGGAATCCATCTGGAGCTTAGAGCAGGCAGAGAGTAAGCTCTTCTTCCAGCTTGCAAATTTTATGTTCAAGGCAATTTCCGAGCTCTCTGTAGAAACACAGCACCTTCTTATTATCTGTTGCCAACTTGTACTTAGCATCACAATCTTAAAAAAAGAAAAAAACCCTCCCCTCTCCTATGTGTTGGCAGTAAAGAGAAGTGTCAAAGTCAATTGCCTTAAGTTAGTTCAGGTGTTAAAAGGGAAACACACAAAAACAACAAAGGGTGAAGCCAGCAGAATCTTCCCCTGTCCTGACTCTGCTGTGTTGAACCCGCTGTGGGGGAAATCTGGACTGAATAAAAAAAAAACCTGGCAGACGATTATTTCCATTGTAACCCTAGTGTGTGGGTCAGTGGGCAAAAGTCACAGTGCAAGACCATCTTAAACGCGTATTTGCTTCAGAGGTCTAGTTCATAGCACAGGAGGTGTCATAGTTCTGCTCCCAAGCCGGTTGCAACAGGTTGGCTGGCCGGCTGGCTGGCCATTCCGTGGGCTGCCCTCCTTAGTTCTGCAATACAGTTACCGTAGTTGGATCATTTCTTGAAGACTCAGCCATAGTTTTCAGAGACTGAAGGGACTCGTGGAGATGCTTACTTCTTCATGGATGTTTACTTCTTCACAGATATCAGATACCAGTCCACTCCACTCAACGACATGTTTCTTCAGGGCTGGCATAACTATAGCAGGCAGGGGTCTCCAACCTTGGCAACTTTAAGCCTGGCGGACTTCAACTCCCAGAATTCCCCAGCCAGCAAAGCTGGCAAAGCTGACTGGGGAATTCTGGCATTTGAAGTCCTCCAGGTTTAAAGTTGCCAAGGTTGAATACCCCTGATAGCAGGCAACAACTGCCTCAGGCAACAGGTAGTAGAACCAAGGTAACATTGGCAAGAGTGTTGGGTGCTTGTCTCAACCTCCCAGATAATTTCCTTTTCTGATGGGCGGAAGGGATACAGCAGTTTATGCCACACGGTTTATCTGGCCTACTGCCCTCAATTGTGTAGTAAGAGATCTTTCCATTGGTAGCATTTGATTAAATTCCAACTTCTACACAGTTAGTCCTCAACTTTCAACAGTCCGTTTAGTGATCATTCAAAATTGCAATGGCACTGAAAAATGTGACTCATGACTGTTTTTCATAGTTATGACGTTTGCAGCATCCCCCTGATCATGTGATCAAAATTCAGCTTGGCAATTGGTTCATATTTATGGCCTTTGCCATTGCCCAGGGTCATGTGATCCTCGTTTGTGACCTTCTGACAAGCAAAATCAATGGAGTAGCTAGAGTCACTTAATAACCGGATTACTAACTTATCAACTGCAGTGATTCACTTAACAACTGTGGCAAGAAAAGTTGTAAAATGGGGCAAAACTCAACAAATGTCTCACTTAACACTTTGGGTTCAATTGTGGTCGTACGTTGAGATCCACCTGTATATGACATGGGACTCAGGCAGTGTCTTATCCTTTGCTTGAAGCAATAACATTTCTTGAGGCAGTCTTGTCTTCTTTTATGGAAATTGGATCTAAATTTCAAGATTTGTCTTCCTATATTCTAGAAAGCAGACTTGATTGATTGATTGATTGAGTCAATTTATTCAATTCATTCATTCAATTTATATCTCACTATCCAAAGTTGATATTATCTAGAATTGATAAAATATGGTTCAAGGAGCTTTATATTGGTTACCCCACTCTTCCAAGCACCTTAAATTGTATCCTTCTTTGCTTACATGTTGCGTTTGTGGGATTGATGAATCCATTTTCCTTTATTTGATTCTTTTTTTTTTCATTGCAGGTTCTTTGATCTCATTTAGGTATATTTGTTTTATTTTTTGTTGTTAAGATGTTATTGAACAAAATTCCTATCCGTGCTTACACTTCACAAAACCTCATCTAGTAAATTTATCGGGATGAAGGGCATTTGCAAAGCCTGCCCTACACTGACATTTTTGGAGACAAAAAAGCCAGGTTTAAGATATCTAAAAGAAAGAAGGAGCGACACTACTTTGGTTTCTCTCTGCTTAAAATTACAGCTTGAAAGATGTCCTTTATGTTTAGTCTGGATAGAGATAGCTTGGAGATGTTCAGCTACTTTCAGGTTTGTGACTGTTATTCAGGAATAACTTCTAGACAGTGACAATTAGATTTATATACTTCTTTGATTACCTAGTTTCCTGTAACTAAAAGCAGGAAATGACTGCCTTCAGGTACAGTTCCCCATAGTCAACATATTGTGTACTGTATATGAATTCTTTCTGAAAACTGGACTGGTAAAATCTTATGCCTCAGTTGGAATGACAGTCTGGGAAACTAACAATCCCAGCATGTATGAGAAGTTTGGAAGCACACCTTTCTAGTGTGAATTGTGCATCTGTACCTGTATTTTTTCAGGTTGGAAATCACCCCACTTTGATCCTCCATGTGTACATGAATACTGCATTGAATACTGCATCCAGTTTTGGTCACCACACTACAGAAAAGATGTTGAGACTCTAGAAAGAGTGCAGAGAAGAGCAACCAAAATGATTAGGGGACTAGAGACTAAAATATATGAAAAATAGTTATAGGAACTGGGCATGGCTAGTCTAGTGAAGAGAAGAACCAGGGGAGACATGATAGCAGTGTTCCAATATCTGATGGGCTGCCACAGAGAGGAAGGAGTCAAGCTATTTTCCAAAGCACCTGAAGGCGAAACAAGAAATACTGGATGGAAACTGAAGCAACCAAGAAATAAGGAGAACTTTTCTGACAGTGAGAACAACCAAACCAAACTGGGACAGCTTGCCTTCAGAAGTTATGGGAACTTCATCACTGGAGGCTTTCAGGACGAGACTGGACTATCCCATCTGTCAGAAATGGTATAGGGTCTCCTGCTTGGGTGGAGGGTTCCTCTCATTTTTGCATTTGGCCAATGGTTTAGATTTAGGTTTAAAGAGAAAGAATTCTTCAACAAATGGAACCCATGTAAATGGTTTCTGTAACCTCAATTTTACAATTCAGCATTTCTGAGGTCAATAATTTACAGTAATAAGCAGTGGGGTTGGCACCAGGTTTGTGTAGGCTGAGTTAAATTTCGGCTGAAAAAAAAAAGAAGAGACAAGGAGCAATACAGGTTATAATTAACAAGAACTGAAATGCACCATATGAGGCGGAGGGTCTAGAGTCTGGGTGGACCTTCAAACCATGTGACAGGGTTGTTCTCTGCCAAACATTGTTGGGTCCTTCTGACTGTTTTAGACGCTCCTCAGCTACTTTGTTTTCAGCCTGTCTGTAGAATAAACAGCGGTCTTGAGCAGCAGCACCAAACATTTCCCAATGTGAAGAAATAACGTCTCGTTGTGCATGCTTTCTGGATAGCTGAGCTTGTAGTTTGGATAAGATCATGAAAGTTGGGCAAGGAAAAGTGTCAGTTACTACCCACAGAAGATACAAGTTCTGCAATCTTGCTTTTCAAACTGTTCAGTGATAAATAGTCAGGAAATCCCCCCCATCTTTTCCTTTTGAATAAAAATTTCCTGTGTCATTTCACTTTATCACTACTCTGTTTTGACTTATCAGCTGTGCTGTTGATGCACGTTGCAATGGTCATCATAATTAAAATTATATGCCGATATATAAAGGAGAAGTAACTCTCTTTCATCTGCATGTTCCTAAATGCTTATCTGTGTGCTTGCTTGTTTATTTAAAATTATATTGGCATCTAGTGTTCCATCTGAGAATCTCATTGGCCTAAGAGAGATTCTTGGAAATTTAAAAAATTTAAAATGTGAACCTGGGTTCAACAGATTATCATGCTGGCACAGTTCAAAATCTCATAATAAATGATAAAGATCATATATCCACAAATGTACAAACTTCTGAAATTTATTTACTGTATGTGTAATAAAGGCAGCTTGCATAAAATTTTAAAACAATAGAATTAATAAACTAAGCAGCAACACAATAAAAAGAATATCTATAGCAAAAAAGCAGCTACTTCAATGTAGCAGAACAAATGCATACTCAACATGATTAAAATAGGGCTATCAGATCTGGATTGCAAAAATTTGGATGTTCACAAGATGGCAACCAAGAGTTTTCATTTTCTGCATCTGTTTACTGTCACTTAGTGGATTGCCTGGATGTTTGTAGCACAGATCTAATTAAAAGGCGAAATAAATAGGTAAATGGTCCTGTAAAGAGGAAGAAAGATGACCTTGACAGATATATTCAGCAATTGTTACCTAGACAAAAGAGCCTAAACCTTTTCTTTAAAGTCCAGAACATTCCACATTCCAATAATAATGATAACATTCCAAAGTGGCTCAAGCAAGGAACTTCCTCAATTCACTGAACTATAAAAATGAAGAGGAGATACGTCACAATCCGACTTGCAAAATTTTGGAACATCGCAATGCCTAGCTGAAGAAACACGGTTGTTTTCAACAACCTGCCTGCCTGTTTTTTCTATTTCTGTTTGCAAGGTAGTCTGTTGGCCTGTTTGTACTGACCATCTTCCACCTTTAGACAAGAATATTTCCATCTTAAATTTCTGCAGCTTGTTGTTATTATTGTTCTTCGTTGCTGGGCCTATTTGCTCTGCACTGGACTTCCCTAATTCTGGTTCTATTATGCAAGCAAAGGTTTTGTTCTTTGGCTGGCTCATTGAATATGAAAGATTCAAGGGAGGACTAGAACCAGGGTCTCTTCATATAGCTCAGCACCTTACCCTCCAAATTGTGCTGACTCTCAAATTTTTTCAGTTCACAATATTGATTATATTGTTTAGTTCTTCCTAGCTTGAGATCTTTATTCATATATATATATATATTAAATGGTTTGTCGTGTAAGCAACTGCCTGGAAGGCTCCTGGAGTGGGGCTGAAAGGACAAAGGGAAGCAGTATGCTCCCTCCCATATTTGGGCACATCAGGTGCTTTGACAAAAGAAAAAAAAAACACTTAATCACTCCCCTGGCTCAGCTGATAAGAGAGAAGAGCTTGTGGCTTAGAGGTTAATACAACTACCTAATATGTAAAAACAGCCCAAGTTTGAATCCCAGCAAGGGTATGGCTAGCTGATGAGAGCTAAATAGCTTGAAATAGATCTACACTAGTCTCCCTTCATTTATTCATCAGCAAAAATGTTATACACACACACACACACACACACACACACACACAAACCAGTGGTGGGTTGCAGGCAGTACGTCCCGGTACGGGCGTAGCGGACCCTGCCCAGAGCACTGGGTACTGTTCCGGTATGGTGCTCTGGAGGGCCCACCTGCCTGCCTGAGCTCCTTACCTGTCCCTTAAAGCCTTTGGTGCTTCCGCGCACACGCATGGCTCCTACAGCGCCTGTGTGATGCTCCGCCGAGCAGCTGGAGCATCGTGGAGACTTGCGGAGGTGTCTCTGGCAAGTATGACGCATGCGTGGGTTGCGCGTCTATGTGGATGTCACCAGGCCCATTCCAACCGTACCAGTTGGAACGGGATCTGGAACCCACCACTGACACCCACTCTTTGGAATCTGTTTTTCAATGGAGTCAAAGTAGTTGTGGACTTGCTGTGATTATGAATGAATTCAAAACTGCTTGGGGAAAAATAAATTATAATCATATAGCACCTAACACCTCAGATACTCAGATGGACACAGTATCCTTCCAACCATCCATCCATCCATCCATCCATCCATCCATCCATCCATCCATCCATTCAATTTCAATAGCCTTCCAACTCAACCACACAAATGGCTTACAATTCTAAAATTATAAAACTATTAAAAAATTAAAAACCGCCCCGAGTCCCTTTGGGGAGATGGAGCGGTATATAAATCAAATAAAGTAAATAAAGTAAAAATATCCGCAAAATCAATACAAACCGCAGCAGTGATGTTTAATCAACTAATAATAAAGTGAAGAAACTGAGCCCATAGAATATGTCATGACATTAAATGTGACAGGCAATCACACTGAAGCAGTGTGGTTCACTCTCCTAGCAGAAGAAGTGCCACGATCTAACAAATCTAGGCAGATATGTGATATTGAAACATTCAAAGGCTCTTCATTCTGGTTGCTAGGGAACACTTCACACTTAATGGTGGTCCTTCAGAGGCAGAACATTCATAGAGAAAGCACAAACAGAGGAACTAACCAAATAGGAAATATAATTTAACGCTTAGCTGGTATCTGTGAAGTGCCTTCCTTACAGTTTCATTTTTGTTGTCTTATATTCAATTGTCTTAAACACACATAAAGTTTGTCTTACTCATTAGAGTTTCTCATGATAACTGGAGATATTTTTTTTTTCTTCAGATGTGCTGATAGATCACTCTGGGCTTTTGCAAGACCTTGCTTATAAGTACAAATTGCAAGCCAACATAGATAAGCTTTTCACTTCAAACGGATATGTGGTTTTCTTTCTTCAGGTATATATTTTATCTCTTCCAGTATTCTGACTCATGATCAATTACATTCATTAATAATAATCTATTAATAATAATATTGCAAAAATCAGAATGTTTTAAATTATGATTCTTTGAAGAGTGGCTTAGTTAATAGTAATCACAATGGTTGGATCTGTATATCACATTAAAAAAATCCACAAACTACTGAATGCTATTTGTAAACTGGGCCATATATGCACAATGTTGTTTTAAATATATATTGTTTTATGCTAAACAATTTATTAAATAATACATTTAATATTAAATATTAAACTTGACCTTGTGATATACGGGGCATTCAAAAAGTAGATTCATGAAGAAAAAAATGAATTTCAACAACTGTAGAATCAGTTACAGTATATGCAGTATAACAAAATTGACAAAAGTGAAGGGGTCTGAATACTTTCTGAATGCACTATATCAGGGGTAGTCAACCTTTTTATACCTACCACCCACTTTTGCATCTCTGTTAGTAGTAAAATTTTCTAACCGCCCACCAGTTCCACAGTAATGGTGATCTATAAAGTAGGGAAATCAATTAAACTAAAAAAAGGAAAGTGCTTCAGTATCGGACAAAACCCCTACCGCCCACCATGAAAGCTGGAACGCCCACTAGTGGGCGGTAGGGACCAGGTTGACTACCACTGCACTATATCAAAGCAAGATATTTCCATATGATATATTTGTGCAAGTCAGTATATGATGACTGAAGCCGGGTCTGAAAACGGTTTCCATTTCCTCTCCACTCAACTAGGGTGTATCTACCATAACAGGAAAGCTAGATATTTTTTGCTTGAAACAAATCTTGTTGGGAATTCTTACTTCATTTTCCTCTCACTTGTCTCTGCATAAAGGTTCAGTCACTATAGTCCTGGTGTTAGCATTGGAAGGGATTGCAGAAATGAAGACAATCATGAGTTGGCCTCAACTGCTTTTCAGAGACTGTGGAGTAGGAAAGGTATTCATTTAAAGTGCCATTTTTTTCACACCTACCATTCCTTTGCTTTCATTGTGCAGCCCTGCATAAAAGTTTACTCTGAAAGCAGTCTTGATTAGTTAACATCGTTACTTTGAATACCTTTATGGTATTCTCCTGGACTAAATTTGTTTTATCCCCTATAACAGGGGTGTTAAACTCAAGGTCCCTGGGCTAGATGTGGCCTGTGATGTGGTCAGATCCAGCCCGCAGGGCCATCCCGATATACCGAATGCGAAGAAGAAAGATCAGGCCAGCATAGCTTCGGCCCGGTCTACCCAGTGCAAAGAGGAAACATGCCAGCAATTTGGGGAATGGCATCAACCTGGCCATGCCCATCCAGTTGCCCCCCCCCCCAGTCAGTCACCCCCCCAGACTCCCCAGGTCAATTGCAGCCATGATGTGGCCCTCAATGAAATTGGATTTGATACCCCTGCCCTCTACCTTCTGTCAAAGGAGGGCTTATCTTTCTGATAAAGGATTATTGCAATTATTTGATGCAGCACCCAGAGACTTTTGGAGGTCTTGTTGCTAAAATTATGGTCTCACTATTGCAGGGATTTTATTTTGTATTTAACAGATTATTTATAAGCCATCAGCCAATGCTTAGATGAAGAGAAGTGGAAGTGAAGGCATTTCCCCCCCACAGGTTTTTGCTAGTTTTCAAATGCAATCAATGCCTTTTGATTTTGCTTGCTTCCTAATTCAGTCAGAAAAGCCTGCAATCTTACTTATAAACGAAGAAGCTTCACAGAACTTTCTGATTTGAATAGGTAAGTATAGGATAGAACCATGCCGAAAGCAATTTATCCAAACATTCTGCATTACAGGAAGAAAAGGCACCTACAGATATTTTGGATTTGTCAGGGAGAATACAAAATGGAGAGCCTACTTTTATGTAGTTTGTCTAGTGACACGATGTGATTTGTCAAAGGCTTTGTGGATATACATCATATCATCTCTAAGTCGCATTTGACAGTTCCATTTGCAAAAAAAAAAAAGGTTCTGTGCCCTGAACATGTTCAAATGGTTTTGTGCCCTGAATTCCCCCTACACAAGCCTAGAGAGCCCCAAGGACTCAACAGTATGCTATTCTCCTCTATTGAAACATGTGGAAAAGCCTCTTTCAGCCCTTCCATTCCCTGGCTCCTTACATTCACCTGAGATTAGCAAGCTTGAGCATTGCATACGTTCAGAAGTTTATTCTGGTATCAAAACTGGATGAAGAAGCTTCAAATTGAGGTAATAGGAGCCAGGTGCCTGCTTCATTTTAGAAGTGATTTATTTAGATGCTTTCACAGACCTGTGGCTTAAATCTGTGCAATGAAGCTGCAGCCTTGTGTGACGCACTTGAGGGGGTGGGCAGAACAACATCCTTTTCAGCTGACACCCCAAGTTATATCTGAACAGGCATGTTTCAGAAATGTCTGGAGTGGGGGAACTCTATCCACTCTCACTTAGCTCCACCAACGTTGGAGCAGGACCCCCCCAAGTCTTCTACATAACTAGAAAGAAAAAGTTGCTCTCCCTGATGTGAACATATGCTGTGTGCACAGTTATTAGGCAGGTGAGTATTTTGTACCATATCATCATAAGCATGTCAAGTGATGTGTATTTGTATAATGAGGGAAGGCATGGCCTAAAGGGGTGAGCATAATTATTAGGAATCTTTTCTTCCTCAGGCAAAATGGGCCAAAAGAGAGATTTAATTGACTCTGAAATTGTAAAAAGTCTTTCAGAGGGATGCAGAACTCTTGAAATTGCTAAGATATTGGCGCGTGATCACAGAACCATCAAACGTTTTGTTGCAAATAGTCAAAAGGGTTGCAAGAAATATGTTGAAGAAAAAAGATGCACATTAACTACTAAAGATTTGAGAAGAATCAAACATGAAGCTACTAGGATGTGGATGAAATAGCGCCCCCTATTGAGGGAACGCTGTACCACAGAAGGCGAGCTGCTCCGGTGGGAAAATAAGAACGAAACACATGGGATTTTCCTCCAAATGAGCGCGCCGACTAGCTCGGTGTGGGCCCCTTTATTAGGTACAAAAGTGAAACTTACATTCTAGTATAGTTTGATTGGTTCATACAGTTGCTTGGTAAAACACATACAATAGCCTGGGAAAATACATTCAGCTATCCAGTGGCCTGGGAAAATACATTCAGCTATCTAGCAAAATACATTTGGTTACATTTTGTGTATTGCTTTGTCCAAGAATTGGGTGGTGGTACACTCTAGCCTTTGTTAGCCTTTGTCAGGCGAGATGACGTGTGCTTCCTAGGTTCAGGGTTCATTCAGTGGCCTAACAATGGTTTAAAGCCTATACTAATTTAAAACCTACTGAACTGCCAAAACCTGGAATGATAATCGCAACATCTCCTCTGTTTTTTGTTTTTTAAAAAAGATGTACTTCGTCACCATACAGCAGCCTGAGGGGAGGCTTGATTCGGTGTTTGGGAATTACCTCCTCTTCCTCGTCACTGCCCATGGTTAACGATTTCTTCTCCAGGGTTCTCCCTGGGGCTCAGGAGCGTATTTCTGTTTCTACAAAGCGTTAATGTGAGCTATAACTAGCTTTAAAAAATTCACACAAGCAAAAATAGGCAAAAAACAAAATAAAACAATACATCCTAGAGCAATCATACCATTAAAAGCTACAATGAACGCAAAGCAAATAATTTTCAAATCAAATAATTTTTTAAAGCCATTTGTCTGATATGAACAACTTTTCCACTATCACCTATTTTACCAGATACTTCTCCTTCTTTCTTCTACATGCTTTTACCTTCTTTTCACATGTTACCTTTACTCCCATATATATTCCTTTCTTTTTATTCTTTTCAAAGAGACACCTTTGGAATAAAACCTTCATTATTAATGAAAGCAAGCATTGAATACAGCAACATAGCATAATAAGCATAGCAACAATACCAATTATTGTAATTACAAAGTTCTTTAACCATGTTATATTAGGGAGCCATGTATATAATTGCGTCTTGTTAAATGCTAAATTTAGTACAGTTCTATATGCATCTTTTATCTGCCATGTCTGAAGAAAGGGTTGGTGTGTCCATCTTTGTCCAGGCTGGACCTGGTTAAGCACCGAACAGCGGTTTCGGGATCGGTGGCTGTTGGGAAAGATGTCCTTTTTTCCCTGTGTCATGCGGTGTGCAAGATGGTCAGGTATTGGTGGACATGCAGCCAAGTTCAGCAAAACCACCTCTATTGCTTTGGTCGCAAGGTGTTTTCCATCAAAGCTTTGGCAGGTGTACAGTCCGATGGTGGCTTCAGAGGCTGTAAATGTCAATGTCATTGTGCAGGGGTGATGTGAGTATATCATGTGATGTCCTGTGTGTGGGCTGACATGTTTACCTCTGTGTAGAAAGGCAAAAGGGCAACAAATTTGTTCCGGATCCTTGCATCGGATGACAGCCGTGGTTCCTCTCTGGAGAAACTGGAACAAGGGTCTGTATTCAAGGAGTTGATGCGAGGGTTGGAGCAGGAACAGGATCAGGAGCAGGTGTAGATTCATCTTGGGATGGTTTCAGGTGACAGGAGTGCACGTGACGACCAGGAATCCAGACAGTGGTGTTGTCAGCAGATATGGTGGTGTAACCGCAATCCCAAGTGATGAGATGTGCAGGACCTCTCCAGGTAGGATCAGGCAGCTGTCGGTAGTAGACAAGAGGTCGTTGATGGTCTGGCAGTGGTGATGCAGAGGCAAAGTGACGGCAAGCAGCAGACGATGGAGGTTTGCCGGTAAAAATGAGAAAGTTTAGTACATACAAACACAAATTAAGAATGTGTTGCAAAGCTGGGAGGCTAGGGGGTCCTTTTCCCTTTCCATCATTGTACCTATCCAGGGCGTGTTTTAAAGTTTGGTTTGCTCTCTCAACCATTGCTTGGCCCTGACTATAGTAAGGTATACCAAATCTGTGTATAATTCCCCATTTTTAACAAAAGGTGGCAAAGGTAAGATATTTTGGGCGTTCCAGCGATGCAAAAATCCGAATACAATGATGTATAACATGTTTGGTGGTCTCACCCCTTTGGGGGGAGGCCATGATGAACCCTGAATATGTATCAAGAGATACATGTAAATACTTCCATGGGGAGAAGGAAGCATATTGGGTAACATCCATATGCCAAATTTGACAACAATCAGTTCCCCTGGGGTTTACATCCATGGGAACAGCATGGGCTTGTTTGCTGCAGGTGGGGCATTGCTGAATAATAGCAGTGGCTTCACCTGAAGTAATATCAAATTGTTTAATGAGAGCCTTTGTAAATAGAGGAAATAATTTGTGAAACATAGAGACTGTCCAAGATGAGGTTAAAAAGGTTGATCAGAAAATTGTTGAAAAGCCAAAATTGAAGCATAGAGTTGGGCAGAAGTCTGTGGTGGAGTAATTTTTTGTGCAAAAACTGTAACAGCATCTGGAATTGGAAATGAAGAAAAAGGAGTTTCCCACACGAAAGGTATGGTTTTCAGAAGTTGTAATCTTGGATCAGGTGGATGATGACAAGAAACAGAACCAGGCCAGTCAGCAAGAGCATACTGTAATGCTTCGCTGGAGGCCAAAGTGTGAAAGATGTATCCATTCAAGAATTAAGAGTGAAGGTGTAACTTGTACAATTGCAGCTGTAGGTAATTGTAATGTGTTAATTATCAAAAGTGCAAGAGGAAAACCATCCAGCAATCTGTCAACCCATTTTGTTTTCAAGGCTTTGTTTACTAAATGCATAGTGTCAAAGTGTTCTTTCTGCAATGGGATTTTGTCTGCTTGTTGCTTACCTTTAGTTAAGGCGTTGAAAAAAGGTGAAAGTTAAACAATAGTAAAACCTAAATAAGGACGTATCCAATTAATGGAACCTAAATATTTCTGCAATTGAAACAAAGTTAGTTTTGAAGGTAGCTGTACCTGTGAAGATGCAGGAGCAGCATGAGAAAAAAGCAGTATTATGACCTAAATATTGAAAAGGAGGAAAAGTTTAAACTTAGTCAGAAGCTATGTAAAAATCCTTTGGATGCAAAGGAATGGAGAAAAACAATATTTTAAATCAATAATCATCATGTCATAATTTTGAGAAATCAATTTTGGTTTAGTTGTAAAACTCTGCCGTGGGGCGTGAGGTGAAGAGGCTTCAGGGAGTAAAATAATAATGGCGACCAGTTTTCCATAATGGAAAATTAATAGTCATAGCAAGAGCAAGGTCAGAAAAAGATTCTGAACTTCGCATGAAAGGTAAAGCCAATACTCCTCTAGAAGTAAAAGTTAAATATGAAAAAATTATTACAGACAAAGCAAGAGGTAACGATTAAAACAAACTGTCAAGAAAAAAAAAACTTGGAATTAGCACTTAAAAGGTTAAAAAACAATTCAGATGGAAGGAAACTTTCAAAGGCAGATATCAAAAACAAAGAAACAAATGACATAAGATGGGGTACTTTAAATCTGACTTAAAAAAGATGTGAGAAAAATCAGCTTCATTGTTATCGAAGCTAGGTAACTCTCATTAAATATGTGAGAAATTTGTAAAATGCAGGCAAAATAACAGAAAATCATTCCTGCATATGGATTAAAATAAACATAAAACTCAAAAGATGTCCAAAAGAAAACCCAAAATTGTTGGCAAGACTGAAAAATAAATATCATACAGTTCATTAAGATGGTGATAATAATTGAATTGCATGAAAAAAGGTGAAAAGTAAAAAGTGAAATAGGATTATTTGTAGATAAATGTGGATATGTTGTGAAACTCACTTAAAAATCTCTTTCCTTCTGCTTCTGTCTCTTTTGTTTTTCTCTTTCCCTCTCTTTCTCACAATCTCACTTTCTCTCTCTCTCTCTCTATCACTTACGTTTTCTTTATTTCTCTTACTTTCTGTTCCTCTCTCTCTCTACCACTTACTGTTTCTTTATTTCTTTTCCTTTCATTTCTTTCTCTTTTCTACTTCCTCTTTCCCTCTTTCACTTACGTTTACTTTCTTTCAGTCCCCTTTAAGATGTGAGAGTGTGTGTATGTGTGTGTGAGAGAGTGAATGTACTTTGAGTCCCCTTTAAGATGTGTGTGTGTATGCCCTGTGTGATTTCACCCTTTCACCCCTCCCTTTGTCCCTCTCCTCCCCAGTCACTGTGTTCTTCAGAGAGATGCAGGCAAGAGGGGGGGGGGTGATCCCATTAAGGGGGGCAGCAGTTTTTCTGCTCATTTTAAAAGTTTTTTGCAACATGAGCAAACAATTTTTGGGCGGAAGGACTCGAAAGATCTATGCCATCTAGGGCTCCTCCCTTACCCCCACCTGGAGGAGGGCATTGCCAGTCCTCCCACAAGTAAGCAAATTCCGGTGAAAAATGAAAAAGAAGCAGGAAGTAATTTTTTTTTTTGCAACGCGACCACCAGAAAAGATTTGGTGTCCATTTTGCAGACCAAAAGTTTAGTCTGACCACACCCTTACAATAAAAAGTTTCACATTTATTCCAACAGACACACACCATTCAAGGCAATTCTTTCTGACTCTCGCTCAAAACACAGATTAGACACATTCATACAAGGCCTTTTCACATATACAAACATAAAACAATAGATTCCACTGTTCCCAAAAGAAAAAAAATTCTCTATACACCTAATGTGGCATTCAAATCTGGATGGATCTGCTGGCGTCCGGCCAAGTTCTATGTCACTGGTGCAAAAGTGACCAGGAGCGCTCTTTGACATTGTCTATGGCCCACGTCAGTTTTTCCAGCCCACCATTGTTTAATGCCTGCCGAACCACAAAGGGGCTCAGCTGTATCATATTAGGTAAAAATTCATTGAAACTCATAGAAAACGTTCAAGTCATAATAAGCCAAATTAGAGACTAAAATAGAGGCTTGAATGAACAAAGAAGGTACACTTTATACTTTGATCAAAGTTAAAGTTCTGAGAAAAGATTTCCATTCACATGTGCAAAGGATATGAGAAGAAAATTCTTCAAAATTCAAAGGGATAACATTTGTAAACTTCAAACCTTAAATCATATAAACTAACATGATAAAACTTAGATCATATATCCTAACTCAATTTGCATCCGTTCTCTTTTCCTTAAGGAAAAAGAGGTGATAAAGAAAAATCTCAAATCTTATCACAGGAAAAATGCAATGGATAGCTGGCATATGCTTCCACAGAAATACAACTTTAGCTAAATACTAAACAGAACATTTCTAGCATACTTTCACATAACAGATAGCAATAGCAAGTTTTCTACTTAAATGCAACAGATATCTAAAATAACAAGTCTTTACTTCAGTACTTGTATCCTACCCTTTAAAATCCTAAAAAGCGAGATTGCAAACTAGCAACATTGTAAGCTTATCCTAACTTTTATGTGCATTTAAACAAGGACACAAGCTAGAGAGAAAAAATTAAAACAATCTTACAGTATAGTTTTCCTAAGCAATAAATATTTTTACATACCTGAAAACCAATTTAGGTGTCCAATTAAAACATTAAGGTCCAATTAAAACATCATCCATGCCATGATTTATAACGCTTGCGAAAAGGATTCAAATATGCAACAAAAATCAAAAAGTAACACAAACTGCTCCCGATAGATGGAAGGGGTGTAAATTTCTCTCCCTCTATCATTGCTCCGATAATGTTTCCTCCCGCTGGCTGACATGCTGGGAGACTAAAGCATAGAAAAGGAGGAGGGTGTGCCGTGGAATTTTCAGCAAATTCCTTTGACAAAACTAGATACATTTTAGCTGGCTTTTTGAAATCCATTTGCTGTGATATCTTAGACTTATACGGGGGTAGCATAGACTCCAGGAATGCCTGAGAGTCAGATTTATGACAAATTGTTTCCATGACTACGCAAGGGGCCGCGTGGAGATATTCTCCTAATTTAGTCCACGCTGAGATTTTTAAAGTGCTTTTTTCAGGATAAGCCATGCACTTTTGCCAGATCAAAAGGAAAGTGATTTGTTTGTTTTTCAAACGGGGGAGAGATCTCCCTTCGTCTGGGGCAATTTTTACAGAAAATTCGGTTAATTCCCTCAGTTCATATGCCCTTTTGTTGAGGGAATTTTCTGCCCATTACTCACGAAAAGGTCCTATCATGTGCAGACAGGATGGTGTGCATGCAGCTCCTCCCGAGTGGGTGAGTAGAGACAGTCCGATACCTACACCGGAGGCGAGAACTTCGTGTTCAGGATGGCCGGTATCAGGTCGAAGGTCACCATTTGTGGATGAAATAGTGCCCCCTATTGAGGGAACGCTGTACCACAGAAGGCGGGCTGCTCCGGTGGGAAAATAAGAACGAAACACATGGGATTTTCCTCCAAATGAGCGCGCCGACTAGCTCGGTGTGGGCCCCTTTATTAGGTACAAAAGTGAAACTTACATTCTAGTATAGTTTGATTGGTTCATACAGTTGCTTGGTAAAACACATACAATAGCCTGGGAAAATACATTCAGCTATCCAGTGGCCTGGGAAAATACATTCAGCTATCTAGCAAAATACATTTGGTTACATTTTGTGTATTGCTTTGTCCAAGAATTGGGTGGTGGTACACTCTAGCCTTTGTTAGCCTTTGTCAGGCGAGATGACGTGTGCTTCCTAGGTTCAGGGTTCATTCAGTGGCTTAACAATGGTTTAAAGCCTATACTAATTTAAAACCTACTAAACTGCCAAAACCTGGAATGATAATCGCAACACTAGGAACCCATTATCCTCCATTGTGTTATACTTCAGAACTGCAATCTACCTGGAGTGCCCAGAGGTACAAGGTGTTCAGTGCTCAGAGACATGGTAAGGAAGGCTGAAATCCAACCTGAACAAGACACATAAGCTGAAATGCCAAGACTGGGGAAAGACTTGCAGGCTGTGGTTCCTGCTGCACAAAAAGTTGATCATCAACAAATCAAGAAACTGACACTCCATGAATGGAAGGCTTATGACTGTTATTTAAAAAAAGGGGGGCTATTTTGGTCACTGATATGTTTTTTGTGAAATCTCAGAAGCATTTATTTGTAAATTTTGAGTTGTTTGTTAATTATTCTCACTTTACCAGATGCAAATAAATGAGTGAGATGGGCAAATTTTCGTTTTTCATTTACTTCATAATTCCACACACTAATAGTTGTCCAATCATTATTTATTTTATTTATTTTATTAAATTTATACCCTGCCCTTCTCCAAACGGACCCAGGGCGGCGCACAGGAATGTTAAAATACATACAAAACATATAAAATTTAAAAAACTTATTCTAATAAAACCCTGCGCTAAAAACCGAATTAAAAATCCCAAATTTAAAACTGTCTAATAGTCAGTAATGGAGGTTACGCTAGGCCGGCTAGATGGAATAGATGTGTCTTCAGACACTTGCGGAAGAGGCGGAAGTCGGAGATGGTGCGGAGTTCAGGGGGTAAGTCGTTCCAGAGGGCTGGCCCCGCCACAGAGAAGGCTCTTCCCCTGGGTGTCGCCAATCGGCATTGTCCAGACGACGGCACCCTGAGGAGGCCCTCTCTGTGGGAGCGTATCGGTCTGAGGGATGTATGGGGCAGGAGGTGGTCTCGCATATAACTAGGCCCCGAGCCATGGAGCGCTTTAAAAATGGTCGTTAAAACCTTGAAGCGCACCCGAAAGACCACAGGAAGCCAGTGCAGTTCGCGCAGGATAGGTGTTATGTGGGAGTGTCTAGGCGCTCCCATAATCACCCGCGCGGCTGCGTTCTGGACTAGCTGCAGCTTTCGGGTGCACCTCAAGGGGAGCCCCATGTAGAGAGCATTACAGTAGTCGAGTCGAGAGGTGACGAGGGGCGCATACATAGATATTTTCCTAAGAAAACCCAAACCTCACTTTTACTTTCTTAAATATTCAGGTTTGAGGTTTATTAACATTTTGGATTGACCGAGAGCACAGTAGTTGTTCAATAATAAGAATTAATCATCCAACATACAACTTGCCTAATAACTGTGCACACAGTGTAAAAACACTTGGTTTGCTTTAGTTGATTGGCCATGTAGAAACTGTATTTATCTGATCAAAGGTGGTTTCAGGATATACTTTAAGGTCTTTCATCCTAATATAAACAAGATAACAGGGCTTATATTTAGGTTGCATATTCAGTGTTTGTCTTCTTAATCTTTTTTCTGGTAGCATAGTATCTTACATAAGGAAAAGGTACAATAGATCCTGTTGCTCATTTACTCTAGTTGACTATGAACAATTACATTAAACAATTAAATTAGTGGGTGAAAAAAAACTAAAACATTGTCCCCTTTCTCTTTTCTTAGTCTTGTTGGCATTGGAGCAGGGAAGATGCATAAAGAAAATTAAATCTCAGGAATTAAATTAGCAACTAAAAACATACATTGAAATTATATGTTGAGAATATTGTAATTATAATTACTCAGCCAAAGAACTCTTTAGAATTGCTAATAGAATACATACAGCAGCGTGGTTTGATATTAGGATATTGGAACAACAAGGATACAGCTGAAATGATAACTTGAGGCTTAACTGAATAATATTGGTACCAAGTAGTGGGGTTTAATATTGCTGCTAAATAGTTAAATATCTGAAAACCTATTTGGCCAAAATTAATTTAAAAAAACCTATTTACAAATTATTATTTTACAGATCTGGAAGAATATAGCAGTAGATATTTCAAGGAGAAGATTGAAACTGCTTTGATTGAGAAGAATTGTAGCTGTAAAGGTGACTGTTCTGCTGTGGCTTGAATTCCTGCTTCAAACAATTCCCATAAAACTTGAAAATAAGATATAAAATGACTGGCAGAGACAAGTAACAAGTTGTAGATGCTCCAATAAAAGACCGAGGATTAAATTCTAGCTATTACAGGATTTGAAAGACTGATGTCGTCTGGCTGCTCCACATTCGAAGATTCTATAATCAGGCTAGCAGCGTGGACTGAAGATTAGAGCATGTCCTAATGGTCGGGTGGTCTCTACTGAAGGAAAGAGAGACTCCCAAATGGTCTGCCTAAATATCTCTGGGCCAATGCAGACAGAAATAAACAGTCTATAAGAGATTGTGCAACAATAATCAGCATGTTAAATCCCTGGGATAAATCCAGAGAACAAATCAGTCCAACTGATACCCTCTTGCCTCATTACTAAATATTCCTCATGAAGAGGACAGCACGAAAAATGTACCCAATGGAGAACTAACCAATTAAATTGCAATATTTGATTATTTTTAAGACAAAAAGGAATTCTGCTGAGATTTTGGAATGCTCAAAACCTTCCAGCCAGTTATGATGACTTCAAATAAAAACTACATTAAAATAATGGCAAAAACCAGGGACAATACTAAGAGACTTGACTGAATTCAAACGCTTCTAACATGGAACATAAAACATTTACTGAGGCTAATTTATTGTTAGTGGGATGTGACTCAGGAAGCGAACAAATTAAACAGCGAATGCTTAAATGGATGCTGAATTTAGATACAGTAATTGATACTCCACAATGGCATTTCAATTAAATTCACATCGAATTTAATTGAAATCAGTACTAGAACAATAGGCCAGCAGTGAACATCTTCTACCTGTTTACAAAGATGTTTTACTGCTGATGTGTTACTCCAGTTATTGATTGCTAAAATGGACAATTTGTTCTCCAAAATTGCTTGGAGATGTAGCAAACAGGTTGGATCATCTTTGTATAATTGATGGAAATGCTATAAAGCTCAACAATTTGGGGAAATGATTTGTACCGTATTTATCGGCGTATAACACGCACCGGCGTATAACACGCACCTTCATTTTAAGAGGGAAATTTCAGGGAAAAAAATTAAATTTCAAATAAAGAACTTTGAAGCAAAATAAGGGTAGCTCAGAACTTTTTTTTATTAATATTATACCACTTATAAGGTAAATAATGTAAAAGGAAAATGTGGTGAAACTCACTTAACGACGGCCTTGGTTAGCAACCAAACTTTTAGGCTCAATTGTGGTCATAAGTTCTTTCTTTCTCTCTCTCTCTTTCCTCCTTCCCCCCTCTCTCCATTTCTCTTTCTTTCTCTCTTTTTCTCTTTCTTTCTCTCTCTTTCTCTTTCTTTCCCTTCGTCTCTCTCTTTCTATCTGTCTCTCTCTCCTTCCTCTGCCCATCTCTCTCACCCTGTGTTTGTCTGTCTGTCTGTCTCTCACTCACTTAATCAGTCTCTATCTATCTGTCTCTCCCTCCCTCTCTCTGTGTGTGTCACTCACTCTGATTCTCTCCCTCCCTCTCTCTGTCTCTGTATGCCTGTCTCTTCCTCTTTCCCCCTGTCTGTCTCCGATTCATTCTCTATCTGTGTCTCTCTCCGTCTCTCTCCCTCCCTCTCTTTCTCTCTGTCTCTGTCTTTCCCTCCCTTCCCCTCTGTCTCTCTCTGTGTATGTCAGTCACTCCCTCTCTTCCCTCTCCCCCCGCCCCAACCCGGGAAGCAGCAGAAGGGCCGGCATGCCAGAGGTTACGGACGCCTCCTCCCACAGCGGGCCAGGTGGCCCGGCAGGGGCGTCAGGCAGAGAAGCCGCGAGAAGCCGCGCGTATCTCCGCCGGCTTCTCTGCCTTTCGCGCGGCTTCTCTGCCCTTCCCAGAGCCTTGCGCCCGGCAGGGGCATCGGGCAGGCATCCCTGCCCGATGCCCCTGCCGGGCGCAAGGCTCTGGGAAGGGCAGAGAAGCCGCGCGAAAGGCAGAGAAGCCGCGCGAAAGGCAGAGAAGCCGCGCGTATCTCCGCGCGGCTTCTCTGCCTTTCGCGCGGCTTCTCTGCCCTTCCCAGAGCCTTGCGACCGGCAGGGGCATCGGGCAGGGATGCCCCTGCCAGGCGCAAGGCTCTGGGAAGGGCAGAGAAGCCGCGCGAAAGGCAGAGAAGCCGCGCGAAAGGCAGAGAAGCCGCGCGTATCTCCGCCGGCTTCCTCCGACAGGGAGGAGAAACGTGTGCTGTGGTGGCTGTCAGAGGGAGCCGGGGGAGATGCGCGGGGCTTCCCTGCCCGATGCCCCCTCTTTGGCCCTTCCCCCCGCCCGTTCGCTCGCTCCAGGGGGCTGTGGCTCCGGCGCAGCCACAGCCCCGGGCATTCCGCCCGCCCGTTCGCTCGCTCGAGGGGGCTGTGGAGCCGCGCGTACAGGGAGGCGGGCGCCCGGTGCCCGGACGGGTCCGGCGCAGCTCCCCGACATGCCGGGCCCTCTGCTGCCGACCACTGTAAAAACATGGCTTCGGCGTATAACACGCATACATCATTTGCCCCCTATTTTCAGGGGGAAAAAGTGCGTGTTATACGCCGATAAATACGGTAATTAAATGATATACATTCTAAAAGATGAATTTCCTTTACAGCCTAACATCTTTTTATTAAGACATTACTAAACTTTATATCCCTACAAGTCTACTAAGCAATTTTAGTATATGATAACGGCTGGAAGGATGCGTTACATTTCTTACTAGAAAGTACCTATAATTGCTTCTTTAGAAGAAGGGCTTTTTGCTTTGTATGCTTTGATCAGCCTGTATGCTTTGATCAGTGGTGGGTTTCACATTTTTTTTAGAACTTCTTCCGTAGGTGTGGCCTGCTTTGTAGGAGTGGCTTGCTGGCCATGTGACCGGGTAGGAGTGGCTTGCCAGCCATGTGACCGGGTGGGAGTGGCTTGCCAGCCATGTGACCGGGTGGGAGTGGCTTGCCAGCCATGTGACTGGGTGGGAGTGGCTTGGCAGTCATGTGACTGGGTGGGTGTGGCCAACTTGTAAAATGTGGTGAAACTCACTGAACAACGCTCTTGCTTAGCAACCCAAATGTTGGCTCAGAAACTCTGGCATTTGAAGCACGCAAGTCTTAAAGCTGTCAAGTTACAAGACCCTTGCACCCCTAACCCTTTAGAAAAAAACCACCAGGGATGTTCAAACTTGACAATTTTAAGACTTGTGGACTTAAACTCCCAGAATTCCTCCTCTTGCTCTTCATCTTGATAATGTGCGGATGGGCGGGGGAAGGGAACTGGAACCAGTTCTAAATGGCACTGTAGATTTGTGAATAGGTTAGAACTGGCAGGAACCCACCCCTGGCTTTGATATTAATGACAACCTTTCATATAAAAATTAAATCTGACATGGAGTGTATTTCAACTTGGAAACCATTTTTAGATTATAATTCTGCATATAGGGTGGTACCATATCTTAAATCCGGGTTTCTCTGAATGCACCGTTGGGTCAAGACTTGATTTTCTAAGTGTGTTGGTTTACTCTATTGTTATTTTTATTTCACCATTTATAGCAGAGTGGGGGAATGATGGCCCCTTTATGACTTATGGACTCCAACTCCCAGAATTCCTGAGCCAAGAATTCTGGGAGTTGAAGTCTGCAAATCATAAAAGGGCCATTGTTCCCCATACCTGATTTAGAGTTTCACAGGTAAGGTAGGCAGTTATATAAGTTTGTTTAATAAATAACTAACTTTAATAAATACTCTAATCTGTTAAGTAAGAATATATAATAAATATTCAATTGCTTAGATAGAAACTACTGTAATTTTTATTCTTATTTTACAATTTATGCTATGCAAATTATGGCTGTTGATATTTGTATATTATTTGGATCTTAACAGCAATCTGTAGTTTTTAACAATATATTTAAGCATTTAAAACTAATTAATCAAATATTGGGGGTATTAATCTAATTCTATAATGCTTGAACTTAATTACCATATAAAATTAAAATGCTATTTTGAAATAACCTTATTTGAAGGAATATATGAAATGTAAGAGGTTTCTCTTTAAAGAGGTAAATCAATAACAGTCACAGAACAATTGTCACAAGTGCCCACCAGTATCTTTGTTTTATTTATATTAGTTATTAAATAATTTACTTATATGCTTTCCTTTACCTCCCCCCCCCCCCCAAAAAAAAATTCCAGCCAATTGTCTACTGCAGTGGTTCTCAACCTATGGCCCTCTGGGGGGCGGTGATGTTGTCACAGGGGGTCTGTGAAGGCTTGAAGAAATGTTAAGATTTAAATCTTGGGTAAAGTCTTGGGGATTCTGTGGCCATGGTTCATGGCCACAAAAGGTATTTAAAGGGAGTTCATGGTGAAGAAAAGGTTGAGAACCACTTGTCCATTGACTCTCTTTTTTCTTAATAATCCCTTTCTTTCCAAGATCACATGGCTTTCTTCTTGCTTTTCTAATAAGGAAGTGACTGGTTAACCATTTCAATTAATAGAATGAATGTAACTCATTCTATGAATGGAGCCATGGTGGGGCATTGATTAGAATGTAGTATTGCAAGATAACTCTGCCTACATCAGCAGTTTGATCCTGACCGTCTCAAGTTTGACTCCTTCCGAGTTCAGTAAAATGAAGACCCAGATTGTTGGGGGCAACATGCTGACATTGTAAACCACCTAGAGAGGGCTGCAAAGCACAGTGAGGTGGTATATGTCTAAGTGCTATTGCTATTGTTATTATTTCATTAGACAACTCTCAATTTCTTTCTATCTTTAGTATCGCTATCCTTCTATTTTTGTATTTCCTGTCACAATATATCAATCTTTTCTTCCAGCTATGTTTTTTGTCTTCTAAATTCATAGCTGCTTCTTTTAAATTCTTCAACTTTTCTGCAGCCACATTTCCATTGAGGGCATCACCACTGACGGGCTAGCTGCTAAAGCAAGGTCATGGCAAACAGTTGAAAGTAAATCAGGAAGACTGTAATGGGGGGGCTGTCTGTCTGTCTGTCTGTCTCACAAGAACAAAGAATGCTTATCAACAGGAAATATGCATGTGTAAAGCTTGTAGCAATTATGGGTTTATTGGAAAGTTGATAAAATCAACAAGAATTAGACAACTTGCAAACCTCAGCTAAAAGTTAGGAATAGAGATGGCCGGCAACAAATGAAATGTCTATTAGATAACTCCTGGAGCATTCATTAGCCAAGGCTTAGGAATGGGACAGCTATAGACCAATAGAACAAATTGTAGAATTAGTGCTAAAATGTATATTAGAGGATATTTCTTGCTATCTCACCTTGTCCTGCCTTCTTCTTTAGTGAAAATGTATAAAGCTTTCGTAATCCTCTGTTCTTGATTCTTGGCCTTTTCACCAGGAACCCTTTTCCTTGGAGTACTCCAATAAAAAGCAATCAGAAAACCTGCACCTCGTGTCTGGCATCCATCATTGGCTTCGGCACCAGGCTCAGACTGAATTGAGGACAACAACCACCATCACTGCTACCACTACTGCGTTCTGGCCTGCTTTTCCTAGCTTCGTTGTTTCTATGCTGAATTTTTTCTCCCTCTGGTTTCCTTATTTATCTAGCAACATGAGAAGGTGCATTTACTTTTGTCAGCAATTTGCAGCACAGAAATTATTGAAATAACACCACTTCCATTTTCTTGTGAACCCCACTCTGGGTTACTCTCAGAACCACTTCACCATTTCCAGAGACTCTTGAATTCTCTGTGTATATTGTAATATGAGGGTGTAGCTACCTCTTCAGTTTCTGTTTCAAATCTCTGATACCTCTGGCCTTGCGGTAATCTTCATTTTCTCCAGAATCATTGGCTTGCTCTTGTGCCTTATTTGTCTGGCAGTGTTCTTTCCTAACAGTGCTCACAATTTGTTTTTCCTCTTATTGTCTCATGTGAAGCTTTGAATAGATATCTCAACTACTGCACACTCTATTGTTTGTTTCAGCAGCCCAAAGAAAATTTTCAGTTTCTTTAGTTTGTTTTTTCTTCTAGAGGCACTTCCCCAAGTCTTCCCCAAGTCCTTTTGTAGCCTCTTCTGCTATTATCTTTGCTTCCTCATGTGCCCTACCAATAACCGGCAATATTTCAATAGCAATACTTCATCCGTTTCTTTTGCTACTTCCGGCTTTTTATTTCTTCCACAGCTTCCTCTGCTACATCTCTCACTTCCTAGTGAGCATCAGAGATCTAGTTAGCTATTCTACTATCTCCCAAATGTCTTGGTTTCCTGGTAGTAGTACAAACACGCATATTGTTTGATGTTGATATTCCTCCCTATAATAAATGTTATGAATTGATGTTTATTATATTTACTGTGCTTCAAACTCCTTTCTCCTCTCCCACTGTCATATACTGGCAGCCTCAAAGATGTTTCCTTCCTGGCCCTCCCACCAGGTAACTGTGTCTTCTATTCTCATTAAGTTTCAGGTGAACTGGTTGTTAAATTACCCACCCACCCACCCCGGCTATCAAAGTGGATCCTGGGTGCTGCGCTGCAATGGAGAAACAGGCAACAAAGTGGCCAGCGCAAGGGAAGGAGAAGGCCGCTTTCCCTCCTCCTTCCCTTGTGCCAGCCACTCTGTTGCTCATTTCTCCATTGCAGTGCAGGGGAATACAGCGCCTAGGATCTACTTTGATAGTGAGGTGGGTGTGGGATGGGGTAATTTAACAACCAGTACACCTAGAGCTGTGAGGGCGAACCTATGGCACCTGAGCCAGAGGTGGCATGCAGACCCCTCTCTGTGGGCATGTGCGTCGTTGCCAGCTGCTCTTCTGGTTTCCAATGCTCCAGCCAGCTGGTCTTCACGGGTGTCGGAGTGCTGGAAAATGGCCTGAAAACAACCTAGAAAATGGCCTGAAAAATGGCTTGAAAAACAGCCTGAAAACACCCTCAAAAATGGCCCCAAACCACAGGCCATTTTCAGGAAATTTTTCAGGTCAAAAATGGCCCCAAAAAACAGGCATGCGCACGCTGGCCAGCTGGTCTTTGTGTTTCCGGCGCTCCGACATGTGCACATGCATACACTTTCCGATTTGGGCACTCGGTGCCAAAAAGGTTCACTGTCAATGACCTAGGGTCAGGTTGGCTGTCGCGGGAAGCTCATCCCACATGTGCAACAGAGCTTGGAGGATATGGATGGGCCATGCCTCCCACAACATAGTTTTTAACTGGCATAGTTTTAAATGGTACAGTTTTGAATGATTTTTTAGCAGGGATTTTAACAAGGTTTTAAGACAGGCTATTTATCATTTAATGTATTTTTAAAGATTTCTATGTTTTTTACTTGTGATTTTATTGTTGCCTGTACACCGCCCTGAGTCCTGGAAGGGAGAAGGGCGGTATAGAAATTTAAACAATAAATAAATAAACAGCCAACCTGACCCTAGGCAAACCGATTATTAAATTATTTGTGTCCCACCACCGATTATAGGTTGTTATACATGATCTTAGACAAAGGGCTGGTTTTCTTTTGACTTTGCAGAAGAGAAAATGTCTCTTTCTGTGAAATTATTCTGTTTCGGGTCTACAAAATCTGAAATGTGACTCCTCTTTTTTTTTTTGGTGCAAAGGGGTCAGCTATCTCAGCTATTCTCCATTACTCATTAATATATCTGTACTCCCTCCACCATTTTAAATCTTTATTTAATAAGTTAAATGAAAATAAAATTGTCTCAAATGTATTAAACACATCATCTTTTCACTATTGTCTACTTTAGTCTCATCTAATAGGGATGTCTATGCTGGTTTTAAAAATATCAAGATGGTGGCTGCAGCCCGCTAATGATGGTTCCACCCCTTTTTATATAAAGGGCCAGGGCTATAACCACATGATTGTGGTTGCCATCTTGAAGTCCCCTTCTCCACAAATCCTCCTCCCTTGTTTCTAACTATTTCTTGAACAGTTGAATAGAAATTCCACATAAAATACCTACTTTAGAATTCAAATCTAAACAAATCTAAACAAATCTAAACAAAGTAATAATTAGGTTCTATTGTAAACCTTCTGTGTACAGTTTGTTTAAAGACAGCGTAGGAAGCCATTTCTGAAAAAAAGCTTATTGTATTTCTCTGTCCAGTCTGGTGGATTTCCTGAGTCTTTTTCAGTTTCTGTGTCCTAGTAGCTGTCTCGAAATTTGACGGAAAGGTGTGGGCATCTCCCAAGACATACATGAAGAAGATCCTTAGAAGTATCATTATCTTTCCTGTACTGTAAACCTTAAGCTGCAACATTTCCTTTTCATGCTGATGTTGATCTGTCAGCTGGAAAATGTTCGGCTCCTTTTGTTCCCTTAAAATCTGAGAATATTCAGTACTTGGCTGATTTGAAGTTTCATTTCTTACTGTGGTTTCCCCCCCCCCCCCCTCTTAACAATTGCTTTTTAGTTAGTAGCAGTCTTAGATCTTCAACACTGACTTCTTTATCCTGAATAGTGCGTTCCTCACATTCTTTATTAAAGCAGCTTTTCCATTATTCAGAGTCTGGCAGGGCTTTTTGTTTATAGCTGTGCCCCCTCCTCTTTCTATCCCTCTCCCCCATGGAACTAATGTTAATATCTTTCCTGTGTTGTTTGTGTTGTATTTTTCTTTTGTCCTTTTTAAATCATTTCCCACTCTTTAGACTTAGATCCTCACAATTCCTGCTCCACTTTTTCTTCAGCCTTTTAATCAGGGTCTCTGCTTCACTTGTACATTTTATTCCATCCTTCTGCTACCCCTTGAGGGGAAATGGGATTATTGCGTAAGAGGTTTAGATTGGGGACCAAGACATCTATGTTAAAAATCTTGCTGTGACTTCCCAAAACGATAAACCCAAATTATCCTGTATATAACTGTAAAGTTTTTACACTGTTGTTTGTTTTGCATTCATACTATTCTTGTTTCTGTTCTTGGTAAAATGGCATCATAGACATGAGGAGGTCTTTTCAAAAACTTCTGTCTTTTATTTACTTAGAACAATTAAAATGTGATTCACAGTAACATTTTATTAGAAAAATAAAATTATTTTTCTATGAAAAGTTCTTTATAGTGCCTAATTAGAGAAGAATTTTCATAGACACTTTTCTTTTGTGAATTCTGGCATTATCTTCTCCTTTCTTTTTCTTCTCTTTCTTTTTTCCAACTATCCACTGTTTCCTCTTAGTAGTTTTCCCTCTTGAAGCTGTATTCAGTTTCTTCTGGCTTCTGTTTTTAATAAGGAAGTAGCCAGTTCACTCTTAATTCAATTCAATTCAATTCAATTCAATTCAATTCAATTTCAATTCAATTTATTCAATTTATATCCCGCCCTTCTCCGAGAGGACCCAGGGCGGCGCACAGGAATTTAAAACAATATACAAAATAGTACCAATTATAATTTAAAAAACTTATTAAATGACAAAACCTGCGCTAAAACCAGATTAAATCCCCCATTTAAATTGTAAACTATCCCTCCCCTCCTCCCTGGAACCCCCTAAAAGCCAAATTAAGAATTTTGTTCAAACACCCCTAGAACTGCGACCCGCCCACCTCTCTTGATACAGAATCCCTCATCAAGGTGGGCCCTCGTTGACGCGGAGGGCCATACCTGCGAGTAGGGGGACTCCCGCAGTAGAAAAGGTCTGCCTTAGAGTACTTCATGGTGAATGTCATAAATATGATATATATAAATATGTATAAATATATATAAAATATAAGGTCAGAGGAGTTGTTAGACAGGGCATTAAAATTCTAGATGTTATTGAATATTAAAATAGATGTTAAAATATGTATAGTACAAGTTAAACTCAGGAGACGTCTAGACCGGCTCTAAAAAGTTCATAAATAGTTCATAAATTCATAAAAATCATGCATGGTTCAAAGATAGTTAATCATGGTTCATAAATAGTTAGTTTGTCATCGAAGGTGGGAGAGTTAGTTCATATAGAAAGTTAGTTCTTAGCTTTTTTTTAATAGAATGCAAGTTATTTATCACAAAACCTATACAATTAGTATTCCTTTAAGATTTGAGAAATAGAATAAATGCCTTGGAGGCTGAGAAAAAATTAGAAATGCGTGTTATTCAGGCATATATTGGGATGATTGAAGGCAAAATATTTATGTTTGTTCATCCAATTAATGTACCTTAAATGTATATAACAATTGGTATTCCCAAAAGATAATTGGAAAGTTTACATTATAAATCAAAGAAGAGAGTATTAGAATGAAGGAATCTTAATTTAGAGCTGTGTATGATATTATCTGGAAATCCAAGCCTTTAAGGGTAAAAAAAAAAAAGTGTTAAACCTTGGGGATTGTAAAGGCAAAATACAATGCTTTTCAAATGTCTAGTTGATGAAAGTTCACAATATTGAAAATAAAATTAAAAGCAACGAAATTGATGAAATGTAAAACAGTTCAAAAATAATCAGGAAGCAACAAAATAAATCTCATTTTTTACACTATGCACATAAAGACTCTTGTGCTCAAAAGGGTAAAACAACAGCATTTATACACATTTCTTAAAAAAGAGGAAACTTGCAGAGACAAATGAATTCTCTAGGAGGTATTCAAAAAAGGGCAATCATTGAAAAGGCCTGGTCCCATTAAATGCTAATTTTGTATGCACAAAAGACAGAATCTTAACCATAAACTCATTAGCAGATTTTATACTCGGTTCAGAGGACTTACATGTGACTACAGATCCCCAGATGAACTTTGAAATCAAATATTTGAAGTAAAAATATCAAATAGCACCACTTATGATATTACTTTCCTAGCTTGTGCCTGTTAAAAGGACTACAGCAGTTGACATAGTCTGAAATTTGTAGACTGTTGATTTAAATTAGTCCTGTTGAGCCTGACTAAATTTATAGAGGTGAAAAATATATTGGGTGAACAGAAAAATAGGTTCAATTTAAAGATTCATTTAAATCCATTTTTAGAGTCAAATAGATCTCATCCTGTTAGTGATTAAAGTAATTTTTCTGGTGAGCTTTGCCATCTCAACTACTGACTAAAGATTGGAGTGGTAGTGGAAGGTAATGAAGTCTGACCTCTAAGATTGAGATAATGTCCTAAATCAGGGGTGTCAAACTCGATTTCCTTGAGGGCTGCATCAGGGTTGTGTTTGACCTCAAGCCGGGGTGGGTGGGGCTGGGTGATTGTGGCCAGCTCGACGTCACTCATGTGATCAAATGCCACCTTTGCTAGTAGTTTGTTTTGCTAGCACTCTGCCAGCGAAAATGGCCTTCACAAGCTCTGTTTTCACTGGCAGAGGGCTGCCGGAGGCCATAGCAGCCGAAAATGGAGCCCACGTGGGCCTCACGCGGCCTTCACGACCTCTGTTTTTACTGGCAGAGGAACGACAGGCTGATACTTTGCTGTTTCCAGGGCAGCCCTGCAGGCCAGATCTAAGCACAGATCTATGGGCTGGATCTGGCCTGCAGGCCTTGAGTTTGACTCCCCTGTCCTAGAGGGCCCAATGAAATAACCATGAAGTCTCATGGTTATTCTGGTTTCTACCATGTGCCCTCTGCTCCCATGGCCACATGAGGATAAATAAAGATGAAATAGAAATTGGTGAGGCTGGGTAAGGCCTTTCCAACTCTGAACTTTCCCTAGATTTGGAGATAGACAAAGTGCTCATATTTTGAACAAGTCTTATCGCTCCATGGCTCGGGGCCTAGCTATATACGAGACCGCCTCCTGCCCCATACATCCCTTCGTCCGATCCGCTCCCACAGAGAGGGTCTTCTTCGGGTGCCGTCGGCGGGGCAATGCCGGTTGGCGACACCCAGGGGAAGGGCCTTCTCTGTGGCGGGCCCGGCCCTCTGGAACGACCTACCCCCCGACCTCCGCACTATCTCGGACCTCCGCCTCTTCCGCCAACGTCTTAAGACGTATTTATTCCAACAAGCCGGCCTAGGATAGCCCCCCGTTTCTGACTTTTTAAGAAAATTTATAATTTGGTAAGGGTTTTAACATTGGTTTTAGCACGGGTTTACTAATTTAATACATTTTAATTGATATTTATTGTATTTTGTGTTTTTAAATGATGCCTGTGCGCCGCCCTGGGTCCTACCAAGGAGAAGGGCGGGGTATAAATTTAATAAAAAATCAATCAATCAATCAATCAATCAATCAATCAAAGTACTGGAAATACAAAGCAGAGTGAGAAGATTGGGGACTATGGGAACTGAAATGCTTTGCCAATAAGCAACATGGAACTTCTTGTCAATTTATAGACTATTATACCATCTTGTTTGGTGGCAGGCTGCAATTTATTACAATTACAAGAGCCACATGGTGCAGTGGTTAGGATGCAATATTGCAGGTTGAAACTGCCCAAAGTCTGGAGGTTGATCCTGACTGGCTCAAGTTATCCATCCTTCTGAGGCTGGTAAATCCATCCTTCTGAGGCTGGTAAATCCATCCTTCTGAGGCTGATTGTTGGGGGCAATATGCTGACTCTATATACCACTTAGGACTGTAAAGAGGTATATAAGAGTAAGTGCTATTGCTATTGGTATGAGCAGTTTGCTCTTCAGCAGAAACTGTCCTCTGGCATGTCAACCACCATAGCAACAGTCCTTGTATTAACATTTCCGTGGTGGCGCAGTTGTTAGGCTACAGTACTCCAGAATATTTATGCTGATCACTGGCTGCCAGCAGTTTGGCAGATCGAATCCCACCAGGCTCAAGGTTGACTCAGCCTTCCATCCTTCTGAGGTGAGTAAAATGAGGACCCAGATTGTTGGGGGCAATAGGCTGACTCTGTAAAACCACTTAGAGAGGGCTGTAAAAGCACTGTGAAGTGGTATGTAAGTCTAAGTGCTAGTGCTATTTCTACAGAAATCTGGTTGGCCTTTGAAACTTGGACTTTCCAGATTGTTTGGATTTGAGTTCTCATAAGCCTCAACCAGCACAGCCAATGGTGAGGAATTGTGAGAGTTGCTGTCCAAAACTGCCAGATTTCACAGGGGTTATCAGAATAGTTTTATGCTGTTGCATTGTTTGAACTGAATTTTAACGTATTTCAGTCATTAAGACAGGATCCGGCTGCTTATAGATGGTCTTTAACCAAAAAGGTTTGTACATTCAACATAGACCCGCCCTGGATTTCTGCCCAAGTAGCGTTTCATTTGGTCTTTTTAGAAATAGCCATCCAGATTTCCATCCTGTTTTCAAAGTCATAAAATTCACCGCAGAAGAGCAGAATGAAATGGATGATGGGATACCACATAAAGGTGTCTGCCCTCTGAAACAACCTCAGCCAGATCACCCTATATTTTTCAAGCTAAGTACTGCAATGGGTAGAGAGGGCATGAGTGAGCATATTTCTTTTTGTGCCCTTCCCTCAGATATGCTGAAGAACACAATATGTACTTCGGGTGGAAGAGATAGACCATTTTGGTACGTATGGATAAATCAGGCCCCAAAACCAATAGCAAAAGCCAGTGATCTTGAATGAGTAAACGCCCTGTAATTTGCTATTGGCATCATAGCTCCTTCGAATTTCAATCTTTATTCAAAAATTGTATGCATTTAAGCACAAGGATCATCACAAAGACTTTGGGACCACATGTAAACAAAACAAACATTGGCGAGACAATTTGCCGCATCCTATGCAATCCACAACTTAAAAAGAAAAGTAAGCTTTTAATTCTGCATTTTCCCAGACTGCTGCTGGTGGCTGGGAGAAGCAAACTCTCTCTCTCTCCCCCAGTTTCTACTTACTGGTTTAGTAGTAGAAAGGAATGTGTTTGGACATGAAGTCTAGACACTGGGATTGTAAAAAGAACAGGCACACTTGGTAATCTCTAGGGTGATAGGGAATATTCAGCTAAAACTATATATTATTGCTTAGGAAAGGGAAAATTAAGACACAATTAAGAATCTTCCTTTAGTCGGTGAAAAATTACCCAAATTCCAGAGTGCATAATGTTTTAATTTCATAATGAAAGACAGTGATCAGTGCTGTGTAAAAATAAGTATCCAGATGAGAAAAGATGTTAAGGGCTAATCCACATGGTGGTTTTCGCCTTCCCCATAACCCATTATCTTGATTTTGTGTCCTGCCTTGATCTTGTTCAGAATTCAAATAAACAGCCAAGCAAAATGGTACATTTGAAAGCATCTGTCTCTACTGGTATGACAAAATGGCTGAGGAAACTCATGGAAAGGTTTGAGTTCCTGTGCAGCTTCTGAAGTTGCCACCAAACTTTCAAAAGGATAGGAAAACTGCTAAATGTATAGGAGGGTAATCATAGCAAATTAATTATTTGGCTAAATTTAATATGTAAAGTTCTTTAAATTCAAATTAATTCAATTAAGTTATTTAGTGACACACACACATACACACATACACATTATTCTCTGTCTCTGTCTCACTCTGTCTCTTCCTCTCTCATATACAGTGTGTATGTGTGTGTGTGTGCTGGTTTTGTTGTATTCGGGTCTTTTCCCGTGTAAGAAAAAAGAATTACACGGGAAAAGACCCGAATACAACAAAACCAGCATACCTACACCCGTGAAAATCTACGAAAACATATATATGTGTGTGTGTGTGTGTGTGTGTGTGTGTGTGTGACATTTTTGAGCTGATCAATAAATAAATCAGGGAGACTAGGATAGATCTATTTTGAGCTTTTTAGCTCTCATGAGCTAGCCATACCCTTACTGGGATTCGAACCGGGGCTGTATTACATGTGTAAATTCAGTTCCCAGCAATGAGGTTGGATTGGTAACATAGGGTTTCCTAATGGACAATGTGACTAAAAATACCTCACAGGGTGTTTGAAATTGGTTATATAGATTCCCCAATAGTTGGTGGTGGAAGTTATGTAAACCTCATATGTGAGAGCATCTCTGCTCTGAGAGCTTAAGGGAAGATGGGCTTTGTATAGCATTCAAATATTGCAAAGAGAGAATGAAATATTGACTCCTCAATTCTTTACAATAGGAAGATATTAAGACACATATTATTAGGAAAATTGAAAGTTAAATTTTTGAAACACCATCCATCCATCCATCCATCCAGTATAACATTGTGATCACCCCTTGAGTTTAGTATTAAAATGTTGTAGGAGAACAACTGGCAGAAATAGGGAGAAGGGTTAAAAGAGGGTTCAACGTAGAATCACTACGTAGCCACAAACTACCCCCCCCCTTTCCATATGATCCTATGTAACTCCTAATCAGGTGCTGATCTTTACTTGATAATATTTTTTTTGCACAGGACTTTATCAATAAATCAGTTAAATTGAATCTTCATGCCTTTTGCATCAGACAAATATCCATGGCATTTTTTTTAATGACCTAACAATGAGTGGCCAAGTGGATATAAAATAAGTACAGTATGTATTTTATGCAATTACTTGACAGGCAAATAGAATGTGGGCCTGTCTGTCTCTGTCTCTCTGGGATATACATGCGTATTCTAAACTTTGATTATTATTATTTTTTTAATTTGGCCACCTTCATTCTCTATTAACCCTCTGAAATAGGCTGATCCAATAAATAATGTTGATGTTGTCTTTAAGTAAACAGCTTTCAGCATAATTTCCCGGCATGGAGGTTAGCTGATGGGGAAAGTTTTAACTGTTGACTTTACATTATATAGTTAACTATTAACACAAAGGAGCTCTGAAATAAAAATAAAAAATAGGAACAGCTTTTAAATTGCTTAGATGAAAAATATGAACTGGAAGGATTTGCTGAGGGCTTCAACCAAGAACAGTCCAAAAATTGGGAGCTTGTGGAAAGAAGCAAAGAAGAAAATCTGGCATTATATTACTAAAGCAAGATGTCATTGCTTTAAAGACATTGCAAAACAGGACTGTCTCTTCAGGAGACTAAATAAAACATGCAGTACACATTTATTTTATCAGAATAACAGTTTAATAAAATGTGAAATACTGCCTAAAATACCAGTAATATTAGCCAGGAGCAGCATATAATCCAGATGAATCAAGTGAGTTTTGGCAGCTCTAATTGGAATTTATGAGCAAAATATACTTCGTGACTGGGCACAATCTATTGCTTACACTAAGATGATAGCCAGAGGGGGGGGGGGGGGGGATAGATCTATATGGTAGTTTTTGCTCTTTTCATAAATTGGCCTGAGGCCAATTAGTCATCCCAACATATCTGTACAAGGAGGGTCTTGTCCTACAAAAGAGCAAAAGTAAACATTTGGACATGTGTTAAAGTCCAGCAGAAAATGGATTGGATCGTGGATATTGGATCATATTGCGTAAGTGTGAAAGTGAATGGTAATTACTTCTAGCTGGGCAGAGAACAGAAGCTGAAAGAATTCTACAATCTGGATTTCTTCTTGTTTTGTCAAGGAGGATGAGGTGCTTGTAGTAGAGATTTGAAAAGAGACAATACTAAGTTCTAAAAGGCCAGCAGCTTCCAGGGAATGGCTGAACATCTCCCTGGGAGGCTGTTGAGTTACAACTGACAATTGTCAACCCTGTTTTTTGAGTTATCAACACTAAATTGCCAATGTGCTTTTGATTTTTCATTTAGCTCTGACCTATAAAGGTAGGTCTTACGAAGTCTCCTGCTGACTTATTTCCCAATCACCAGTGCGGGGTGGGAGGAGGAGGTCTGTGTGGTGGGAACCAAACTCTTGGCTTCTGAGCTGTGGGCGTGCAATGGTTAGAATGTGCTAACTCACTGCTCACTCCAGGAGTTCAATTCTGAGTGGCTCAAGGTTGACTCAGCCTTCCATCCTTCTGAGGTCGGTAAAATGAGGACCTAGATTGTGGGGGAATATGCTCTATCTGACGCCATTGTTACATCCTCTAACCCTCACACCTTCAATTTTAAACTCTCTACCGTGGACCTCACCCCATTCCTAAGAGGTCTATAAAGGGGGCATGCCTAAGCACACCCAACGTGCATACCGCCCCTGTCCTACCATCCTCATTTATTTGTATAAATTTCTTTCTTTCATTCATTTCCATGTTTATATTTATACCTGTTATCTTGTACATGTTTGACAAACTAATAAATACAAATACAAATATGCTGACTCTGTAAAGCACTTTGAGAGGGCTGTAAAGCACTATGAAGTGGTATATAAATATAAGTGCTATTTCTAGTACTATTCTCTGATCATGGGCCACAATAACACCATCCATAACCAAATCATATTACTGATTTCAACTACTTTTTATTTAATTTATTTGTAAATTTATTTTTGGCAAACATATCCAAACACCTTCCTCCTCATATTTTCCACACTGCAAACAACCCTGTGACGTGGGCTAAGACAGACTGACTGGCCCTAAGTCACCCAGATGGCTTTCATAGCTAAGGCAGGACTTGAACTCATGGTCCCCTGCTTTCCAGCCTGGTGTCTTAACCACTAGACCCATGATGGCGAACCTATGGCATGTGTGCCACAGGTGGCACAAGGAGCCATATGTGCTGGCACGCTTGCCATCAGTACTAGCCCACATATGTGCGCTGGCCAGCTGATTTTTGGCTGGGGGAGGCTGTTTTCACCCTCCCCAGACTTCAGGAAAGCCTCTGGAGCCTGGGGAAGGCAAAAAACGGGCCCAATGGGCCAACTGGAACTTCAGAAACGATCCAGAGGCTTTCCTGGAGCCTGGGGAGGGCAAAAACGGCCTCCCCCTCTCCCCATAGGGAAATACCAAGCTCGCCTTGGAGGCAAGTAGTGTGGCACGTGTGGAGGGGACTGTGTGCGTGGAGTTTGTGCATGCAATGCGCATGTGAAGGTGCGCCTTGCATTATGGGATAGGGCACGTGCATGCACTATTGTGCGTGTGCCCTTGCATTTTTGGCACCCAACTACAAAAAGGTTAGCTGCCACTGTACTAGACTAAGTGGTTTTAGTTTTCTCATTTAAAACAGCTTTTCTCCTATTAAAGGCATTTGACTTTTTAAAGTTACTATACAGAGGGAAGGGTGCCATGATGCTTCAGCTGGCCATCCTTAAAACAGCTAGCTTCCTCAGAGCTAAGTCATTTGATGGGAAATGTGCCTGCTGTTTTTCTCTCAGTTGAATAATAGCAATGCAGCTGTGAAAATAAGAGAAAATAATGCTAAGTAGCATCAAAGGAAGAATTAAAATAAATAAATAAATAAATGAAATTACAGAAGAGGTTATTTGCTTTAGGAAGCTGAGTTTTCTCTCTCCACATATAATTAACAGTAAATAGGGAGTGTCTATGGAGATTCTCAGTCATCCAGGTCATGGTTATCCCAAAGGTGGTTTTTTTAAAGAGCCAACTGGACTTTGTGGTTTTTCTTTGAAGATGTTTTGCTTCTCATCCAAGAAGCTTCTTCAGCTCTTTTTGGACAAGCTTTTTGGAGGAAAAGCAATACATCTTCAAAGAAGGTCCATTGGCTCTTGAAAAAGCATCTTTGGGTCAGTAAATAAGGAGGAACTCACTTAAAGGATTTAGGAAGAAGTGCAAATGGTTACAGATTTCACTGCTGAAAAATGACTAACTTGAAGGTTAGCTGTTGCTAGGAAAGAACTGTTTGCCTGGCAAATTTACACCTAAACAGGTGTCTACAGGTATTTGTTACACTGAAACATAACCCTTTCTTTATTTTCCTATCCAGTTCCTCCTCAATCTCCATCCATTTTTGGTGTCTCTGTCCTCTATTCTTCCTTTACCAGTGTGACAGTGAATGGTTAGTATCAACCAGTTATGAGGATCAGTGAATTAGGTAAATGCCACATCTTGTTTTATATATAATTAATTTTAATGAATAGTTACCAATGCTTTTGTCCTGTTGCTACCTTTTAAAAAATATCCTGGGAGGTATAAAAAAAGAACACTCATATGCCTGTAGTGTGTCATTTGCACATATATTTGTTAGATTTTATGTAACTGTGCAAAATGGGGGAGGAATATCTTCAGAGTGGTTTCAGTTGGAGTTGGCAAATAAAACTGGACAAATTGAGGAAGCTGAACTTTGCCTAGAATGTTAGTGTTTATAATTTGTTGTGTCATCTCTTCCTTGATGTATATGAGTATATGAGAATTTGCCCTTCTCCTATTCACTCTGAAATGAGGGTGGCTGTGTTTGATTATAATAATAAGCCAGGAATCTTTAAACCATGATTTTTTTTAAACAAACCACATTATGGGTTCTACATCCAAAACAAAGAAACCATGTTGCAGATGTGTGAACTCAGATAAAAAAAATGAGAATAAGATTCTGAGTACTCCTGCTGGGAAACAAATGTGATGATTACAATGAAAAACAGAATGCTACTGCACAACTTGGAAATCACCTCAGAGATACTGTATGTAGGGACACTTGTGCTGGTTGCTATAGTGACAAGGCCATCTTCCTCTCCTGCCTCCATTTTGACCACTTGCTTTTCATCTTTTTTTTAATCCTACCTGCCCATTAGGTCGTTTTTCTACAGTTTCTTCACCAATTTCTTCTCTCAGAGCAACCAAAGCAGAAGAGCGACTGGTTGCTCACACCGAACCACAACTGCTTCTTTCATCCACTTGCTTCTACCAGTTGTACCTCACACCCCTTTGCTCAATTTCAACAGCGTCTTCCTTTATTACCACAGGCTCAGTGAATTTAAGACACCCCTCTACTCACACACAATTGGCAGGTATGCGTTTGTGTGTGCAATATACCTTCCTCTATTTTGTGAGGCGTTTGCAAGCCACAAGAAGCAAAAAAGGGGGAGAAAAGTGAGGAAAAGCTCATTGCAAAATTGTAAACATTCAACTGAAGTCACAGCAGGAAGCATATTCCTTAGCCCTGTCTTGAAATATATCTTTCCAAGTACCACTTTACATAGTTCCTCTTGATATAGAGTTAACACGAACAGGGTGCTTACCAAGGGAGGTGGTGATGGAGCTCTCCTTTTGGCCTTATCTTCTCCTAACTTAAATATTGGATTAATGTGCAGTAACTGACTACTGGACTCCTCCCAAAACAAATATCAATATAGATAGTTGGTCTTTTAACACAAGCAAGCCAGGACTTGAAAGGCATTGAACTTCTGCCTCCAATTTAGCATCAGCTCAATTTCAACCTTACAATATTGGATAGTAAAAAGAACGAATTACTATTAGTTTTCCAGAGGCAATAATACTATTGTTTATCATTATTTAGGCACCCAAAACAATCAGCAAGAATCCAATTATTATTTTTTTGCAAACTTAACCAGAGATATCTGCTTCAATGCAGATAATTTAATGTGCAGCATTTTCACAGATTCCACAGCTTTTTGTGCATGCTTCTGGAGTTGCTGGAAACTTTATGCCAGGGGTTTTCAAACGTGACAACTTTAAGAGTTGTGGACTTCAACTCTCAGAAATTCCCAGCCAGCATGGTGCAACAGAGGGAAGAAAGAGGGGTTTGAGTGGCATGGGGAGTTCTGATACTAATATGAGCAGCCAATCTAATGACCTTTATCACTTTCCTGGGGTCTCTGTTTATCAGTTGCTTTGAGATGGGAAAGCTAACATTCCTTTGGGTATCTTTTACTTTCTCTGCTGTCAACCAGTCACAAGCTATCACTTGCCTCTACTTTGAACAAATGGAAATGTTATACTTCCTTAAGCCCTTAAACTTGTATTTAAAACATCAATAGCTAAGGATTAAAGGAAGCTTACTCTATGCAGTCAAACTTGTCTACCCCATAAGTTCCTAATAGCTGAAAAGCAACTAAGAAGCAATTTCTGAAAGTGATTGAAGAAGTGTGCAAACCCAGTGTCTTTTCAAGGCACAGACTGTGGTTTGAGCAAGATGGATATTCTCTCATCCTCTCACAGCTCTAAATTTGCTGGAGGTTGCCATGTTGTGGTCGCTTCATAAGGAACAACTGTACCGAGCACTTCTGGGTGCTCTCAAGTTCTCTTGTCTGAAGTGGAATTAGGAAGAGCTGATTTTCTTTTACTACCACAGACTCAGTCATCTTCAGCTCACTACTGTTTTTGGAATAAACAGATCAAACGATTAACATGTAAATTTCAAAGCACATTGACTTACATTATATGTGAAAAAAAATTAAAAGAGCATAATTGATCAATGAATTTTTAACCTCAAGAAAATTAAGCCCTGACTTTTTCTAGAAGTTCTCAGCCCAAGAGGAAAACCACAAATGGCCATTTAGAAAACATAAGGGCTGGGGGTTTCCATCACCACAAGCCACAAATAAGCAAACCGTATTGGTGGATTGATATGTGATGTAAACTCATTGGTTCTTCTGCATATCATTTCTTTTAGGGAAGAGCCATTTCCAACCACATTGGAGAATGCTCCAAAATTAAACTATTACTGTACTCAACAGTAACTCTTCCCAGGGTAGTAGCTGATCATAAGTAAAGGTCACTTCCTAATGGCTAATGATAAGCTTGAACATACAGTGTTTAATTTTGAAATACAGTGAGTGAAGAAAGGTTAAACTGATTTTGATATTGCAGGGTCATTATGAATGTTGGTAAGTTCAGGAAAGAATGTCAAAGAGTATTCAAAAGACATTAAAATGCCCTCTTTGCATATCTTTGCTACACACTTAGCAGCAACACATCATCTTTCCTTTCTATATATCAGAAGAGCTAGCAAATCTGACCCCTGGTTTGTGATAATGCCCCATCTCTGCTCCTGTGGCAAAAATGCACAATGAGGATATGGCCGCCTGCTGCCCAAATTACATTATAAATGTAAATTGCAATATGCACATGTAAAATGTGAAGTGTTTGACGATACTTCCAAATCTTCTTTTAAAGTTCTTGACAGAAGACTAGACATTTATCTTGAAGCAGTTTCAGAACAGCTTCAAATACGATTCTAAAAAGAAAGATTCACAAATGTTGATTTAAACAAAAGTCTATGGAGATTCTCAGTCATCCAAGTTATGGTTGTCCCAAAGGTGCTTTTTCAAGAGGCAACTGGACTTTGTGGTTTTTCATTGAAGACATTTCGCTTCTCATCCAAGAAGCTTCTTCGGCTGAAGAGCTGAAGAATGGGATGAGAAGCGAAACATCTTCAAAGAAAAACCAGAAGGTCCAGTTGCCTCTTGAAAAAGCACCTTTGAGATTTAAATAAAAAGGTTTAGCAACCCTTGGATACCTTGGATACCTATGAAGCTGATGCTTCAACTAGATATAGATTTTAATATCTAAAATGGTTTTTAAAATGGTACTAGTAAAGGATGAGCTACCTTGTTCCCCTGAAAATAAGACCTCCCTGAATAATAAGCCCAATTAGGCTTTTGAGCACATGTGCTAAAATAAGCCCTCCCCCCAAAATAAGCCCTCCCCAAAAATATTGCAACATAGCAACAGCCATGAGGTGACCACACTCGTCATGCACTGCAACACAAAAATAATAAGACCTCCCCGAAAATAAGGCCAAGCACTTATTTCTGGGGTCAAAAGAAAACAAGACCCTATTTTATTTTCGGGGAAACATGAATGAATGAATGAATGAAATTTTATTTGTATACCGCTCCCTCTCCCCGAAGGGTCTCGGGGCGGTGCACAGGGGATTATAAAACATACAAACATAAAACAATATAAATATCTAAAATCAGATTAAACTACTATAACCCTGCGCTAAAACCTAAAATCCTAAAACACTAAAACCCCCTAAAAACCCAATTAAAAATTTAAATGTACAGACTGGAGGCAGGAAAGATAGATTAGGCCAGGCCGGCCTGCTGGAAGAAATAAGTTTTGAGCTTTCGGCGGAAGGAGCGGAGGTCCGGAGTTGTTCTGAGGTCGGGGGGTAGGCCGTTCCATAGGATAGGGCCTGCGACAGAGAAGGCCCTTCCCCTGGGTGTCACCTGCTGGCATTGCCTAGTGGACGGCACCCGGCGAAGTCCCTCTCTGTGCGAGCGAATCGGTCGAAGGGATGTATGGTAAGTCAAAGAATTCTTTCATGCAAGATCAGCTTGTTGTACAATTGGCAATGTTATAGCCAATTTAGAAATAATAAACAACTTTTAGAAATAATACAGCTTATATATGCATTATTTCTAAAAGACTGGAATGTAATTTGTGTATAATTTGTGTATATTAACAATGGGAAGAGCCTTGGAATTATAAAAATCAACATTTATTGGAGCCTTTGAGCCAGAAAGCACAAGAATAAAATAGATAGCCCTGTAATTATTATGTAGTAAGTGGCTTGTCATTACCTTTTTCTTCCTAGAGCTGAGCGAGATTGATCAGCCCAAGATCACCAGCTGTCTTTGTTCCCAAGCAGTACCCAAACTCCTGATCTCCTAGTTTCTAGCCAGGTACCTTAACCAATACACAAAACTGGCAAAAGCTAGGCAAATGGATAGGAGCAGAGAATCAAGAACTGTACAAACTATCAAGAAAATGCAAGGTAAGTCCTACACCAAAAGGACTTTGCACCCTGATTCAGGTGACCCTGAGGGCACAGATAACACCCCCAACGCCAGTGGCCTCAATGATTCTCAGACAGAGTATTAACAACCAGGTTACTGCAAAAAATATAAATCCTTCCATTTCCCACCCACCCCCATTCGGTCAGAACTTAATAAGCTTCTTGGATGAGAAGCAAAATGTCTTCAAGGAAAAAACAAAGTGTTGTTGCCCTTTTCATAAAGAATCTTTGGGACAATCATGATCTGGATAACTAAGAATCTCCATAGACATCCTACACCAAAACTTGCTCATGGACAAGAAAAGGGAAACATCCCAAAGCAAGATGATCTGCATGGAAACAGTAGTATTGGTGTAGTAGTAGTAATGGTAGTAGTAGTGGTGGTGGTGGTGGTAGTAGTAGTAGTAGTAGTAGTAGTAGTAAATAATACCAGTTGTGTAATGGGAAAAAACCCATGTCTGGATGGAGGAAAGCAAACAATTGATCAGAACTTTGATCTCAGAACTTTGGAAAAATGTTAACAACAAAGCACAATGGAGCATGGCATCTTCCTGGACATGCAACCACAAGGTAAAATTTTCTTTTTTAGTGTGAAATAAATAACAAAAACATATTGAAAGGTCATTTGCCTTGAGATAACTGGATAGCTCCCTCCCCATTTTTTCTTTCTGTACAGAAATTATGATGCTTTTGTAAGTATCCCTATAATTATGATCAGGGAGTGCATAGCAAATTTAGCATTCGTTTGAGACCTAGATTGTCCCAGTTTGTCTAGTAAAAGATCATGAAGGACAGTCTCAGTCACCCCACTTTGTGTTAGGAATAAAATCAGTTCAATAAAATTGCAATAGCACTTCAATGGGTCCAAGAAAATTTCACAAACACCTTGTAGAACAAGAATTGAGAACAGGTTTTCTTCTTGTTCCTGCCTGATCATAGTTCACAAAACCTGAACCATAAAACCAGAATGGCAAAAATTCATTCGTTTTATGAGTGATGATTTTGGGTCAGTAATTTTCTCTGTGAGAATCAAATAATACACAGTCCCAGGTAAATTGGCTTGATAACCGCAGAGGGTTGTTGCATTTTGGTCTAGTGTTTTGTCTAGTGTTTTGTGTGAATCCAACCACTGTGGTTTCTAAACTATATGTATTTTATAATATATAATATTGTTTGGATTAGCCAGTTGTAATTAATTCAATAACCAAGGTTTTATAAACTGAGTAACCAACCATGATATATGTAGCAAATCAATATAAATTTCCATTCTACATTCCAAAGACAGGAAAGAGAGAACCATTTTAAGAGCCAGTTTGGTCCAGGGGGTAAGGCACCAAGCTAGAAACCAGAAGACTGTGACTTCTAGTCCTGAAACCCACCTTGGGTCAAGCCAGATATTGGTTTTATAACATAACTTCTGTCAAGGACATAAATGGATTTTAGATTTAGGGAATTTTAGTTTAGGAGGGTTCCTATTTTAATATTTCTAAATTCTAGTACAGGTAATTTAATTCGTTTTTAGCTTTGTTATATATTGTCTGTTTATATGGTTTTTAATTTTTTCCCTGTACACCGCCCCGAGTCCCTTCAGGGAGAGGGGGCGGTTTATAAGTCTAAATAAAATCAAAAAATCAAATCAAATCAGAGGTGGGCTGATGATAGTTTGGACCAGTTCCGACCACCGGCTGGGTCTGTCCACCCACCCTGGTGCTAGCCTGTCCTATTTATCTCACTCTCTGGCTTTGTTCCCACCTATGAAGCCCAGCTGATCGCCACGCCTCACCTGCTCTACTTACTGTGCCTGCTGTGTGTTTGAAGCTACACGAAAGCAAGGAAGGTGCACACACTCACATTTCCAGCGAACTGGTTGTTACCGTATGTGCAGCCCACCTCTGGGTCAGGAAGTCTGTCTCAGCCCAACTCACCTCACTGGGTTGTTCTTGTGAGGAACATAGGAGGAAGAATTTATAAATAAAGACAGTAAATTTCATTAAAATAAATGCTTTGCTTCCATGGGACCATTTAGCTTTATAATGAAAGAACGTCACTAAATTCCTATAGGCCAAAGCCAGATATTCCTAATCATATAAGAGGTCAGAAAGTGTCCTGTGAATTAAAAAAAAACCCCTTAAAATGTGACCTATTTAATATATTTTCTCATTTTGGACTATTTTGTATTTGGACATTTAGGAAAGTATAGTAATTTACGTGGATTTAGGAACTGAAAATCTCAAATTATACTCTTCCTTTTATGATAATTTGATGTGACACTTTATTGGGGCAATGTAAATATATCTTAAATTTATAATAACAGTCATTTGTACTTTTGTATTCTGACTACTATTAAAAACTGGAAGTACTGATATATTCTTGAACTATCCTTGAATTGGAACTGGTTAGATTTGCTGCCATTTTTCTCCTTCTGTTATTCAAGGCTGCGTAGTCATCAGAACTATGGTGCTGTATAATGCCTCTGAACACTGGAAGGTGGATATCTAACAGAAGACCAGATCAAATCAATCTTCTTCAATCTAGTTCCAATTAGATGTATTGAAGTATAGTTCCAAGTTGGAAATAACTTTTTTCTGAAATGTGACTGGTGGCATGCAAAGCCCTCTCTGCTGGCATGTGAGCCGTTGCCCCAGCTCAATTCCACCATGCATGCGCATGTGCCGTCCGCTGGACAGCTAAGTTTCAGGTCTCTGCTGTGCATGCCCAAGGGACAGGGCGCAAGTGGGAGATGCATGTGCATGCACGGGGGGGAGTTCATGCATGCAGGGGTTGCACATGCATGCAGGAAGGACAGACCACACAGGGGGTTGCGTGCACATGCACAGGTGGTTAGGGCACATGGTGGTTGTGTGCATAATGCATTATGGGTGTGCACACACGCTTTTGGCAGTCTGTGCCAAAAAGGTTAGCCATCACTGCCATAGAAGATCATTTTGGAGACATTCCATAAGTTGTTCCTGAGAACTTTCAGTAACAAATAAACAGTTGTAAGTATTCCTCGTGATTTGGAGTACCATCATCTTGAAAAGTTTAAGAAGTGCCCCAAGTGTTCTTCTCTGATTTTGGTGAGAAAATAATTCAGCCTGTCCAATTTCCCCATTATAACATGAGTGCCTTAAAATTGCTAATCTTTCACAGGTTCATGCTGCTGGTCTTGGCTCTTTATCTTGGCTCTGTGAAGAAACATGACACTGTTTCAGATGGAGGAAAAGTAGAAGGAGGAAAAACAAAACAAAAGAAGAAGAGAGAAATGGATTATTGGCACCCTTTCAAGTTCATCTCATTTTGCTCCTTGCAATTGGGGACATGTTAGCCAGGAATAGCTGTTAATCCAAAATAATGCATTGGACAATTTTGCAAAGTAAATATATGATCACTTCCTAATTCTTCCTCTTATGCCAACGCAGGGCTTTTTGTTGCCAGCAGAAAGGCACCTAGTCTCCTTTTCAAAGAAGTGGTTTCCTGCTGAGAAGATTGTTCCCATTATTAATCTTCTACTCCAGCAGTGCCATGATGAACGAAGTGACCTGGGAGTTTTGGGGGAGGCCATGCCTGTTTAAAAAAAACACATTCCAGGTAAGCAGAGCCATAGCAACTGGCCAATATGCCCCAGCAGATTCAGAAATTGTCACAATCAAAAAATTGAAAGTTAGGCTGCACATTGTTTTCTTCTTCTTCTGAATGCCATCTGCCAGGAGCTTTTTTGTTCTCAATGGTAAATGTATCAAATCTCTACTGTATAAACTTTTTTTCTGTTCTGTTGTCCAGGCTGCTTTTCTCCTAATTGTTCTTCAATGCTTCTTTTTCACCCTACTTTTTGAAAATTAGCTTTTTCTGATACCTTTCAAGGGAGAACTCTATTTAGTGTGTAGAAACAGTAAAATTAGATTGGTAGGTGCATTGGATTTTCGCTTTTCTAGATTTAGGGAGACATTCAATCCTACAGCTTAATTGTTACCTAGGTTGTTATCCTCAGTTTATTTCAGGCCTCCCAACTTCTGTGTATCTATTAGAATTGTGAAAACAACAGTGTGGCCCATGAGTGTACACACAGATAAGAACAAATCCCTTTATAAATTTCCTTAACTGTGCTGAGGTAAAAGTCAAGTATACAGAGGCCTCATTGTGCAAAGGCAGCAAATAACCTCAGGGTATTTTTTTTTAATGTATGTAATTGATTGTATTGTTAGATTTGACCTTTCCGTGTCTTGCAACCTTGGAATACTATATGTTCATTTTTCCTTCCTTCTCTCTTTCTATTTTTTTTAAATCAGAAGATATGTCCAATAGTTTATGTCCAGCTTAGATGCCCTTTAGTAAACTTGAACGGTAAGCAAAGAAACTTGTTTGATGACATTTTCAATGGAATGAGTCACTTTTAAACTTGATAAAAAGGTGTGTTTTCCTGTCCAGAAGTTTATCAAGATCCTGGGAAAGAGGGATGCATTTGCATTTCTTATCCTGTTGGAGAAAATTTATTTATTTATTTATTTGTGTGTGCGTGCGTGTGTGTATGTGTGTGTGTGTTTCTCCTAATGAAAGATAAAAAAATCCATATTATCAGAAGGCTGTCCTGTCTGTTTAAAAGATGTATTCCCTCCAAGACCTCCAAGAGTTTATTGTGGCTCTAATTACAGATGTCTAGAGACAGGAATGAGATCCATTGCCAACACTTTCCATAAGACTCAAGAGAAACATGGTCATTTGGGTTACACTATACAGGGAACATGCCCTGAATTCAACTACTTCCCATGAAAAGCAATACTTCTTCTCTCCTCTCAATTGTAGGTACTAAGATAGGATGACAGGAAACATTTTCCTTTCTTTTAAAATCTAGATAAATTTGGCAGGATAAGAAAGACTGCTTCAGCATTGCCTCCTCCTTTGATAGCCTACCAAGGAAGGAGGCACTAATGAAGATCCTGCAACCCACTTTTTATTTTTTTAACATTAAGGAGATTAAATAAAAAATAAGGACTATTGAATTAAAAGGAGAGACAAAGATGCTGGCCCATAGTGGGAAAGTGACATATCTTCATAAATTGTGTTGAGGAGAAGGCTTTGTTTTGTTTTGACCACTATCAAGAGTTACATTTCTAAAATATAACTTTGCACCTGTTCTTCATCCATGTCTATGGAAGCCTAGTCGTGACCTAGAAGTGAGTTGTTTGACTTACACAGAACAGTGTCGGAAACATATCAGCTGCTGTGGCTTAGAGGTGGAGCTCTCGCCTCCCAATCAGGAGGTTGTGAGTTCAATCCTAGGTAGAGGCAGATGTAGGGTCGCCTGCTTGGGCAGGGGGTTGGACTAGATGACCTGCAAGGCCCATTCCAACTCTGTTAATCTGTTAATTTAAATCCCTCCTGCAACACACAGAATGTGACATGTAGCTCAAGAAGTTCAGATAAAGCCTCATCAATTTCCTATCCTTTCACAAGCATTCCAGCATGAGTTGCTTCATCAAATGTTGTGGACATTTATAACAAAATGGCCTTTTGTGGTATATGTCCTAATAAACATATTTTGTATGCCATTCTGTTAACAGCGTTTTTCCTCCCTGTGCTGGTTTTGAGTTGGGAATACTTTCAGTTGGATGTCAATGGACTCCAGGAATTGCATACTCATGTAGGCTTTTGTGGAACTCATTTACATTCTTAATGTAAACAGGTTCTTTGCGTTGTATATCATATTTTAAATCACATTTAAAGTATGTAATTTTTCTCATCCAAAGATTTGTAGTTTTGAACTCTCAGTATGCCATCTATTTCACCATACAAAGAATTCTCAAGACCGAGTCAACATAGAGATTTAATAAAATATTATTACAGTAATTATTATCTGGATGCTGGGATAAGACTATATATCCCAAATACATTAAAACACACAAGTAAATAAAGAAGAGAGGAAATACCTTTAAATGTTATGCTTGTAAAAATACTACTGTCCAATCAGGACAAATGCAATCTTTTCTTTGTTCTCATGAGAACAGATGAATGGTAATGTAAATCGCGGTAGTCAAGAATTATAGTCCCTGCCATAATGAATCCTATGAGAATCAACTCTTATATGGAAGATATGGCTTCTTTGTAGGGGTGAGATTCAGCTGGTTTGGACCGGTTCAGGTGAACCAGTAGCTCTGATGATCAGCTGGGTAGCGAACCAGTTCACTCCGATGATCAGGTGGGTCCACCCACCCACTCCTGCGCTTTACTTACTTATATCTTCTCAGTTGATTCATGCGGCAGAATGGGTTGTCATTCCTCAGCTGTGTTACTCCCCAGAAGTAACGTGGAAGGTAACTGCACACACGCACAAAGCACGCAATCACTGAACCAGTTGTTAAACCAGCAGGATCCCACCACTGCTTCTTTGGGCGTGTTGTTTAATTTGTAAGACTCCCAATACATTTTAGCCACAATAGGGCATGGGTATCTAACACTCCTGTAATTGGGGGAAATTGAGAAGCCAGCCCATGTGCTCTTCGCAAGACAGTGAAGGGTTAACTCTAGCTGTGTCTCGTAGACGTCTTATCTCTGCCTGCAATTTCATGAGTTTTTCTGAACCAAAATGAATCCATTGCAGGGGATGTAGATGAGGAAGTGCTTCTGTAACAAAGGAATATTTCTGTAACAAAGGAATATTTCTTCCCTTAGGAAAAATGCAGTTTGGCCACCTGTCTCAACTAAATGCTCTGCTGAATGTCATGGCTGTCATGGTGTAGCAGGCTCTGGTTGATGGAGTTCACAATATCTTGGTTGTGAGAAGTCCCACTGCTCCCCGCCCCCCAATGGTGCACATGATTGGGACTGGTTTTTCTTTTTAAGAAACATGATACTCTCCTCCCTTGATCAAAAGCAGCATTTGGAACACTGTTTCACATATCCAGTGTTCCCTTGGCTATTATGGCATGTCTACTTCTCTGGGCCATTGTGGCAGTGGCCATGAAAAATGGTAATACCCCTGAAGGCATTAATCCTTGGGCACCATTCTTCCATCGTTTTGGAAATCCTATGGATTTGCTTTCCTGTAGGTTATTTCCCCTTGTCTTTTAGAAATCCACTCCAAACTCTCCTACTCATACGATTAACACAAAACAGTTTGCATAATGTATCTTGTTCTGTACTTGGTCGGGGTCACAGGATGGAGAACAATCTGAAAAAGTGTTTGCACGATCAAGTTTAACTTGATGCAATACAGGACAAGGAAAACCAGGAGTAAGAAAATTCTGACCTTCAAAAGTCTTGCTGAACTACAAATTCACACTGTTTGATTTTGAATGCCCTTTATATCTTAGTAAAACATTTCCAGACTACCAGTTAATTACATTATCATCAATGCAGAATTCTCTTTTTTCCTGTGGGATAACAAATTATTTGCTTTTAAAAGGTGGGGATGTATAATTTCTAAACATCTCCTGATTGAATAAATAATATAGTGTTGTTTGACTAAGATAAGCTGCACCATTATGCATGTCTCTGTGAAAATATTGTTTTATGAAATCTCCACCCTCTTTTTTAACAATAAAAATAGGTTTAATTAAATCTCTCTGGACCGAGGCTTCAGTTTTCCAAATAAATAATTTTCTGGGAATTGGGTTCTTTGCATCAGAAGAAAATATTTTTGAGGTTTAGATTTAGGACTCTGCACTGGCCCTTTTACAGAGTTTTCAAAGTAAGTTGCTTCCCCCACCCAAATGGATAAAATATTAGGAAGGAAAACAGAACAAAAATCCTATACTTTTAAAAGAATTGGTAGAAAAGACTATTTCAGCTGGTGTGAAAGATGGAGTAGAGAAAGAGAAATTGTAGAGAATTTTTTCTATGGTAAAAATTTTTATTTCTATTTTTTTGTAGATTCTTAGCAGTCTGTAATATTGAACAGGACACCTCTTTTGAGTGGCTGACATTGAAAGGAATGGAAATCAAGATGCTATTCCAGAGTGAGTGAGTAAGGTGCCAGACTTCCTTGAAACAACCTTTTAGTAATCTTGCCAGATATCCACTGTGTCAAAGTTCCAAATATCATCCAAAATAAAATAAGAATCCGAGACAAGAGATTCCTCAAAGTTCCAATTTATTAAAAGAGCCATGTTAACACATCTGGGAAAACCCAAATCTGAAAGCTTCCAGCTTTTGCCCACCCAGTTGAAAGTTCAAGATCCTATCCCAACACCCACAAGTTCATCACACGGTCCAATTTTTCACTGTCACGAAGACAGATTCCTCCCATCCAGATCCGGCCAGGTGCAAACACGAAGACAACCTTGACTTTCAGAGAAGAATGTTATTGTGGCTGCACATCACCCAACTCTACATAATCCCTCCTCCCAGTTTCCCATGATAGAAGGTGGGGCGGGCCTGAAGTCCAAAAAGAAAAAATGGCTTGCAGGTCTGACACAAGGTCTGATATTGGCAATAGAATATGGAATATATTATTTTGGACTTTCAGGAATATCTTTAATTTAACCTTCCAATAAAGAAGGATTAGATCATCTGGCATGCTTCTTGTCTGGATTACTTTTCAAGGCTGACTTTAATGTTGCAAGACTGAAAGTATTTGTCCCCTCCTTCCTTTTTAGCCTCCAGAAACCTAGGAGGTCCCTTCTGAAATACTTTTTATTGTTTCCCCCCCACCTGCAGACCTAGCTTGTCTTATCAGACCATTGTCCAGACTGTTGGTCTTTCTCCACAGTCATTGCAACATAACATTCCTACTGCAAGGCACCTGTCAAGGGAATGTCTGGCCTCTTTACCTGGATAAAGGGAATGGTGCCATCCCAAATGTTGCAAAACCTTTCCTTTGAACGGAGCTCAGAGTGACAACCAGGTTGACCAAAGAGCAAGAAAAACTAACTTTAAGAAACTTGAATATGTAAGCATCACCCTTCCTGTTAATCTATTTTCTGTTGTGAGTAAAAGCTTTGAGGGCTGAAAGACAGTGTTCAGGCCCTAAAAAAGTAGCTGATCTCACTTATAGGGTAGAAGAAAAAGAAATGGACATTTAATCCAAATATAGACAAAGGTGTTCCAGACCAGCCAAAAGTCAGACTGAAAAATGGCCTTGAGTGTCATTTGGAGAGAAAGGTAGGAGATCTACTAATTTATGAAATAATTACTTTCCTAGCTTCCTTCAACAAGACAGTGCTGCTCAGATTAGCTTGTAGAGCAGCCCACATCTTACTCTCTGAAAACAAAATAAAAAGGATGTGCGTAATTTCACAAAGTAATTTATGAAAGCGGTCCTTCCAACCAGTGGTGGGATTCAAAAATTTTTAATACTGGTTCTGTGGGTATGGCTTAGTGGCCGTGGCTTGGTGGGCATGGCAGGAGAAGAATACTGTAAAATATCCCTTCCCTCCCCACTCCAGGTGAAAGTTACTGCAAAATCCCCATTTCCTCCCAATCAGCTGGGACTCGGGAGGCAGAGAATAGAGGGGGACGAGGCCAATCAGAGGTGGTATTTACCGGTTCTCCAAACTACTCAAATTTTCTGCTACCGGTTCTCCAGAACTGGTCAGAACATGCTGGCTTCCGGTTCCGGCTCCTGCGGCGACGGGCGAGCCTAGCGCTCGCTCGCCGCTTTGTTTCTTCTTCTGCCCCCCAACGGGGGCGAGACTCCTCTTGTTTGAGGGTCTCCCGTAGGGCCGGCTCGTCGGGGGGCGCGCCCCCCACGGCGGTGGAGGAAGCGGCTCCCGGCGCGGCTCAGGTGAGGGAGAACATGCTAGCGGGGGGTTCTCCCTTCGCCCAAGGAAGACGGCGCCATTTACAATTATGAGGAGGGCTGATCGGCTCAGTCAGAAGGACTCCCGAGGCTTCAGCTGCGAGGAGAGAGTGAGTCTTTAAAAAACTTTTTTTTCCTGCTGCCAGCCAGACTGAACGGAGGGGGGTGTTTATTTTTTAAAAAAAACCCCTCGGATTTAAGCGGCACGTTAAAATGGCTTCTCTGCAAAGGGAAAGCGGAAACTTTCACTCCGGACGGTCTCTAACAAGGGAAAGTGGATTGTGACTTTTTGCAACATTGTTTCTAGGTCTGGCTGAGTTTAAAAAATTTCTTTTTTTGCTACTCTCTCCCTCTGGCTGAGATGGGCGGTGGAAGTGGCTTCTCTTTGTCCCTGCCTGATTATTTCAACTAAGGAAAATTTCCAGCGTCTCTTTGAAAGCAGGACTCTCTCTGGATTTTTGGAAAAAAAAAAAAATTTCTTGATGGATTTGTGATTTCTTCTTTGGAACACCTTCGTTATTACTATCTGCTGATTTGGGAAATTGTGTCTCTTTTGGTTTCTGAATTGTTTGCAACTTCACAGCCCTGAACTGAACTGAGCTCCTGATCCGCCCCACCAGCCCCACCCGGAAAACGCCATCTTGGTGGCAGTGATTCTAACTTTTAACCATGGCACAAGAAGCAGCACTTGTAAATTTGGAACAAAGGATGGCTTCTCTTGAAACCTCTATGCAGACTTTGATATCAGAAATAAAGGCCCAGAGGGCTGAAAATAGTACTTTTAAAAAGGAACTATTGGATACCCGGAAGCAAGTGTTGGAGAATACACAGAAGAATGAAGAATTGGAAGGAGGGTTGGAGGGGGCTAAGGGAGAGATTAAAAATGTTTCTAATGAGGTGGGGGAAATAAATGGGCGTGTGTCTAGGATAGATATGGAAAGAATGACATATTTTTTGAGATTTCAGAATGTTCTTGAGGATTCTGGTGAATGCCTGCCTGATCTTATGAGTACAATTTTAGCAGACTATTTACAAAAACCTAAGGATGAGATCAGGGGGGACATTGACCTAGCCTATAGAATTAATTCTGCATATGCCAGGATGAATGAAGTGCCTAGAGAGATACATGTGAAATTTGTTAGAAGGTCAACCAGAGAGGAAATCCTGAAAGCGCAGAGAGAGAAACCTTTAACTTATCATCGAGAAACGGTCACTATCTTGAAGCAGATCCCTAGAAAAATTAGAGATTCAAGAAGGAAATTTTCCTTCTTGTCTAAAACCTTGTTTGATCACGGGATTTGGTTCAAGTGGATGACACCTGAAGGGATGCTGGTGTTCTGGGAAGGAGGAAGAGTGAGGATTAAAACAGTTGCTGAGGCGGAAGCCTTTCTTAAAAAACATTCCTCTGCCCTGGGGGAAGATTCAGGGGGGACGGAGGGGGCCACGGCTCCGCCTGCGGGGGGCCAGGGAGGAGAGAAAGAAGATACAATAGCCAAAAGACTTAGATCAAAAAAATAACTTTGCCTTGATTTTTTCCTGAACAATTTTGCATAATATTTCTATCCGGACTTTTTGTAAATGTCTGACAGCATGGAAGGGAGAATTTAGGTAAATGTACTTGCTTTCAACTTGTAGTGGTATGGAAAATGTTTTCTATGCTAACTTTTTTAATGTGTATTTTGAGGTCTCGGAAGGTCCGATGACTCTGACGTGAATGCTCTCAAAATTTCTTTGTAACCATTACCTTATCCTGTTAAAAAATGTAAAACCAATAAAACTTTTTTCAATATAAAGAACATGCTGAATACCACCTCTGGCGCCCATCTTGTTAACTTAGATTGGATGGGTAACAACAACTAGGAAAAGACAGTCCCTCAAGTAACCTGGTCTCAAGTCATGAAAGTCTATGGAGATTCTCAGTCATCCCGGTCATGGTTGTCCCAAAGGTGCTTTTTGAAGAGGCAAGTGGACTTTCTTTGTTTTTCTTTGAAGACATTTCACTTCTCATCCAAAAAGCTTATTTAGCTCTGACTGGATGGTGGGGAATGGAAGGATTTATATTCCTTGCAGGCAACTGGTCATTTGCAAGTAGGAAAATCGCCTTGCAATTCATGCTCATAGACAGACTTAGTGCTTTGGTAATTTGAGGCAAATACTGTAATTTGAAATGAAAACGTAACGCTTTTGGGGAAAAAAATAGTTTTGTCCCAAAAGTGTCAGCATTTCTCTTCAATATTAAGCTGTGCCCTTCATAATATTTGGCAACTGACTGGGAGATTTCAAACAGAATCTGTCCAGCTCAAAAATATCTTGCCATAATCTAAAATTGATTTAGAAATTTAATGTAGGAAAGTGTATGTATATTAGAATTGGTCAAATAGGCATCGCAGTTGCTACTCAACTTATGCCTATTTGTTTAGCAACTGTTCAAAGTTACGAAGACATTGAAAAAAGTTACTTACAACTGGTCCTCCCACTTGTGACCATCACAGCATCCCCCCCGGTGCCATGATCAAAATGGCAAGTGTTAGATAGGGTGAATGGATGAGACAGGACTCAGGCTTCAGTGACAACAAACAGCTCTTTTTCAATAACTATGTACATATCCAACACTGGCCTGTCTAACAGCTACCCTTAGGGGGCTCCCAACGCTGGCTGTGGCTGTGCTCACCATGGGGGCCAAGACGGTGGTGAGAGCGCTGCGAGGTCAGCAGCGTCGGCTTTGGTGGCGTTGAAAGAAAGAAGATGGTGGTGAGAGAAAGAGTTGTGAATGGTTTGGCAGCCGCCGAAGATGGCGAGTGGCGAGGTGGGAGCACCGGAGAGGGGAGAGCACCGGAGGATGGCGATGATGGATGGAGATAGGAAGAAGATGGCGGCGGTGAGAGCGCCGCGAGGCTTGGGAGAGAAATGGATGGAGCAGCCGTTGGAGGCCAGGCCGACGGCGGTGGGAGCGCCGGGAGGCCAGCGGCCAAGGCGGTGGCGTAGGAGAGGGTGGCGGTGTGAGCACCGAAATGAACGTGAATGTGAACAACTACGCTGACCATGCTGATTCTGCTGACCAACTTTAACAACTTTAACAACTTTAACATCTTCCCCTTGTGGTTTCCCAAGACCCAGGAAGTAAGACCTAGAGAACGGAGCCACGTTATCCCGAAAGACGGTAACTTTGTCCTAAAAGATCCTTAGACCGGAAGAACTAAATGCACATTAACTGACATTACGAGCTTATACCATCTTTAAACCTCACAGACGCACTTTATTGCACTTTATTTCATGCTTAGTGCACTTTATTGCACTTTATCTTTTTAACATCTATGAAATGAAATGTATTTTAAAATCATGGCTAATGACATTTTAAAATCTCTGTATTTTAACCCACATCCCACTATGAACTCTATCTGATATGTACTCCAGAGCAAGCCTTTTACTGCTGCGAGAGTCCCCGCTCTCGCAGGTTTGGCCCTCCGAACTATCGAGGGCCCGTCTTGAGGAAGGATTGATTAATCCGGAGAGACGGGCGAAGCACGGCCTTAGGGGATTTTTAATTAGGAAATTTTTGTCTATTTTAGGGGGAACCAGGGAGGGGGGTGGGCATAGACAGATTGAGACAAAAGAACTACATGAAAGAAAGTAGCCGACGGGAGGAGTAGCCGACGGGAGGAGACGGAAGGATCCGATTTGAGGGGGGAACCACGAGTTGTTCCACTAGAGGGCATGCCAATCCAAAGGGTCGTGGGGAGGGGCAGGGCCCAGGGGAGACCATCCTCCCGGTTGATGGCACGCAGCCGTTGGTTACGAACGGTCGAGTGCCACAACCCCCGCAGGCTAGGTGGTCAGGGAATACAGAGCCTGGGCCTGCGGCTGATGTTTTGCAATGCCAGGTCCGTGGTCAACAAAGCCCCCCTCATTCATGACCTTGTGTCAGAGGGGGAGCCGGACCTGGTAGGAATTGCGGAAACCTGGTTGGGCCACGAGGGAGGACTCCCCCTCGTTGAAATGTGCCCACCAGGCTACCGTGCTTTTCATCAGCCCCGGGCCCAAGGTAGGGGTGGTGGGGTAGCGGTCATTATCAAGGAAGGTCTTGAGCCGAGAGAGACCATTGTGCCACAGACTACCGGTTGTGAGTCCCTCTGCGTGAAGTGGGGCCTAGGGAGGCAGTTGGGCTTGCTGGTCATATACCTGGCTCCCTGCTATGTAGCAGCAGCCCTGCCCGAGCTCCTGGAGGTGATCGCTACGGTGGCAGTGGAGACCCCCAGACTTATAGTCATGGGGGACTTTAATCTGCCATCGTTGGGCGAATCATCCGAGGTAGCTCGGGAGTTCATGGCTTCCATGACGGCCATGGACCTGACCCAACTAATTCAGGGCCTCCGCGGGGAGGCTGAGGGGGATGAAACGCCACAAGAGATGCCTAGAGAGAAGATGGAGGTCTTCTCGATCTGAATCTGACCGGACACAGGTAAGAGCCCATTTACGGACTTACATTGTGGCGCTGAGAGTGGCCAAACGTCATCATTGTGCCACTCTCATAGCATCCGCAGAAAACCGCCCTGCCGCCCTGTTTAGGGTGACCCACTCCCTCCTTCAACAGAGGGTGCGGGAAGCCCCGCTACAGGGTAGAGCAGAGGAATTTGTGACTTTTCTGCAGGAGAAAATCGCTCAGATACAGAACGAGCTAGCCCCCATTGATGGTCCAGTGGGATGCCATGAGACAGATCTTGTGTGGGAGGAGTTTGACTCCGTTGCTTCCGAGGATATGGACAGGCTATGTGGGCGACTGCGAGCCACCACATGTTTATTGGACCCGTGTCCCTCCTGGCTTGTACTGGCATCCTGGGAGGTGACACAAGGCTGGCTCCAAGAGGTTGTCAATGCTTCCTTAAGTGAGGGTTCCTTGCCTGCTTCCCTAAAAGAGGCTATGGTGAGGCCCCTCCTTAAGAAGCCCTCCTTGGACCCAGCTCTTTTAACCAGCTATCGTCCCGTCTCCAACCTTCCCTTTTTGGCGAAGGTTGTTGAGAGTGTGGTGGCACAACAGTTTCCCCGTCACCTGGAGGAAGTTGATTATCTAGACCCGCGCCAGTCCGGCTTCCGGCCCGGGCATAGCACCGAGACGGCATTGGTCGCGTTGGTCGATGATCTCTGGAGGGCCAGAGATGGGGGTTGTTCCTCCATCCTGGTCCTATTAGACCTCTCGGCGGCTTTCGATACCATCGACCATGGTATCCTATTGCATCGGCTAGGGGGGTTGGGGGTGGGAGGCACCATCTTACGGTGGTTCTCCTCCTACCTCTCTGGCCGATCGCAATTTGTGTTGGCAGGAGAGCAGAGGTCGACCCCGAGACCCCTCACATGTGGGGTGCCTCAGGGGTCGGTCCTCTCGCCTCTCCTGTTCAACACATACATGAAACCGCTGGGTGAGATCATCCGTGGTTTTGGGGTAGAGTACCATCTTTACGCTGATGATACTCAGCTGTATATATCTACCCCAAACCACCCCAACGATGCCGTAGCGGTGATGTGCCAGTGCCTGGAAGCCGTGCGGATCTGGATGGGAAGTAACGGACTCAGGCTCAACCCGACCAAGACCGAGTGGCTGTGGTTTCCGGCTGCCCGATTCAACCAGCTGACTCCAACGCTGGCCATAGGGGGCGAACATCTTGCCTTTGTGGATGGGGCGCGTAATTTGGGTGTCCTCCTGGATACCCGACTGTCCATGGAAGATCAAGTGACAGCCGTGGCCAGGAGGGCGTTTCACCAGGTTCGCCTGGTGCACCAATTGCGCCCCCTATTGGATCGGGACGCCCTTCGCACAGTCACTCATGCTCTCGTGACATCCCGACTGGACTATTGTAACTCTCTCTACATGGGGCTCCCCTTGAGGTGCACCCGGAGACTTCAGTTAGTTCAGAATGCAGCCGCGCGAGCAATTATGGGAACCGTTAGGTTTGCCCACGTTACACCGCTCTTGCGCGAGCGGCACTGGCTGCCTGTCGTCTTCCGGGTGTGCTTCAAGGTGTTAGTCATCATCTTTAAAGCGCTCCATGGCTCGGGACCTAGCTACCTGCGGGATCGGATCCTGCCTCATACATCCTCACGGCCGATTCGCTCCCACAGAGAGGGACTTCTCCGGGTGCCGTCCACTAGACTGTGTCAGCGGGCGACGCCCAGGGGAAGGGCTCTTTCTGTGGCGGGCCCGGCCCTCTGGAACGACCTTCCCCCCGATATTAGAACGACTACGGACCTCCGCTCCTTCCGTCTGAAATTAAAAACACACTTTTTCCGCTTGGCCGGCCTAGGCTAGTCTCTCTTTCTATGGGGTTTTAAACTTATTTATAGCTGCTGGGTATTTTAGTTTAACGGGTTTTAGCACAGGAATAGATTTAATTTGTTTTTATATTATGTATTTATATTTGTATATTTATTGTTTTTACTTTCCCTGTGCACCGCCCCGAGTCCCTGTGGGGAGAGGGAGCGGTCTACAAATTAAATTTGAATTGAATTGAATTGAATAGCCCCATGATGGCGAACCTTTGGCACGCATGCCACAGGTGGCACACGGAACCATTTCTAAGGGCATGCGAGGTGTTGCCCTGTCAGCTCCAGCACACATGCACACACTGGCCAGCTGATTTTTGGCCTTGAAAGCCTCCTGAAGCCTCCAGAGAGTGAAAAATGGACTTACCAGGAAGTTGGAAAGTTGGAAAATGGGCTGTTTCCGGCCTCCGGACGACCTCTGAGAGGGGGACATTTTCACCCTCCCCAGGCTCCAAGAAAGTTGTGCATGCATGCGCGGGGCAGCAGAGTGGGGTGTCACACACACATGTACAGGGAGCATGGCATGGGGGGATTAAATTATGGGGATGGGCACCCGAGTGCGTGCAATGGTGCGCAAGTGCATGCTTTTGGCACCCGAGGCAAAAAAGGTTCGCCATCACTGAGCTAGCCCTTTTATAGGGAGCTGTCAGGCAGCTCAGCCAATCGGCTTTGAGTATTTTCCTGCCGGAATGGAGGACCTTGGTGGAGCATATTGCTCCAGTCTCAATATGTAATGGCAAGAGAAACAGCAGTCCTTGCTCCCCAAGCAACAGCAGTGAGATCTTCACTCCTGCACATGAGGGGAATGTGTGCTTCATCTATGAAGCATGGCAATCTGTGGATCAGGATCTCCGCAATCAAATGGTTGTGAATGGGTTCCTGTAGAGGAATATGTGGAGAAGGTACCAAATCCCATTTTAAAGGCATTCAAACCTGTTGACTTGAGTGACCTAAGGTGACAATAGAGGCAAACATTATGAAGGGCATAGTGGTACTTGGTCTCTTTTGTTGTTGAAATCCATAGGAATGAAAATGCATGGTAACACGGGGACCAAATTCAGATTGAAATAATCCCGCTATATTAGAAACTCGAGGAAAGGCTAACAAGGAACAGGGAAAAGCAGCACAATGCTTCCCTTGCAGCACCTTAGGGAATGCTATTAACACAAATGCAAATTATGTAGATTAGAAGCACTGAAGCATAGCATCTATTCACACAAATTGCTAAAGTATTCCCAGGGGGCAGGAACTTGTGCTAGAAGTCCACACCATAAAACATGGCTTTGAAACCACGGTACCTCATGGCAGCAAGACTATTAATTTAGGGTTTAGTGCTGGAAAAGATGTAGGCATTTGCAAAAGCCAGCAGAGCGCTTCATTACAGGCTATCATACTGACCCAGAGCCCCCTTGCTTCCAGCATGGAGAACATAATTCATGTTGCATTTCATTCCTGGCTATAGGAGCCCACAATGTCAAGAATTGTGGTTCAATTACATCCTGTTGTCCATCTTCTCATTCTCATCCCTTTGTTGCCAGGTCCATCTCCGCTTTCGTCATGGCAGTCACTAAAGCTTGATTCCACGTGTTTATTCGGCAATGGGTTTTAGCAACTATGGTGGAATTGACGGGAACATAATGAGCATAAAAGGCTGTATCCCTCACCTATATTTGTTTAGGACTGTTTATTGGGCAATCTGCTGCCATTAGAAAACCCCCTTTGAGTACCACTAATGATATACAATCTTCCCACTACCACCTTAATTTCTCACATTTTCTATCTCCTCATGTCCTACAGCAGTGATGGCGAACCTTTTTCGCCTCGGGTACCTAAAGCACACACGCTCGTGCTATTGTGCATGCTCGTGTGCCCACCCCCATAATTTAATGCATCCCATACCGTGCCCCCTGAGAATACATGTGTGACACCTCTTGCTGTCCAGTGATGTACACACGGCTTTTTTTGGAGCCTGCGGAGGGCAAAAATGGCGTCCCACAGAGACCACAAACAGCCCGTTTTCTGACTTCCGGTGGGCCCGGTAGGTCCATTTTTCACCCTCCCAAGGTTCCAGAAGCTTTCTAGGAGCCTGGGGAGGGCGAAAAAGGCCCAACACACAAACCAGAAGTCCAGGGATAGACTTCCAGGTTTCCCATTGAGCCATTTTTCTCCCTCTGGAGGCTTTAGGAGGGCACAAAAAGGCTGAAAATCAAGGCTGAAAATCAGCTGGCCAGCACGCTCATGTCCGCTGGAGCTGACAGGGCAACGCCTCACGTGCCCTCAGAAATGGCTTCGCGTGGCACCTGTGGCACCCGTGCCATAGGTTCCCCATCATGGTCCTACAGTCTAAGTTTCATTGGTTTGCAGTTGAAGCCCAACTGTAAAAAATTAACTAGACTGATCATACTTCCCTGTGCTACTTTCAGAGTAATTGTGTTTTCAACAGCCTGACAAATAGATTGGTGCTCTGATGGTAATGCAGTCTTGGTAATGGAGGTACCATGTTTTTCTCCCATACTTTAGGATGGTGGTGTAAATCATCTCCTCATGTACCTTCCTTCCCATCATTGCAGTAAGGGACAGTTGAGACAAGAAAGTGCAAAGTGTGTGCATGTACCTACCACTGTGTATACCCTTGGAAAATCTCTCTTTCTGGGTGAAAATAACTTTTTCTTCTTTGAAACAAATGCAAAATGATAGCATAGTAAGGCAATAATAAGACTTTATTTTTTTTTTTAAGGATTTTTGCTGAACTTTTTGTCTGGAAAAAAAATCTATTTACAGTGGCTAATTTTGTTTTGGTTTTTTTGTCATTGGTTTCCCTGGCTTCTGTCTTTCCTAGCTGTTTAAAAAATGTGCTGCCAAGTTGTTTTTTTATCCCCCCCGTATGAATTTAATTAGATTTAATAGAACATGTTCAAACAGTTTGTTCATGGCTTGATGGCTGTAACTCTATATGGAACTTCTTGAAATCATCACTATCTTTTTTTTCCCCTGAGCCTAGAATTGAGGGGTCTGCAAAGTTGGCTCTTTTAAGACTAGTGGACTTCAACTCCCAGAGTTCCCCAGCCAGCATAGCTGGCTGGGGAACTCTGGGAGTTGTAGTCCACCAGTCTTAAAAGAGCCAACTTTGCAGACCCCTGGCCTAGATGATTAATTTTGCTGTCTGAAACAGAATACATACATTGTCCCCTATGTCAATTGCTGCACCAGAGTTCAATTCTTGCCTTCTTTATCTATTTATACACACTTCTTCCCAAATTAAGTCACCAGACTAAGTAGGAAAGTTAAACAACCAGGATAAAGATGATAAGATGCCTTTTCAATGCTCAGCGCTCAGATGAATATGTTCAGGACACATTCGGGGCTGAGATGCTAACATTATCATCAGGCAAGATCTGCAGTCATTTTTTCTTGTCAACTTGTAATTCTTTTTTAAACAAAATGTATTGCCACACTAAAAAGGCAGAACATTCTTGGCCACATCCAGGGATTTCCCCCACATAATACCTTTACTGTGTACCTGAATGTTAGATTGACAAAGGAGTCCGACTCAGGCATGGTCAATCAACAGGCACATTTATTCAGCAACTATTTACAATGCACAAGAATCACTATTGGCAAAGGTTTCCCCGTCTGACAGCCCTTTATATAGGCTTTCAGACAGGAACCCTTGCAGCAAGCTAGCTGCAACATTGTATCTGTTTTCTAGACAGTCTCCTGCCAGCTCGGTTCCGGAATGTGGTGACTCAGAGTTCACCAGACTTGCTGGCACGGTTGTAGACCTGAGGACTCAACACTGAAGTGCGACTGCATTGTGCTGCTGCCTGAACACCTTTAACACGTAGCAAACCAAGGACTATGACTGATGGTTCCCTCTACTGAAACATCTACCTCATCCAACACAGGGGTGCATTCTGGCAGAGACTACTGCCGGTTCGCTCAGGGACGTGCTGCGTGCGCGCTTGATGTGCACTGCATGCGCATTTGCAGTACAACTAAAATTGTTCTGCGCATGTGCAGAAGCAAAAAATAAGATGGCGGCGCCCATGGCACTGCTGGGGGAACCGGTTCAGGGGCCTGGCAGACCTGGGTCGCTGCCAGTTCCAGAAGGGAGGAGGAAAGGGGAAAGAGAGGGGAAGAAGAAAGAAGGAAGGAGAGGAGGAAGGAAGCAGGTGGAGAAGGGAGGTTGAGAAGATGGAAGGGGAAAGGTGTTGTAAAACAAGATGGAGGCACGGGGTGGCCAGAAAGTGACCCAAACTGTATTATATATGCGTGTGTAAAAATGAATATAGAGACTATGATGAATAGACAAATGTTAAATAGCAATTATAAGAATGTATATCTATGAATGAATTTGAAAGGGAAAAATAAAAAAACCCTTTTTAAATTTTAAAAAAAAGCTACTACCAGTTCAGCCGAACTGGGTCTGAACCCATAGGAACCTACCACTGATCCAACAACCACACCTCACAGAAATTATTCTATGTATTGAGAGTTTGGGATCTATCCCTTGATTTGTCCTGTTGTGCAATTGACTGTTTTTAAAAAAAATCTTTTAAAGAAATCTTTATTAACTATGATTGCTTCATTTCACCATTGAACCACTGGGTAGTAGGAAAAAAGGCCAACTGTTTTGCATCTGGCTGCTGTGTAGTGACCATCTTGGTGTGTTCATGTGAGAGATACCACTGAACAGTAGAGGTTTGAGAAAGAGGTTTCTCTTTGGGATCAATGTGTGAATTCCAAGAAAAACAAATCAGCGTTTCCTTGGAAACCACAACATCTGGGAAGGGAATTCCCCACTGATGATGACACCTAGTTTGAGTACTGAAACTTCAGCAAGAAAATAACCAAGCTCAGAGAACACCAACGGCCGTTCAGTTAGTGTCTGAACAAAACCAACTGGAGTCATTAGATTGCCATCATGGAATTCAATATTTCTAACCATCTCCTTGATGTACACCAACATATTTTACATTATCCACAAGCAGTCTCCTGAGTCAAGATATTAGGAAAGCACCTTTTTCAGTACTTCCACTTAGCACCTTAGCATTTTGGGGGTTATCTCAGCTATGGAAAGATTTTGACATACAAGTGGACACAAATTTGGGTGATGATTAAAGAGACTTCCTTAATTCAAGGCATGCCTAGATTTGCTCCTTATCTAATCTGGAAGAGTCTCTTTCCAGGATACCTTCAATGAAAGAGGAACACTATGTTGCCCAAATGTGACATTAAAATTTTCAATTTTTATTTGTGAGATACTAAATTCTGGGTACTTTTGGAAAAAGATTTTTATACTTAACCTGGATTTCCCAAGGCATCAAAGCTAAAAAAAAAGGAGTATATGAAGTCCCGGTCCATCTGAGAGCCTGTGTTTTTTCTTTCTTTCTGCCTGCTCATAAAAATAACTGAGAAAGTATCCCTTAGAATGACCCAGGTTCTGCCATTCAAAATCTCCCTTAATTACAGACTTTTCCTCAAAGATAATTTAGAATGGGGCGTAATGCATGGCTGTGTTACACTCTACCACTCTCTGAATTTGCTGTAACTTGTTATTACTACACTAAACTGCAGTGGTCTGTTCAAAGACTTTTCTATAAATAAAGAACCTCCTGGTTGGGCAGATGACAATCTCCATCAACAGTAGCTCCAACATAACTGTTCTCCACTTTCTGTTGCAGCCCAGGAAAAGTTTCTGACTTAGAAGGAAACCGAGAAGTCTTCAACAGTCATAAGATTCCCCAAAATGTGAGAAGCTGTGCAACAATAGTTTGCTCATGGAAGTAGCACCTGCCACCCATCTGGTTGTGCATGTCACTTATTTCTCAGAAGGGGAGACCTGCAGGATGATGAGGAATAATGGATATTTTAGTTCTCCACTTCTAAAAGACAGCAGATTAGAGAAGCTGTATGACCAAGCTGTCAAAGAAGTTTCACAGCGTATTCTCAGTTCAGCTGGTGCACATGCGACATGGTGGATTAATTTGCCTTCCTGTAGGAAGCAGCATTATTGCATAATATAGATGCCATGTCCTAATGAATGCTGAGCAGAGAGTAGAATGAAGCATTATTGTATTTCCTTAGTTTGACTTAAAGAAGTCAAAAGAGTGTGTGTGAAAGCCAATCGGTCACTCATTGGGCCATAACCTCTGCTATATAAGCTTCTCTGACTTTCCATGTTTTAATTCATCTGTAAGGAAAGTCACCAGGAAATTCTTCCTATCTGGGCTTCCTATCACCACATCAGTAGTGGTGTTACTGTAATCACTATGAGCGAGTCCTCCTATTTGCTCATTTTTCCTTCTCTTGAAGATCCTCCAAGAAATGGTCCATCCAAAGTCTCTACTCCAGAATTGGCGGAGAATTTTAAAATGTCATTTGTGTCAGGTTTTCACACTGTACAGTGTTACATCCTCAAAAGTTCTCTGGCTGTGATTAAGATGTAAATTACAAAGATATTTAAGACTTCTTTCTGTCCGGGGTCTCCAACCTTGTCTACTCACCCACATGTATCTTGCTATCCTTTACCAGCAAAACAAATACAACAATCTCAGTTTCTAGGAGTTGATGATGAGATCAGGTGCATGTAAACTGTCACAGAAAGTATAGCTCAAAGTAGCTCAAGCTGAGGCATACTTGAGTATCTGCTGAAGAAACAACATGTAAGTCTAGATGTAAATTTAATTCCTTGATGCACCTTCCCTTTGAATAAACATGATGGATGAGAAAAGATTACTTTTTGACTCATTCTTAATTGTCGTAGCTGATCAAGTTACTGTCATATGACTTTGTGGATAATATAAGGTTTCGGTTCATGATAAAAACAACCCTGATGTCAACCAGTATAATCCAAATTAAAACATTTTGTAAGTAATACAGAAAAATGTCACCATACAAGTAAAAAAACCTATATCCAATCATTATATAAACCCATAAATTATTAAGCAATCCCAGCACCATTGCCTTCAAAATTTCTTCATGGAGAATTTATATCTTATGTTAAGCGGGTTTTGTATTTAGGCCTATGAAAAGGTTGTTTTTATTTGAAGAGTACTATGTGGGGATGGGGTGGTTCAGTGGCTAAGACGTTGAGCTTGTCCATCAGAAAGGTCATCAGTTTGGCGGTTCAAAACCCTAGCGCTGCATAACGGAGTGAGCTGTTACTTGTCCCAGCTTCTGTCAACCTAGCAGTTTGAAAGCATGTAAGTAGAAAAATAGGAACCACCTTTGGTGGGAAGGTAACAGCATTCTGTGCACCTTCAGCGTTTAGTTATGCCAGCCACATGACCATGGAGACATCTTTGGACAGTGCTGGCTCTTCGGCTTTGAAACGGAGATGAGCACTGCCCCCTAGAGTCAGGAATGACTAGCACATATGTGCAAGGGGAACCTTTACCTTTATGTGCATGACAAGTTATACAAATTATAAGAAAATATTACATTTATCCAAGGCTGACTTTTGTTCAGTACACAAGCAGTTTGCGATAGAATGTCTTCATCTTATAAAAGTGTCCTGGTGAGAATTTTCACAGTGAGTTGAAGGTGTCCCCCCCCCCCCCAATTAAATTCCTGGATATAATAGTGTAAAAATTATATCAGTCCAGTTACATTTTTAAAAAAAGCTGGTAGAAAGAGAGTGGTTGAGTCTCAGAAAAGTAGTTCTTAGGGAAGGGCAGTTCAGGTTCCCTTGGGACAATCTGCCTTTGTACTTTGTCCATTCAAACTGGTTGACTGGTGTAGCTGTATTTGCTATAATTGCTACAGTTTGTAATTGCAGAACTGTGCATCGCATATATACCCTCTCATTATGGTATGGAGGCAGAGCATTTCCAGTAATTCTGGGTCAGCTGCAGCTTCATGTTCCTTGATAGGGTGGTGGTGCTGTCTTCTAGTAGCTTCAGTTAGGATCTCCAAATAGAATCAAGCCAAAGCAAATGCACTGTAATTATTACATAAAGACCTGCTGCTCGCTATGCGTACCTCTGCCAATAATCCATGCAAAGCATTTGAAAGATCTTTGTGGGTCCGTAAAAGTACCTCTCTAACTCCCCAGTAAAAAGCAACCTCCCAAACTGTAGCTTAGTCATATATTGAAGGATAAATATACCCAAGTACTGTATATGCATCCAAGATGGCGGCGCGCTTTGAGCTCCTGGTGTCACAGCAGACTTTTCCATCAAAACTCGCTCTGAACCTACTGTAAAAGAAAAAAGAAAAAGAGACGTGCATTTTCCTCTTCCACCAACTCCTGGGATGCCAAACAGATTTGAAGAAATGGATAACAGAAGACAGGGTGCAGTTGATCCTTTTCAACTGTCATTTGTCAGCCTTTTCGTTTGCCTGGAGAGATTCCTGTTGTGGCTGTCACTGCTGTCTGTATCCCACCTGGTGCAGGTGTTGGCACGGCACTCAAACCAATTTCATTGTAATTTTATTACAGTATTATTACAATGACAGTAAAGATTATTATTATTATTATTATTATTATTATTATTATTATTATTATTATTATTATTATTATTATTATTATTATTATTATTATACCTTCTCCTTCTCCTTCTCCTTCTCCTTCTTCTCCTCCTCCTCCTCTTCCTCCTCCTCCTCCTCTTCTTCTCTTCCTCCACCTCCTACTCCCCCTCTCCCCCTCCCCCCCTCTTCTTCTTCCTCCTCCTCTTCCTCTTCCTCTTCCTCTTCTCCTTCTCCTTCTCCCCCTCCCCCTCCCCCCCTCCTCCTCCTATTTCTGCAGGTGCAGGATCCACTTTTCAGATCATTGAATGCCACTTTGCATGGTCAGCTGCATCTCCAGGGTGCAGGCTCACGGCTTGCATATATTTCTTGATGGTGTCTTGCCATCTTCGTTTTGAAGTCGCCGGCTATTAACTTCAATTTGGTAGCCAGTCTTGGCCATGGTGGTAGATGCAAAAAAAAAATTGCCAACCCCCCCCCCCCCCCAAAAAAACCCACCACCAACCCCTCTGTGAAAAGAGCAATAAAGTGCAGGATATGAGCTGAAAATGAAATGGAGAGAGACACAACCGAGGTGTTTTTGTTTTTGTAATTATTTTTAAATAATGTCAGCAATTCTTCCGGAAGCCCAGAAGCACATTCAAAACTTTTAATGATCCATTCCTCTTTCTACTGTGAGCATGACTAAACACTGGGACTTTCCTCAAGTTAATCAGACTTTACTTCTAAATGACAGTGTTGAAATCACACTGCCTTTCGTTTTTCAATAACACAGTGCTTTTTCTGTCTTGTCACCACCTGTGAAAAGGGTTTTTCAGCATCTCAGTTTTGTAAAATCTTAGAGGAAGATTGCTTCATCTCAACAATTCACTAGATCTTACAGCAGAGTTGTTTTAATAAGAAAAATATTGGCACCTTTGAATTGTTGTAAGAGGCTCTGTAACAGGGGTGTCAAACTCAAGACCTGGGGGCCAGATCTGGTGCACGGGATAATGAGATCTGGCCCGCAGGGCTGCCCTGGAAACAGTGAAGGATCAGTGGTAGGTTTCAATTTATTTTACTACCAGTTCACTCGTGCACACACAATGCTTCTGTGTATGTGCAGAAGCTTCTGTGCATGCACAGAAGTATCTGGGTGGGTGGGCGGAGCCTCCCGCTGCCGCCACTACCAGTTCACCTGATCCAGGGTGAACTGGCAGAAACCCACCTCTGTGAAAGTCTAACCTGAAGTGCTTCTGCCATCGAAAATGCAGCTTGGTGGGCCGCATGCAGCCCTCCTGAGCTCCATTTTCACTGGCAGAGAGTTGCAGCAGGCCATGGAAGCCGAAAACGAAGTTCAGGAACCTGTTTTCACTGGCAGAGCACTCAGGCCACCACAGGCGCCCCTGACACGAGTGAAGTCAAGCTGACCATGCCCACCCAAGCACAACCCTGATGCGGCCCTCAATAAAATTGAGTTTGACACCCTTGCTCTATAAGAAGATTACCATTTAAAATTGGCACTTTGTCTCAATTTCTTGGTAAACAGTGAATGAAACCTGAGTCAGTGCTTACACATTTCTAATAGCTGGTAGTTCTGACTTGCTTCTAAATAAACTGAGAAGTGAAAATCAAAACCAACAAACTGAAGAGTAATCTCTGTCTTTGCTTTCAGTGTCACAATAACTTTCTGGAATTTCTTTGGGAATATTCTTGAGAATAGTTAGAAAAGAGACTGAAGAGGATATTCTATCAATGTATGATTTCTATTCTTACATATACAGTTTCAGCTTCTATTTGAGGAGGGACATTTTCAGCCTGTATGTATGTATACAATTCATATTCTTATTCCTATACCGTGATGCCAATGACTTTTAGTCATGATGGACAAAAGAATTTCACATAAGGTGGGTGTGGGACTCAAGGCCTGGGAGCTGGATCTGGCTTATGAGGTGCTTAGATCTGGCCCATGGGGCCACCATGGAAATAATGAAGGACCGGCCTATGGTGCCTCTGCTAGCAAAAACAGAGCTCAGGAGGGCCATGCACCACCCTCCCAGACTCTGTTTTCGGCCGTGACGGCCTCCTGCAGCCCTCTGTTAGTTAAAATGCTGCACCCCCCCCCCAGAGCTCTGTTTTTACTGGCAGAGGGTTGCAGGAGGCTGTCACAGCCAAAAATGGAGCTTTGGAGGGAGGTGCACAGCCCTCCTGAGCTCTGTTTTCTCTGGCAGAGGCACCATAGGCCAGTCCTTTGGCTGGCAGAGTGCTCAGGCCACCACAGGCACCTGCGCTGACACGATTGATGTCGAGATGGCCATGCCCACCCTAGCCACACCCACCTTGGCCCCCTGAGGTCAAACACAACCCTGGTGGGCCCTCAATGAAATCAAGTGACAACCCTGATATAAGGCATTATTCTTCTGTCTGTTCTGTGCCCCCCCCCCCCCCCAACGGCCTGTGAATAGACCAGAACACAGGCTTGGCTGTTTGCCACTGTTCAATTACTGAGATAATGAATTCTTTGGCTGAGAGCCCAGACACCTCACGTTAACTCTGCAGTAACCTTTCACACAGATATTCCCAAAGGAATAGACACGGCTAGAATGCACAGAGAGTCCAAACGAACACGACTAGAATACCCAGAGAGACTTCCTTGACTACTAAATTCTGAACAGTTGTTTCCTGCAAATGTCCCCTCCCAATGCCCCATCTATAAGCTCTCTTGGGAGGGGCCAATCAACAACCACCTGGTTCTTAATCATCTCCTGTGAGCCTGCCTACGATGTAATTGCTGCCTCTGCCTCTCAGCTCTGCTCACTCTTGCATCATGGACAAACTGCCTTTGATCCTCCCCAATGCTCCATGACCCAGGCGCCTCCTGGTGGCCAACCAGCCTCTCTGGTTCCTGCTCTGACTCTGAGCACTCCTCAAGGTCTCCCTCATCTTCCAGAGCAGACTCATAGGGCTCTTCATTAGAAGAGTCCATCAGCAGCTCAGCCAGATGTGGCTGGGCCACAACACCTGGCATTACTGAAAAGTGAATGTCCTGCCTGATGATCAAAATCTGGATTCACTGTCCAAAGAATGGGATTTCACTCAAGATAATTTCTCTGATGTTCCTCTTTTCTGTTCCAGAATCAAAACAAAACAAAACCAGCTGCTGCCAACTCCTTCCTTTTCCATCCTTCAGTTCGGAGAAACTTCTGCTCTAGAGGCATCGCTCACGGCTCATTTCCGATCTCGTCTGGGTTGAGAAATTACAGAAGTGATTTCCATTTGTACCCACTACTCTCCCCATCAATCCCTTCTCCAAATCAGAAAGAGCATACCTTCCACTCAATTGAGCTAGCAAAACAGCAGCAGCAACAAACCCATAGTTTGGTCATACTATATTAAACATCAGCAAACATCAACCATGGATAAGTAGCAGAATGGGATTAAAGGCAGGCAAAAGCAAAGAGTATGAGGCATGAACAAGAGGCAAGAATGCACATTACTGATATCAGCCAATCAAACTCAAGGGGAAAAAAAGGACTGTGGGCAATTAGCATGGACAGTCTCAAAGGAAGTGGTCTTAGTTATACCAGCCTCAGCCCCTTTTTTCTGCATAAGAATAGAAGAACAGAGAGGGGAAGTACTGATCCTTCTGCCTTCTGCACCATGGAGCTAACTGTTTCGTAGACCAGGATGATGTATTCAAGATCACAAGCTTCCTTCCCCCAAATTTAACACTAGGGCTTCCCAGGAACAAACAATTAAGACTTGTCAACTGAAGATGCAATCAATTTGTTTCATAGGATGCTGGTACTATAGCAAAGAAGGGCTACTTCCTGAGTCCTGTTAAATGACATTGCTTGAGCACCAAGAACCAAAGCAAGTTAACCTTGATTATCCGGGGACAGGTTGATAATTGCAGGAAAAAAGGAAGTCCCTCTGATAGCTAAGTCCTAAATCATGTGCAGCTTTAAAGGGGATAATTTTGTGTTGCAATTGGAAGCATATTGGTAAAATGCTCATGGCACCATTACATGAACATACCGAGAGTTATCGTTGTGATTGGCAATGCGTTACATCAATGCTTCTCAATTATTTTCTGTCATGCCCCCCCTAGGAAGAAGAAAACATTTCGCGCCCCCCGCGCGACTGTAAATAGTATCATTTGTCTATAAAATTGTTATAAGTACACCTCTGCATAACACTGTATCCTTATTAAGGTATAAGAGAATAAAAAAAGAAAGAAATGTGGATCAATTTACAACAAAGAATAGCTTTATTAATTGTAGCAGAAAAGATTTAAAGTGCATTAGAAATTTAAAAAAAATTAAATCCTTTGCGCCCCCCTTTACGGAGCCTCGCGCCCCCCCCTGGTGGGCCCGCCCCACTATTTGAGAAGCACTGCGTTACATGAACATACTGAGAATATTGTGATTGGCAATGCATTCCGAATCAGCTGTAGCTTTGTAAGGGTAGCCCGTGTAGAGTGCATTGTTAAGAGTCCACTTCTAAGATGAGTGACTCTAAGGATGGTTTCTCAGTCCAAAAAAGGGGGCAATCGGTACGCAAGTTGGATTTGTGTGAAGGCGTTCCTGGAGTCATGGATCCAGGAAGACCCTCTCCCCTCCCATTAGATTGTGCAACAGTCCTGGGGAAATCAGTGCATGGAAGGAAGGAGAAGAAGAGAACGACCAGCAACAAGATGGATAGGGCAGAGCACCATGGAGGAAATATATGTAGTTGCTAAGAGATGACACCAACTTGATTAGGCTGCATCATCACAAACACCAAATGGTCCAATGAAAAATTATTTAAAAGGAACAAAAGAATTGTTTTATTAGAATAGGTTGGCATGAAAAGTTGTAAAGGAACTGTTGGGCCATTTCACTGTGTTACATTTTTAAGCTTGATGAATGGAAAATATAAATGAGCACTACATAGCACTACCGTATTTTTCAGAGTATAAGATGCACTTGCCCCCTAAAAGAGGATGAAAATTTGGGTGCATCTTATACACCGAATGTAGCCCTGCCCACCCACCGGCCCCCACCATTTGGCCTCTGCCTCCCAGCAACTAACAGTTGCAACTTCAGTTTCGGCTTCAGCACAGCCTGATTAGCACAAGTAGCTGATTGTTGGTTGGATCGGCCTCCTGAACATCAGCTGTTTCAAGCTGCAGGGATTGCCATTGGCTATTGCCACTTCCATATGCCCCATTTTCGGCCTCTGCACACCTCATTTTCCACCCATTCCGATCCCCACTGCCTTGAACGGGTGGAAAATGGGGCGTGTGGAGGCCAAAAACGGGATGCGGAGGCTGAAAAGGGGGTGCGTGAAGGTGGCAATATGCTATAGCAATCCCTGCAGCTTGAAACAGCTGATCTTCGGGAGGCCTGACAATCAGCTGCTTGTGTTAATCAAGCTGTGCTGAAACTGAAACGGGTCATTTGCTGCAAGGAGGCAAATTGCAGAGGCAGATTTATTTTTTTTGTTTTCCTCCCAAAAAACTAGGTGCATCTTATACTTCGGTGCATCTTATACTCTGAAAAATACAGTATATAAGTTGCTGTTGACGGGTGTTGCCTGCTATGTTGTTAAAAAAAAGCAGCGCAACAAAATCTCTTGTATTTACATTATCCTGCATACGTACCAATGCACATTCCTCAAAATTTCTTAATCCTCAAAATTTCCTCAAAATTTCTTAATCATGGCTAGTAATTACAGGAACAACAATTGATAACAAACAAGCACTGATAATCTTATCCTTTATGAATTTGATCAAATTCTCCCTTAGAACCTATGGATGTCACAATAATTTCCAGAGTTGAATTTACATGTGGTGAAAAGTATTTCTTTTTCCTTATCGTGCATTTTTGGTGATTCTACAGTGATCAATGGGACCTGTGATTCAATAATTGTTGATTCTGAAAAGACATTCCTGCGATGCCTTGTAGAACATGTTGGTTTCCAAGGTAGAATAAACAGGGTGAACCATTTTCTTTTGCTGAATTAATAGGAACTCTAAAACGTTACATTTCAGTCATTCTTACTGCATGCTAACCACTGTGGTGGCTCAGTGGTTAAAATGCAGTATTGCAGTCTAACTCTGCCCACTGCCAGGAGTTCGATTCTCACCAGTTCAAAGTGTGGTTGGCCTTCTATCCTTCCGAGGTCAGTAAAATGAGGACCCAGATTGTTGGGGGCATTCTGGTGACTCTGTAAACCACCTAGAGAGGTCTGTAAAAGCACTATGAAGTGGTACATAAGTCTGTGCAGGGATGAACAGGTTGACATTGAAAATAAAGGATAAAGAGGAATTGGTGTACTTCAAGACATGGGGAAGCTTTTATGACTGGCTAGAGAAAGGAATCTAGAAAAGAAACTAAGGTGTGATAGAACCCAGAGGATACACTATTAAATGAGAAAGTGGGGGAAGAGGAGAAAAGAAAGTACTAAATATACAAGTATATATTCAAGAGCGAGAAAGGGGGAAAAGCATAGTTAGGATAGATTAGCGAAGGTAAGGGAATAAGAAATGATACTAAACTACATTTGAGTTTGCGGATATATCATCCCAAGAAAACATAAACTGAGATTTGAAAGAGAAATCTATAACAACAGAAAAAGAAAGGAAGATAGGAGGGGAGAACGAGAGGAAGAGGAGGGAAGGAAGAAACAGGCAAGGAGAGGAGGATGGAAGGGAGAGAAAGAGAAGGAGAGGGTAGGAAGGGGAAGAGGAAGAGAAGGAATAGGGGATAGGTAAGGGAAGGAGGAAGGGGAAGGAGGAAGGAAGAAAGTAGAGAAGAGTGGGGGGGGGGGAAAGAAAGGGAAAATAAGGTGGTGTTATAAGAGGCGGAAGGGATGGTAAATAAAGCAACCCAAATTGTATATTATAGCCTTTTAAATGGAATAACAAATGCATAAGAATGACAAATGTAAAGAAGAATAACAACTATGTGAATGTATACCTATAATTGTATGTAAGAGAATAAAAAAACAAAACACTTTTCAAGAAACGGTATATAAGTCTAAGTGCCATTGCTATTCTTGATCATGATGTTTTTCCTAGAAGTTTTGAAGAAGTGCATTTTAATTTCCAGCGGAAAGCTCAGACAAAATTCCAACTGAAAGGGAAAAAAATGCATTGCTGGGATGTTTCTTGTGACAGGCTATATGCTATATTATCTCATTGATTTATGTGTTGCATTTTGCAGCTTTCAAAGGCAGTCTTGCCTTTGTCCATAATGTGCCTACTGGAGGAAAACAGACCCCGCAGCCTGCTTTAATGAGTGTCAAGGCACTGTAAATTCTCTGAAACAAATGAAAGGCCTTAAGCAGAATGGATGAAGAAAAGCTGTTAACAATGAGGGATTTTGACATCTAATCTTTACACAGGTGAACAAAATCCATTGGAAATCCCTAGCATATTTTCTGGGGGAAGAGAAGGGAGTCTTTTCAAAAACAGAAGCAAAAGATGGATCGATTCTCACGGCTTTACTGACAGGCATTGTGAAGAATAGCTGCCAGGTGGATTACAAATCTGGGATCATTAAAAGCAGATCTGAACCAATTTGTCTAAATGCTCTGGATCAACTGTACACCCAATAAATTATCTCCTCTCTTCCTAGGCTGGAAACTCTCTCCCTTTTTTTCCAGCATAACAAACCTTAGTTAAACTTCAGCATATGCAGAATCAGAGCAGATGTTACATCTTTCCCACCCCAGACACAGTAAAATGAAGTACAAAGGAGCCAAAGTTAACCTCAGGGTTCAAATCATAGTTGGGAGAGCTTAATGGTAGACAACAAACCAGTGGTGGGTTCCGGCTCCTGTTGCAATTAGTACGCTGCAATGGAGCCGGGCATCCATCACATGCATGCATGCATGCAGTGTGTGCATGTGTACCCACCGCCTGTGATGCTCCAGCTGCTCAGTGGAGTGTCACACAGGTGCCATACGCCTCGTGCGTGTGCGCAAATGCCCCAGCCAGCTCAAATAGAAGTAAGGAGAGCAGGTGGGCTGGTGGGCCCTCCAGAGCACCGTACCTGGTGCTCCTAGCAGGCATTGGTACGCCTGTACCAGGGCATACCGGTTGTATCCCATCACGCCAACAAACATGATTACAGCTAATCCTTGCTTGATGACCACCATATTTTGTGGCCATTCAAAGTTACCAACTTTATGATTAGTCCTTGCACTTATGGCTGTTGCGATGTCGCCATGATTGTGTGATTGCGACTGGTTGCTTCGCAGCAACCAGTAGCTATTTATCACCATCACAGCGGGCAGTGGTTTTGTGATTGCCATTTGTGCACCTCACAGTGGTTTCTGACAAGCAGCATCAATGGAGAAGCTGGAAATAAAATTGCAAGTTGTGGTCACTTGATGTCTCATTTTAAGAAGCAGGGGTGATTGGCAGGGGTGGGCTTCAAAGATTTCAGCAACAGGTTCTCTGTCCAGTTGCTGGGTGGGCATGGCCATGGTGGGCATGGCCCAGTCGGCCTTCTGCACCCGGGGGGTGGGTGGGTGCATTTTTGTATTCCCCAGTCTTTGGAGGCTTTCCTCGAGTCTTTGGGTGGGTGAAAACTTCCTCCCCCGTGCTCTGGAGGCCCTCCAGAAGCCAGAAATAAGCCTGTTTCCAGCCTTCTGGAACTTCTGGGAGGCCCATTTCTCCCCCTCCCTGAGCCTCCACACGGTCCCTGCACTTACGTCACATCCAAAACGGGTCACATGGAAACTCCTGGGAGGGGGGGGCAGGGTGGAAGAGGCTGGGCATGGTGGGCGGGGCCAGACAGGGTAGGATTTGGAGATTCTCTGAACTGGCCATAACGTTAGCTATGATTTCTCCCAAACCAGGGCGAACCCGTAGTAGCCCACCCCTGTTGATTTGTTTATTGACTACAACAGAAGTGATGACCCTCAGTATGTGATGGCTTGCTTAACAGCTACAACATTGAGTAACGGAATTGCTACTCCCAATTTTGGTTGTTAAGTGAGGACTAGCAATATATCAATAGCAATGGTGGGTGGTTGTTGTTTTTTTGTAAGGCTATGTTTTATTGACAATCCAGGGTTTAGATTTTTGTAGCTCAGATATGTCATGTCTAAACTTGGGCACTGATTACAAAATGATCTTGCTCTTATCCTGAATGGTCATTTCACTTCTTCATTTCATTTCCTCCTAGGTATCTCCCATTGTCCTATTTCTCTGTAGATGATGCACCCATTTCTCTTCTTGAAGGGAAATTAGCTTTGGGGTCCCAATTCTGGATCTGCCAATTTATGTGTGGGAGGTTCTTTTTCTGTGCATGCACAGAGCGTCCGTGATGATGTCTGGGTGGGTGGGTGGAGCCTCCCACTGCCACCACTCCCGGGCAAGCCCGAACTGGGGCAAGGCAGCAGAATACCACCTCTGCCCTCTACCCCAATGAGAACAAGCACACAAGGAAGTAATTAATAAGGCACTTCGCTCTCTCTCTCTCTCTCTCTCTCTCTCTGTGTATGAATAATTATCAAAGGAAATTAGAACATATTAGAATGCTAGAAAATAAGCTCTCATAATTTAAGAAAGAGAAGTAAGTAGAAGTATAGGTTAAAAAGGTAATTAATAGACCTACAAATAACCAATAAAGGAGAATATTCATAGCTCAGGGTGGAAATGAGGGGTCCTTGGTGCCCTCTGAGCTTGTCTTCTTACAGATGTTTCATTACCCAAATGAAGTAACATCATCAGTACTAGCAAGTGTAAAACCTGAGGTACGAATAAATGTAAAATTTAATTGATAATATTACTTAGTTTGGGTAATGAAACATCTGTAAGAAAACAAGCTCAGAGAACACCAAGGACCCCTCACATGCAAATAAGGATGCAAATAAGAAATAAAATTAAAGTTACATAGATAAGAGGGGAAAAATACAGGAATAAGAGGAAATAAGCAAAGATGGAAAGCACAGTCAAGAGAGAGAAAATGAAGATAAGAAATCTATTAATAAAAAAGATTAATGAATGATTGAAGAAGATTAAGCACAAATGTCTTGTGGTGAACTTCTCTAGGCAAAAACTTGTTTCTCATGCCCATAGTACATCCAGTCTTGGAGTTTAAAACTTACCCTGTATTTCCGTTATGTCAAACTCCTCAAACACGGTCAAGAGACTCTGTATTTTTCTTTTTTTGAGAAAAACTGTAATGCCTAGCACCAAAACCTCAACAGTTCTGTTTCAGAAAAAGAGATGTGTGTTTGCTGTTGGTATGTACAGTTTGCTGCAGAATGATGAAGCACTGTTTGCACTGCTAATATTTTTTTGGCATCAATATTAGGGCTGTGCAAAGAACACGAAGGAGGTGTTTTACAAAGGACCTCCTTTAGTGCAAACACAGCACTTCTCTTTGAAAAGGTGGAGAAGCAGCAACTTTTCCTAGTTTGGACTAGCTGCCACAAACACTGGCCCATTGCCTGAGTGAGAGCAGCAGACAATACTTTTGATAAAACCCAGGTCAAGTGAAGTGGCTGGGCAACCCTTTGCATATGCAAACATCAGGGAAACAGATTTTTCAAACAGCCATGCAAGGCTTGCAAAAGCTGGCTCTGCTTTAATCCTTCCTTCCGGCTCATGCACAGCTTCATAGGCTGATTGGAAAACGTTTCACAAAACCAGTCTAGGCTCGTCCCCACTCACAGATCATGTGGCCAATGCAATTCTCAGAACCAGGTTATGCAGTCCAAACACGATATACACACTCCTCCCCGCTAACAATATCAAAGGTATGAGCGCTTATTATTTTAACCATGAACTATTATAGAGGCAGGATTATTTCGCTGACGTTTTAGAAAATGTTTTGATATTCATGGTCCATCCCATTAGATAGACCAACCACGTAATCAATTCCATAGAAAGACTTCACTGAGATTGGCTATAATAACAGAATCTTGCAAATATAACTGTGTTCTACTGACCCCTTCCCCCTCCACACTTATACCATAGTAAATCATGGTGGTATTTGTTTGAGTTGTTTCTGAATTTTTTCTTGTTTCCTAGGACCTAGAGAATGTCTCAGCCCCCTTTGCCTAGGTAACAGTTCTTGCATGTTTCCGTCAAGGTCATCTTACAATTTCTTGTTGAATTCAGGTCCCTGGGTGTAGAAACCTGAATTTGTGTAGACATGAGAGTACCGCATTAGATTACATTGCATGTGCAAAACTATTTCACAAATATGCATTTTATTTATGGAATAATAGATACATCATACATCTTAAAGGACGTATGATGATAAAGGCTAAAACATATGAAGGCTAAAACATATGAAGAACGGTTGCAGGAACTGGGTATGTCTAGTTTAATGAAAAGAAGGACTAGGGGAGACATGATCACAGTGTTCCAATATCTCAGGGGTTGCCACAAAGAAGAGGTAGTCAAGCTATTCCCCAAGGCACCTGAAGGCAGAACAAGAAGCAATGGGTGGAAACTAATCAAGGAGAGAAGCAACTTAAAACTGAGGAGAAATTTCCTGACAGTTAGAACAATTAGTCAGTGGAACAGCTTGCCTCCAGAAGTTGTGAATGCCCCAACACTGGAAGTCTTTAAGAAGATGTTGGATAGCCATTTTTCAGAAATAGTATAGGGTTTCCTGCCTAGGCAGAGGGTTGGACTAGAAGACCTCCAAGGTCCCTTCCAACTCTGTTATTCTATTCTATTCTATTCTATTCTATTCTATTCTAAAGAGCCAATGTCATGTTGTGGCTCAGCTCCAATTCACCATGAAAGCCACAAAGGTCAATATTTCTCAGCTGGAAGAAATATCCAGAGATAAAAGGGAGAGATGGAAAACTCAAGTGGCCAGTACTGTTCCAGTATGGTGCTCCAGAAGGTCCACCTGCCCTCCCACGCTCCTTAGTGGTATTTGAGGTTTTTGAGGCTTCCGTGCATGTGCATGAAGCATACGGCACCTGTGCGATGCTCCGCCGAGCAGTTGGAGTGTTGCGGAGTCGTCATGGGTGGTAAGTATATATGCGTCAAAAGAAAGATCAACCTAGAATTGCTATGTAGCCACAAATGGACCAAGTCTTCTTGAATTTCATTGATCCTTAGCTAGCACCAAAATAGTGCTAACAGTTACTTGAGTAGTTTCCCATGCATAGGCACGCGTAATAATAAATCAGTTTAATTGGAATTTACATGTGGTCCTGATCTTTGTGCCTGACACAAGTTACACATTACTAAGAGTTGGTCAGATGATGAAAGAGGTATTAATTATGCAATTATGCATCCTAGAATGATGAAGTTGGGATTATGGCTACAAAGATAATACTGGTTATATTCATAAATCTTTCTGAACCAGCAGTAAACATGGTTTGTTGAAATGAGCTACTTCATCATAATGTTAAACCTTTATCAGTAGGCATCCATTTCATGCTAAATGAAAATAAACAAACTACCTGGTAGCTTAGTTTCATGAATGAACAAGGCCCAAGCTATGATATGCTTCAAAATAGGCTGCACATGTATCAGCATGCAAGAACCACTCTTCTTCCAAAAGAAAAAACAAATACTTTAACAGCCTAGGTGGCGCAGTGGTTAGAGTGCAGTACTGCAGGCTACTTCTGCTGACTGTTAGCTGCAGTTCGGCAATTCAAATTTCACTGGCTCAAGGTTGACTCAGCCTTCCATCCTTCCGAGGTGGGTAAAATGAGGACCCAGATTGTTGGGGGCAATAGGCTGACTCTGTAGACCACTTAGAGAGGGCTGTAAAAGCACTATGAAGCGGTATATAAGTCTAAGTGCTATTGCTATTAAGAGAAAGGGTTTTATAACAAACGTTTTCATTTACACGCAAGGCTAATCTTTGTGCATTTACTCTGAAGTAAATCTTTCTTGTCTTCAGGTGGTTACTCAAAATTCAAACAGGATTTATCAATTTAGTTATTGTAATAAAAGCTTCTTTCATTCCTAAAAATGAAATTAACAAATATTTGTGAATAATGATAGTAAATCATTGTAACTGAAACATTGTGCAAAGATTAGTTTCATGCTAATAGCCTCATCTTTGTCTTTTATCTGTTATTTTCCATTGACTATAGCAGAAATGTAGTTAGTGTTGTCAGGAGTGGGATTTTCTTTAAACCCATATCCTCAATCTATTAAACTATTGCACCCTTCATCATCATCATAATTCAAAGCAATAGCCACTTCCTATAGTTCCAACACTGCTGTCTGATACTTAGGGTGATAGGGATTATAGTTCAACAGATCTGAGGATATTAGTATGGGAAAACAAGAAGACAACAGAACCTAAACTTTGTTTAAAGATAAAGGCAAACAGTTGTGTCTGATTCGAGGGGTGTGTGTGCTTTTTTAGCCAAGGGAACCAGTGTTGTCTGAAGATATTTCTGTGGTCACCTTCCCACCAAAGTGGTACCCATTTATCTACTTGCAGTTGCATCAGTGGTGGGTTTCAAATTTTTTTAGAACCTACTCTGTAGGTGTGGCCTATTTTGTGGGCTTGGCTTGGCAGTCATGTGACAGGGTGGGAGTGGCCGCCTTTTAAAATGTGGTGAAACTCATTTAACAACGCTCTTGCTTAGCAACCAAAATTTTGGACTCAATTGTGATGATAAATTCTTTCTTTCTTTCTTTCTTTTTTTCTTTCTTTCTTTCTTTCTTTCTTTCTTTCTTTCTTTCTTTCTTTCTTTCTTTCTTTCTTTCTTTCTTTCTTTCTTTCTTTCTTTCTTTCTTTCTTTCTTTCTTTCTTCCTTCTTTCCTTTCCTTTCCTTTCCTTCCCGTTGGGTCACTGGCAGCGGTGGGCCAGATTTACTTCCAGGTACGCCGGTGTAACCCCCTCTCACCGGTTCTCTAAATTTCACCAACCGGCTCTCGCAAGTAGGTGCGAGCCTGCAGAAACCCACCACTGAGTTGCATGCTTTCGAACTGGTAGGTGGGCAGGAGAAAGTTTGTTATCTAGATTCACATATGTTTTCCAAAGTAATGATAAATACATAAGGTAATGTGCATGATAATCAATATGTTTTTAACAAGCTCAATAATAAGTGGTTTTGTTTTTCAGAATAAGACATTTTGAAAAACTGGTAGCAACTTTTCTTAAAGGTTGTTTGGGTTTGTCCGACATATGGAATGCAAATCTGGTTCAGCATTTGGGGACAATAAAGTGGATTACATTTTTCATGAGAAAAATGAAAGAAAACAAATGTTTAGCAACTGTTCATTTTCTTTTTCAGGTCCTGTGAGCACTTTCAAAATAGGTTTTAACTGTTTCTCTCATTTGAATTTGTTAAAACCAGACAGTTCTTGAAATCACTTCATTAAAATGCTTGGAAAGCAAAGAAAGCTACAGTGGCCTCATTAAAATTCTGTATGGGTATGTCTCTTGCTTACATCCTTTCCCCCCCCCACTACATTTTCAAGAAACATTCTGGGAAATAAGAATCAGAGTGTTCTTTAAAATAATGTTTAGACAGTCCATATTTTTCTGCTCAGACCTGCTTTATAAGTTGTATATTTGCAGGTTGGGTTTCCAATGTAACTGCTGCTCTGGCAACCCATCAGGTAGCAGCTGTGGCTTGAAGAGCCTTTACACACCTTTGGGTTGGGCACCACTTTTATCCCTTCCTGGACTGGGAAACCCTGCTCACTGTCATTCATGCCCTCATGAGGTCTTGTCCAGGCTTGTGCTGCCCTGCTCCCCCTTCCCCCACACGTACAGCAAGGGTTCTATGGGTCTTTACTCAAATCCCCTAAACCAGGGACGTCCAAACTTGGGAACTTTAAGACTTGTGGACTTCAATTCCCAGAATTCCCCAGCCAGCTATGCTGGCTGGGGAATTCTGGGAGTTGAAGTCCACAAGTCTTAAAGTTCCCAAGTTTGGACATCCCTGCCCTAAACAGATCTAAAAGAATGCAAATGAGTATAAATCTTTCCATTCCTCATCATCCAGTCAGAGCTAAAGAAGCTTTTTTGGATGAGAAGTCTTCAAAGAAAAACAAAGAAAGTCCACTTGCCTCTTGAAAAAGCACCTTTGGGACAACCATGACCGGGATGACTGAGAATCTCCATAGACTTTCATGACTTCAGACCAGGTTACTTGAGGGGCTGTCTTTTCCTAGTTGTTGTTACCCATCCAATCTGAGTTAGCATGATGGGCACCAGAGGTGGTATTCAGCAGGTTCTGGAGAACTGGTAGAAGAAATTTTGAGTAGTTTGGAGAAACGGTAAATACCACCTCTGATTGGCCCCACCCCCATTTAGATGCAAGATACAATAGCAGAGTTGGAAGGGACCTTGGAGGTCATCTAGTCCAACTCCCTGCCGAGGCAGGGAGCCCTATACCATTTCAGACAAATGGCTATCCAACATCTTCTTGAAGACTTGTAGTGTTGGGGCATTCACAACTTCTGGAGACAAGCTGTTCCACTCATTAATTGTTCTAACTGTCAGGAAATTTCTCCTCAGTTCTAAGTTGCTTCTCTCCTTGATTAGTTTCCACCCATTGCTTCTTGTTCTGCCCTCAGGTGCTTTGGAGAATTTTTTATTTATTTATTTATTTTATTAAATTTATATCCCGCCCTTCTCCTTGTTAGGACCCAGGGCGGTGCACAGGCATCTTAAAAACACAAAATACAATAAATATTCGCTGGGATTTGGGAGGCAGAGAATTTATTCTCTGCCTCCCAAATCCCAGCTGATCGGGAGGAAATGGGAATTTTGCAGTAACTTTCACCTGGAGTGGGAAGGAAAGGGAAGGGAGATTTAACAGTATCCTTCCCCTGCCACGCCCACCAAGTCACACCCACAGAATCAGTAATAATTTTTTTTGAATCCCACCACTGATGGGCATGTTCTGTGCCCCATTACACATGGAATACTGTTAATTGGGACCCAGACAGTGGTGAGTTTCAAAAATTGTTAGAACCTCTTCTGTAGGTGTGGCCCGCTTTGTGGGAGTGGCTTGCCGGTCATGTGACTGGATGGGAGTGGCTTGGCAGTCATGTGACTGGGTGGGCGTGGCCAACTTGTAAAATGTGGTGAAACTCACTTAACAACGCTCTTGCTTAGAAACCAAAATGGTGGTTCAGAAACTCTGGCATTTGAAGCACGCAAGTCTTAAAGCTGCCAAGTTACAAGACCCTTGCACTCCTAACCCTTTAGAAAAAAACCCCAGGGGTGTTCAAACTTGACAGCTTTAAGACTTGTGGACTTCAACTCCCAGAATTCCTCCTCTCGCTCTTCATCTTGCTGATGTGCGGACGGGTGGGAGGGAGGGAGTTGGAACCGGTTCTAAATGGCACTGTAGATTTGTGGAACCTCTTCTATAGAAGAAGTTAGAACAGGCAGGAACCCACCCTGGATGCAGATGATGTACTTTTTTCTGTTTTAGTACCCACCTTATCAAATATTGTCTCTCCAAACACTAGGGTGGCCCCTTTTGTAAGGCTCTAAACAGCTGTGATGCAGTCTGGGGGCCCAAGTATCTGAAGGGTCTTTGTATCCTGACTGTGTTAGCAACCTTTGATGGTGACATTCTTCTTGGCTGCTGTGTATTTTAATATTTCTATTTATGATGGAAGTTTACTTTTAATTTATTAAGACTGTTCACTGCCCAATCACTTCTGAGATGGGTAGCTATAGGAAGGAAGGAAGGAAGGAAGGAAGGAAGGAAGGAAGGAAGGAAGGAAGGAAGGAAGGAAGGAAGGAAGTTGTAGTAGCCCTGTTCCCAAGAGGAGCATGTAATAACTCGGAACAAATTATCCAGTCCCATTACTTTATTCACCATTTTAAACCACCCAATAGTTCATATTCTTAAGAAAAAAATTTTGCTTCCCGTAAGTGTACAGAAAGTACAATTGAATTTCCACTAGCCTTCCCTAAGACATTTTTCCAAGTACCTCTGTCCAGGTAGCAATGACTTACTGCTTGGAACTGAATTTGGACTTTATAAAAGTGTTAAATGTTTTTTTTTTAAAAAAAAATCTCGCATGAGACTCCCCAGCAAAACAAACTGATAATCAAGTTTTGCAGAAAGTAAAGAACAAAAGAGATACCTTAAAATGTTTATGGGCCAGACACATAGGAAGCCAGCATGAGAAAATTATGTTATTGTTTGGATTCCAATGTCATACCTTTCTAGAGCATAAACATAATTGTTTATCTATGGTAATTGCTCTACTAATTCAACCACTTCTGTTTAAAAATACTGTTTGACTTGGCAGAAACAAAATGTTCTTTTAAATTTTATTTTAAAGCAGGACTGTTGGGATGATAGGTTGTATGCAAATTTGACTTGAAGAGTATTGTGATACTCTCCAAAGCAGGGGAATCTAACTGGTTTTCCTCTAAGGATGCTCTTGGCTTGAGTGTATAGTATAATCCACAGAACGGTGGGAAGTGACAAAACAGGCAATATGATCTCTTGACATAAACAGGATGAGTTGCACCACTCATCTGGAATTGCTTTGAGTACCCAGGGGCGAAGTTTCTATTGTCTTGCCATGATGCACATTTTGTTTTCTCGATTATTGTGCATACCTATGTTATGTTTGAGTGATGTGATGGGTGGTGTACATTTAAAAAAGATGTTTGGCATGAGAGACAAAAAAAAAATCTGATTAAATGGCAATTTAATTTAAATGATCTAACCTTATTTAAATTTTAATGTGATTATGATGCGTTGTGTGCCATTTTGTTGTTGCCAACACCTAGCGACCACGTAGATAGAATTTCTGTATGATGATTTGTGTCTAGGCTGGTTCTTGAGGCCTCAGCAATAGTGCACTCCTTACCACTCCAACTGAGCCCATCCATCTTGCTATAGGTCATCCTCTTCTTTTTCCTTCCACTTTCCCAACATTGGAGCATTTTCTAGAGAGCTGGGTCTGATAATTGGAGCCTAGTGGCTCAAGTGAGAACCCCAGGATTTATTTTATGATCCATGTGTTGATTTTTATTTTTGTCCATTATATTTTTCGGGAGCCTTCTCCAATGCCAACATTTAAAAGCATCAGTACATTTCCTAATCCGCTTCTTCAAAGTCCAATATTGATTTCTACAGTGTGTCAAGGAAAATACCATGTCTTGTATAATTATGATCTTTCATGGCATCTGAATATCTTTTCCAAGGTCTTTGTGGGTGTTCTAGGAAGAATAACAGAGTTGGAAGGGACCTTGAAGGTCTTCTAGTCCAACTTTCTGCTCAGGCAGGAAACCCTATACCATTTTAGACAAACAATTGTCCAATCTCTTCTTAAAAACCTCCAGTATTGAAACATCCACAAGAGATAATCTCCATTGTATTTCTTATTGCTTGTTCCCTTCCTGTGGATGGCTGATCCTAATAGGCACCTCCCGTGTGATATTTCCTTACTGGGGCCCCAAGCCAACTGGCAGAGCCTGAAGACTCTTGCAGAAGGTCGGGAAGATGGGAAGCAATCTTACCTTGGAAGGTAAGATATTCCAAATGTCCCAGTTGCAGCAACCTGGAGTTCATAAAATCAAGTCTGGTCACATGGTAATTTAAGACCACAACAATGTAGGACTAAAATTCCGGGCTTAATTATGGTAATAAATCAAGAACTATCTGTGGTCCATATGCTAAATGACTAAGGCATGAGTAACTTTGAGAAGAGACTCACAAATCCAAAGAAAGACACTATTGGTCCTTTATCAATTGAGAATTAATGGAAATGCCAGTAAAGTTTCATTTTTTTCACCAATTATTGCTTCTTCCTAAAACTCATAGGTATAAAGTCACTAATTTATTTTAGTACAATATTCACATGAACAGATATCTAATAATTAATAACCTTTTGAGGAGAGGGGCATTGTATCTCAAGAAACCACCATTTTATTTACTTAAAAATCCTTCCTTAATTCTAAGAACACATTTATTTATGATGGAACTGAAACAAATTCTGGAAATCGCTTCATACAATCCCTAATATTAGAAGATGTGCAATGCACCTCTAGTAAATGGTACTCTAACTTCTACTTAAATTTTGTTTGTCCTCTGTTCCCAAGAACAGTCTATGAGGGGATCATGCAGCTTGTGCTTTAAGGAAGGGTGTTTAATTGATCTGCTTTCAAAACACTTCCACTGTTCTAGCCCTAGTGCTGTAGAACATATTTTCCAACTTCTCCTTTACACAGCCTTAGGCATTGGAAAACAGTTACCATTTCCCCCATAATCTACTATTCGTCAAAATGTTCCCTGTTCTTTAAGTTGGTCCTTATAGCACTTAGTTATCAAATTCCTCACCATCCTGGTTAAACATTTCTGGATCCACTGAAATATGCAATATTTTAATTGGCTCTGACCCAAATCAATATCAGTTCCAGGCTCCTTATAAAAATCATGAAAAAAAAGAGAAGTATAACTGAATGTGATCACCATACTGTTAGCATTCAAATTCCATTACTCCAAAATCTCAGATAATGAATCCCAGTGGTGAAATCTAAAAGGCTTAAAACATGGGAGATAAGCTGAAACATTGTGAGAAACTGTAACTTAAATCTCATAGATTCAAACAATAATCTCAGACATCTGGAGAAATGTTGCTGGAATTAGGACTGGAACCTTTTATTACTGAAATTTGACTCAGAGATAATCCAGAGTCAATGGCAAGCTAGTCACAAGCTCTGTGTTAAGTAAGACCCACATGCTCTTGTGTGACTTTTAATATTTGTTATTTACAAAGGCATTAAAAATAGTTAACACGTCAGGGACAGGAGTTGGTCAAAAGAATGATTATAGAAATCTGAAAGGAGAAATCTACACGTGATCTGTAACAATATGTTATGTGATTTGTTCTCCCTCTAAATTGTCCGTGTCCCCCCCACCCCAAATTTGAATCAAGGTTTATGCAAATTTCATATTATGGTCAAACCAAGAGATCCAAAGCTGCTTGCAAGAAATAATTCTCATTTGCAGTCAAAATTGATACATTTGTTTGTTTGTTTGTTTGTTTGTTTGTTGTTTTTATATAGCCTTAGTGGACACACCTAAATGAGATGGAATGTAGTAAGGAGTTGGATTCCTAGGAGGGAGGGGGTACATTCCAGAAGAGTAAGAGGCAACTCAGTAGAGATATCATGTGTGAGAGAAAGAGGATGAGGACAGCCCTTCCCTAATAGTCCACAGAGTATATTGTAGATGCAATATACAGATAGTACAGTGCTCAGTTTGGCAAGAATTTGTCTGTAAATGTGAAACAATAAACTCAGCTTGGAAGAATCACCATATAAGATAGCATTTTTGGTTTTGGGCCTTACACTAATACCTCTTCCTATTTTCATCATAATAACCCTATGAGATTAGTTGGGCTCTGAGAGAGGGACTAGCCCAAAGTCACTTTTCTAGCCCGTTCAGTCAGGACTAGAACTCTCAGTTTTCTGGTTTCTAGCCTGGTGCCTTAACCACTAGACCCAACTGCCTCTGTGTACCAAGAAGACTGCCAGGCATAATTTGCTGAATCCGGAAGATATGGCTGTGTTCCTGGGTTTGGGATTGGAATGCCTATTACAGCCTGGGAATTAGTTTGATTGAGATGTTTGCATTGTATTTGCCTTGTGATTTTTTTCCACTGGCTTTATCTTGGTTGCTGATTGTCTATTTGTTTTGTGTTTGTTGGGAGAGGGGCAGCTTGTGTTTTAAAAATTGTTGTTAGTGTAAAGAGCATAAAGAATGCCCTTGAAGGACAATAGGAAGACCTGTTATCAAAGTAGTAATCAGATAAGAGCAGCTTAAGTCCTTTCTAAGTTGAGAAAACACCTTAGAGCAGGAGTGTCAAACTTACGGTATCATGTAACGTATCGGGACTTCCCCACCTTCATTAAAACAGGCATGGGTGTGGCCAGCATGTGACAAATCCACCCCATGGGCCAGGAGTTTGACAGCCCTGCCTTAGATAGACCCCTCCCAAATTCACACAAAGATGAAGTGAGGGAGGGGAAGCACGTTGCAAGATTTTGCTCCAATTAAAGTAACGTTAGACTATTATAGCATTGGTTTCTTAGTCTGGTCTACCCTAGAGGGCTGACAGTTAGTCACCCGGAGTCATTTGTTTCAGATGGACAGCCATGTATTTTGAATAAGCAAACAGACAAATGCAAATAAACAAACGATCAATGTAGTTAGAAAAAGAATTCCAACTGAAGAAAAGTAGGAGCTATTTAATAGTTGATGCTTCTCTCTCCTGTGTACAACAATCACAACAACAACAGGAAATAAAGCCAAGGCGACCTTTCCATATTAAGATTGTGTTGATATTTATCCTCAGCTCTTTCCATTTGAAGTGCTGATGTCTGAGTCTTTATGCTGTTAGAGCTGAATTAATGCTGTTAGAGCTGAATTCACCACAGATTAGTCCTTTGGTTAATCAGAGCAACAGGTTTAAGGTTTTCTATTTCTCATCAACTCCTTTCTGGAATATGTTTATTAAATAAAAAAGAAACTGGGAAGCCTTTGTAGGGCTATCAATGTTTGGCAATTCTTGTTTGAACTAGGAAGAAAGCCATTAATCCAGTCTTACCATCTGCCTGAAACATTTTGGGGCGGGGGGGGGGAGGAGATTCTCTTTCAGACTCCCCTTTGTTAGTCTTGATCTGTCTCTCTCCCCCCTCTTTTACCAGGACTAATAATAATTCTGCTTCAGGGCATAAGCCTCCTATAAAATTAGAAGGAAAACGCTATGTCTATAGCTTTCTCTGCTCTGATACAAGCTGGCCTCTTCTTCTATCTACAGCTGAAGTAATTTGGGGTGGGGAGGATGAAGAGTGAATCCAGTCCTGAGATTTTTCAGTCACTTGACAACTTTTTGATTATTCTGGAGAGACATTTCTTTGAGCTTTTTGAAGCTAACTTCTCAACTGGATTGGACAAGTCCAGCCAAAGTGATTCTCCATCAGAGAGAGATCTATCAGGATCCTTATTGAGTTATACTATAGTCCCAAGGAGGTACAGTAGCCTATGTGTTATAACAGCTGAACAAACCCCCTCACCCTCTGATAAATGGTCTCCTTAGACTTTGAAAAGCACAGTCTTCCTAGGTCATGGATGCAATGTGGCCAAATTGGGATTCACACAGGGGTAAAATGCTACCAGTTTGGACCAGTTCACCCGAACTGGTAGTAAAAAATGCTACCAGTTTGGGTGAACCAGTATTTCCAACAATCAGCTGGGCGATGATCAGCTGTTATGCGTGATTTATATTAGCTAGAATCATTGGATTTTCTGTTTTCTAACTAATCTAAATTGCGTGGTACAGCGGATTCCCCCTCCCCGCTGTTTTACTTACTTTTGCAGACTTGGCAGTCTTCAAAATGTTCCTTTTTTTACTGCTCCGTGGGCGTGCCTCAAGTGAGAATACACGCAAAACACACACTCAGTAACAGACTCACTGAACCGGTAGCAGACTTCAGAGGATTACACTGCTGGATTCACAGCTTGGAATAGAAAACTGGCTTTTCCTGATCAGCTGGATCTAGAATCAAGAAAGGAATAGAATACCAAGGACCTTTCGAAAAACTGGTCTAAGCCCAACCATGGTTTTGGGAAGTCATAGAGAATGTACAAAGTAGTAGGGAGCCCCTGTCAAATCCCTTCCAACTGTTTGAAGATTCTTCAAATGTTTTGAGGACCAGAACTCTGTTTACAAGCTTAAAAACAAACAAACAGATTCTTCCTTCGAGTTAGATCCAAAAATAAGTGTCAATTTTATTCTCAATTTTCAAGTAAAACTTTGCCTGTAGAAAAGGTGTTCCTTCTTCACATGTGTGTATGTGAATGCTACATCTTGCCAAACTCTCCCCCTCTTTGCTGTTACATGAAGCCTCCACAATTCTGCCTTTCTTTGTTGCATCAAGGACCTTTATAAACCTCTTTCTGCTGCCTCCTGAACATTATCTAAAGTGAGTCACACTACAGTATTCAGCTTCACCCATTTCTCATTCTGCTCTTTTAAACTCCATGTCCTTATCTCTCTGTGCATTCAGTGTTCTGTTCCCCAAAGCAGATGCCTCTTTCCCATTGAATTAATGTAACAATATTGGGACTTCTTGTATTTTTCTCATTGAACTGACAATGTGTTGAATTCTTATAGATTATTATTCTTCGAATGCTTTGTATGTTAGCTTTTTTTTTTTGGAAAAAAAGTTTTATTGGTTTTAACAATTTATATTAGGAAAAGGGTAAGTAAGGTAGTATATAATATTTGGAGCTTCCACATCGGGTTTGATGACTGCCTCCGAGTCTTCATACATATTCAATTAAAAAAAATTATTAAAGGGAAGGGGTACATACATTTTAAAATCATAAATGTTTCCAACTCCCCCCTATCTTCTCTTTCCATCAAATTGAATGTAAAAAAAAAGTCCAAATAAGGCACATACCATTATTTTTTAATCCGGAGCCTCGGCGCAGCCATACAACCCCGGAGTTTCAGCTCCTTCTTACATCCTCCATGTTCCAGCGTCTTCGGCGAAAGGGAAGCTCCCCCCGCGAAAGTTCCCCAGCCCCTAGGGCGAAGCGGGAGCAGCCCCCCGACCGCCGTCAGGATGGAGGCCCTCACCGCAAGCCGCCCGTGCAGAGGGGGGGATTTTAAACCTCCCCCCCACGCCCAAGAACGCAGCTGAGGCAACACAGCGGCGGACGTGAGAATCCACGTCCGTCCACGTCCGAAGCCGGAAACGATCTCTCTTTGTATGTTAGCTTTAAATACTCCTTTTTCTATAATTCCCCAAAATAGTTGACTGCTTTTATTTTATTGCCACCATACCATCAGTCTCAAATTTTAGGTGATAACTGGATTAATGATTCAAACTTCATTTTTTAATGTTTTTGAACACACAAGTTTGCTTATGTTAATATACCTTAGAATTTAGCGTAGAGTTCACTCCAGAATTGCTGCTGAAACAGAGTGCCAGCAATAAATATCTTTTTTGTCAATTCTTGAATAGGACTTTTTTCAAACAAGGGCCAAAGTAATACAGTTCCTTTGATTTGGAATTATTCTATATATAATGAAAAATGTCCAGGTCTTTCCCTCTTCCACTATTAATGTTTATAATTAAATAATTATTTGGTTATAATTTTTAGTTTTGTATGTACACTTCTGTTTCTTCTTTGTATGTATGCTACTTTCTTCTGTTTGTTAGTTTGATATAATACAATTTGATAACTTTACAAGTATTTTGGAAAGAATGCTAACACATTTACCATGGCATAAACTTGCAAGGATTATATGACTTCATCAGATGACTTATTAAGCTGAAAGGTAAAATGTGTGACATTATTAATTATATTGAGGTCAACAAACAGCAACAATTATCATCAAGGTGTCTGTGACACTACTGAATTTTTATTTTCAATATTTAAAACAAAATCAATTTTTAAACATTAAAAAACACTGAAATCACAGGAAAGTGTGTGTTGCTAATAAGGTTTTTGAATACCTTCAATTGATTTGTTTCTTATCATTGCTGTTATAAAATGATCATCCAATATGCCAGCTACCTGAAAAGATTTCTGCTTCCTCTAAACTCATTTCTTTAAAAATTAAGACATTATCTTAATGACATTATCTATTTTTCCTGCTTTTAAAACTTTAGCTATAAACCTTTTTGTCTCTGATATCTATAATATATCAGATGTATCCAAGGCTTTCTATATAACAACAACAATAGTAGGTAGGTGGTTTGCTATTGCCTCTTTCCAAGGGCTGAGAGTGACTGGCCAAAAGTCACACGGTTTGTGCCTAATTAGACTTGAGCTCCACTGGTTTCTTGCCTGGTGTCTTAATCACTACACTAGACTGGCACTCTTATTTACAAGAAAATGAAAAGCTTATTGGTATCATCTCAGGACTCTAGGTCAGACCAGGTGAATTTATATAACAAAGTTAGCAGAATGGTTCAGTTAACTTGGCTGCAACGAATGGGAAAACACTGTGACCACTGATATTTGATAATTTAGATGCTCTATTTGTTTAGTTTGGAGTGCACAGATGATTCTAGGAAAAGTATCATTTTAAAGAGGGAAATCTTTTGTGTACAATTAAAAAAACCTTCTTCTTACCCTTTAACATTATGATATCAGTTGATAACATTATTACGTGAATTTGACTTGGAAGATAAATAGCGCTATTATTTTCCAAGAACCTTGTTTTACACTCATTTTTACAGGTCAGTAGCTAAATAATCAGTAATCTTCCTGAAAATTAATCCTATTTAGCTAAAGAATTATTGGATTATCTCTATATTATAGAGGTGTTTTATAGAGACTTGGCTTCAATTTATTAGAGCAAAGGATAACCTTCACTCACCTTTAAATGGATGGAACACTAGTCAGATATGAGTCATCTGAACATTTGACCTATGTCTATTTTTCTTAGTTAACTTGTCCATCATTAGCACATCAATAGCCAAATAGTATCCTAGTTACAACTCATGCAGAAGTGGTATTCAGCAGGTTCTGACAAGTTCTGGAGAACCGGTAGTGGAAATTTTGAGTAGTTTGGAGAACTGGCCCTCTGACTAGACCCCACCCCCATCCATTCTCTGCCTCCTGAGTCCCAGCTGATTGGGAGGGAATGGGGATTTTGCAGTAACCTTTCCCTGGAGTGGGGAGGGATGGAGATTTTACAGTATCCTTCCCCTGCCATGCCCACCAAGCCATGTCCATAGAACTGGTAGTAAATATTTTGAATCCTACCACTGAACTCATCCCCACTTTTCTTAAATTGACATTTTAGTTGGCGCCTACAAAGAACAATTTCAAGCTGATAGGTAAGCTCTACCACTTCCACACTCAACTATATTTGGAAACACAATGAGTTTGAGATTGTAACATAGTTCCTCAAAGTTTCCAGCAAGGAACCAGTTTGTACTTTAATTAGGCAGTTATGCAAAAAAAATTAAAAACCTAGAGGACATTCTCATTTCGGAAATTGTATAACACATTTATAAACATTGGAGTATATATGTATGGAGATTCTCAGTCATCCGGGTTATCGTTATCCGAAAGATGCTTTTCAAAAGGCAACTGGACTTTCTTGAACTAAAGAAGCTTCTTGTATGAGAAGTGAAATGTTTTGAAGAAAAAAACAAGTAAGTTCAGTTACCTTTTGAAAAGCATCTTTGGGTCAGCAATATAGTATATGACACAATATCAGTGTGAAGTATTACAGTAATGTGAGAGAAGGAACATGAACTCCAAAGAAATAGATAAGTTGCTGTCTAGATTATCTCCTATCAATGAGAATGGACCTGATTCAGTAGAATTGTCAGTTTTGGTCTACACTTTGAATAGATGATGGGCTGAAGATAGAACTTACTGTCTTTCTATGGCAGCATCAATGCTTCACTACGGGTGAAAATTAGGCAGCTTCCCTCCCCCCCCTTTCCTTATTGGCCCTCAGAAGATGTTGAAAACATATGCTATTTTAGAAAATATTATTCTACTTTAATAACTTTATTTTTATTTTCTCATTTGTATTATTTTTATTTGAGGTAATTATGATTTTATCTTTTAATGATACTATGAGTATTTTAAATGTTTGTTATATTTTATACTAATAGAAACCATGGAGAGTCATTGAATTACAGAGATATAAACCGGATGGGAGAGAAGGAGAAAGGAAGGAAGGAAGGAAGGAAGGAAGGAAGGAAGGAAGGAAGGAAGGAAAGAAGAAAGGAAGACTTTAATCAGTTTTACTTTCTTTCATATTTACATTTTGTAAACTCTTTATTAGATTATAATTGGAAGCAAGCCAACCCATTCTTACTCCACAATGGTCAACAAGTTGTGTTTAGGGATACTCAAACTTATAGATATTTCAAGCATCAACCAAGCCATATTTCAGTCACATTTGACAACATATTTTCATTTTTATAGAAAAACCAACAATACATTATATAATAGGATGCCTTATTTCAGATGAAATATTTATTCAAGGCTGCTTTTATATGCTGACTAGCAATGGCACTCCAAGACCTTGCATTGAGATTCTTCTCATCTTTTTGAAACCTCATCCTTTTTGTAGACATATAAAAGGTTGATAACATATCATAACTATAAAACCTTGTTTTACCATAAAGCTATTGTTTCTTCAATAGAAATGCCATCTGTTTATTTTTTTCAGGTCACTGATGTTTTTTTTAAAATTTGAATAGCATAATATTTTTAATGTTCCATCATTCCTTCAGATCAGCCAAATATACAGCCTGAAAAATATGTTTTGTGGCAATTTAAAACAACACATTCCATAAGTTTCCAAATGACTTCAATGAGATAGCCAGCTGCTTGCATCTTAAGTATTTTCCAACCAACCAAACAGTTAATATTTTCAGGCATTTTAGTTCAAGACTTCAAAGCTGCCAAATTTTAACTAGATTGAAAAAAAAGGTATTTATTTTATAGCTGTCATTTTCATTGTTTGTTCTTATTACTCTTCCATGTAGCCTTCCTTTGACCTATACAGGTTGTTCCAAGTTATTATTATTTTTAAACCCCAAAGGAAAATAATTAAAAATAAATCAAGCAAAAAATGTATAAACCATAAATGGATTTTCATTAAAATCCATTTGTCTAAATTCTTGTCTTGCTTTTATTTCATCAGAATGGATGTACATCCCCCTGGTGCATCACAAAATATATTTGCATGTTTGGGCACAAAAATGTTTAAAGAGCTGTTCTCTTTTATTATGCTAGTAACTGAATAATGCTAACTGAATCTCTCATAGACAAAATTCCTTTGTAGCATGAAGTGTCCATTCTAGTTGTAGCTATATTTATCTGCAAATCAACTAAAGGGGTGAATTTTCCTACTTGCAAGGTAGCAATAGTTTCCTCTGAGATATATATATGTATATATGTATGAATGTATGTATGTATGTATATATGTGTGTGTGTGTGTGTGTGTGTGTGTTACATTTTTGAGCTGATCAATAAATAAGTCAAGGAGACTAGTATAGATCTATTTCGAGCTTTTTAGCTCTCATCAGCTAGCCATACCCTTACTGGGGTATGTAATGCTTCCCTGGTTCGAATCCCAGTAAGGATATGGCTAGCTGATGAGAGCTAAATAGCTCGAAATAGATCTATCCTAGTCTCCCTGATTTATTTATTGATCAGCTCAAAAAACCTAACACCTCAAAAAACCTCAAAAAAACCTAATAAAAAAAGTACACAACGGAACTAAATAGCTTTCTGTCTAGATCAGGGATGTCCAAACTTGGGAACTTTAAGACTTGTGGACTTCAACTCCCAGAATTCCCCAGCCAGCTATGGGGGAATTCTGGGAGTTGAAGTCCACAAGTCTTAAAGTTCCCAAGTTTGGACATCCCTGGTCTAGATGGTCTCTGGTGATGAGCCGAAAGGCAGAAAAGGAAAGCAGTATGCTTTCTCCCTTAATTGGGGCTTAACAGGGTGTTGTGACACAAAGTATATACTTATCCTCCTGTCTCAGCTGATCAGCATAAGAGCCAGTGGTCTGTTGGCAATTGCAGCTGCCTCACATGTAATGCTTCCCTGGTTCGAATCCCAGTAAGGGTATGGCTAGCTGATGAGAGCTAAAAAGCTCTAAATAGATCTATCCTAGTCTCCCTGATTTATTTATTGATCAGCTCAAAAACCTAACACACAAACACACACACACATATATGTGTGTGTGTGTGTGTCTGTCTGTCTGTCTGTCACAACACCCTGGTAAGCCCCAATTAAAGGAGGAAGCAAGCTGCTTTCCTTTTCTGTCTTTCAGCTCATCACAAGAGACCATGCAGACAAAAAGCTATTTATTTCATTGCCTTTTGTTTTCATTTGTGTTTACATTTGTGATCAGGAGGAGAACCTGGTGGCTTAGTGGCTAAAACATCTGCCTAACATGTAATACAGCCCTGTTTTATGGCTAGCTGATGAGAGCTAAATAGCTTGAAATAGATCTATACTAGTCTCCCTGATTTATTTATTTATCAGCACAAACGTTAACACACACACACACACACACCAGGATTTCACATTCCTCTGGTTTAAAATATTATTTAAACTGTTCTTTATTTACAAATCACGCATAATTTCTTAGTGGATCAAATGAGACAATAGGGTTAAAAGTTTTGGGGGAAGAAGTAGCCTAATACTGAAGTGAAGGAACAAATCCAGGGCCTTGTAAAGCCAATTATTTCATTGATAATTTTTATTAAGTCTTGAAGAACCCCCATCCTGTTTAATTGTTTTCATTTCTTTTATCAGTATTAATAGATAAGATTCGAGGCCATCCTGTTTAATTGTTTTCATTTCTTTTATCAGTATTAATAGATAAGATTCGAGGCCTTGAGAAAATTTTAACCTCTTCCGAGGGCATTTTTATTTTATTTTACTCATTAAATTTATATGCCGCTGTTCTCACTCTTAAAAGTAACTCTGGGGCAGATTTGTAACGCAAATGATTTTAGCAGAACAATCATCTCAACGATGCTATCCTTTTACACAGTGCTTGAGACAATCTGCTGAAAACAGTATGCCATGAAAATTCATATGCCACAATTAACTGAGATAATGTATCCCATACAAGGGACTGACTTTTTTTTAGTTTTATTTAATAAGGACAATACAAGCGATAGAATATTAAATGTAACATTTGCTGCACATGAATTATTCCGAACCAGTTATAACTTGTAATAACAATTAAAAATAATTAAAATATGTCCATCACTTGGAATATATTAAAAAGCACTACCTAAAAAAGGAAACAAACCTTTATTATCTCAATGAAAGGGCTCTGATATACAGACTACATACTATACAGTAATATACTGGGTGACTCAAGTATTTTGGCTTAATAAGTGATAGTTGGTCAATTTTTTAAATTGAAACATAGTTCTTTTCTTTAATTGGTTGCTGCATTGAGAAAATTCTATTCCCATGGACTGTTACTTAATACAGGATGACTCCAGGTTTCTTCTCTATGTTCAGAAATAAGGTTTCATTATTATTATTATTATTATTATTATTATTATTATTATTATTATTATTATTATTATTATTATTATTATTATTATTTTAAATGAACAAACTGGAGATGTAAGGGAGCATCTGAACAGTACTTTAGGCTCCATGGGTAAAGGATAGCTTACAGATTTCTGTTTCTAACTACTTTCTTTTTTAAATATTAATGTTCCTTTTAAATATTAATTAAGCTCTTTTGTTTGATACCACTTCATTGACTAGATTTAATGCCTGAGGCAGCGCCGCACCCAAAATAAATTTTGATCATCTTTCATTTTCTCTTACTGATGTCAAAGAAAGACGTATTTTCAATATTACTGGAGAGGTGTAAGTGGATTCCTTCATGCCGAAGACAGTTTGACGCAAGTTTGTTTGAATTGAAACCTGTTTCCAAACAAGTTCTGAACACAGTATGTGAAATTCAGTTAGCATTCTCCATGCACAATGTTCTAAACGCACATTATAGCAGGCATACCGTATTTTTTGGAGTATAAGACGCACCTTTTTTCCTCTAAAAAGAGGCTGAAAATCTTATACATCAAACACAGCATTTTTTGCCTCCTGAAAACCCACCCCTTCACCAAAATGGCAGTGCACATACCCTTATGGAGGCTTCCAGAGTACTCCTGGAGGCTGGGGAAGGCAGAAATGAGCAAACAAACAGGGCGTTTTTGACCCCCAGCCCCCAGCCCCAGCAGCACTCTATAAGCCTCCATAAGGCTATGCATGCTATTTTTTGACCAAAACATAGCATGAAAACTGGCCATTTTTCTTCATTTTGCCCCCCAGGAGCACTCTGCAAGCCCCCCCAAGGCTATTCATGCCTTTTATTTGAAAAAAAAGGAACCCATTTTCGCAAAAAATGGGTTGTTTGGGGGAGGTTTGTACAGTGCAAAAAGGGTGTTTTTTTTTTCCCTTTCAGAAAGCTGTTTAGTTAGAGTGATTGATGAAAATTACATTGGTCAAGTACTGTGTCTGCAGAAACAAAGATTTGTTCCAAAGGTGGTCAGTGATTTTCTTCTCCAGGACATGGGTAAATGCAACTGGAAACATCTACCTACCTACCTACTCTCTCTCTCTCTCTCCCTACCTATCTACTGTATTTCTCTCTCTCTCTCTATTTCTCTGTCTATTTCTATTTCTCTTTATCCCTCTACCTACCTACTTATCTCTCACTCTACCTACCTACTGTATTTCTCTCTCTCCCCTCTGCACATTATGAGAACCAGTTTGGTGTATGGCATGAGGCTAGAAACTGTGAGAGGAGAAAACTTCAAGGACTTGCCCAGGACGTCTCTGGAAATCAAACATGACTGAATATAAAGGGAGGCAAAACACACTATAATTCTGAAAAAACAGTAATTAATGTTATTTAAGTTAACATATTAAAAAGAAATTGCGATATCTGCACAGAAAGAATATACAGTATATTTACTATTTATAGAAGTCTACCATTTCCATTAAAATACTGAGGGCTTAGTCACAACTGTTTATTCCTAATTCAACGATTCTTACAATTTTACAATATGTTTTTTAAAGTGCACTGTATACCCATAAAATCTTCTCTACAAGGATAATATTTATTTACCTATACAATAGCTTATACCAATCAGAATTTTTATGAATACAGTAAAAACACAATATTGTCATCAGTAAAATCTTAGAGAAAAAGGCTTGATAGTTAATTAAATATTAAATTGCTTCCAAATTTTAGGCAGATTAAATTATATTATATGACTTTTTTCCATTTTCAAACTATCATCTCTCAATCCTTAACAAATATTTTAATTGCTAAGCTTATACATGAGGAAATGTTTATTATGTTGGTTTGGGAAAATATTTGCCACTCTTTTTTCTGAATTGAAAATGGGACAGTAATTGTCAGGTCAACTTCTGATTAATACTCATGAATATTTTTTGTTTGTTTGTTTTGTCTGTTGTTTATTATAGAGATTTAGATTTAGATTTTATTAAATTTATATCCCGCACCTATCTCCAATAGGACCCAGGGCAGCGCACAGGCATTTAAAAAGACACAATATACATTACAAAATATACAAACATCCTAAAATCCTATCAAACTAAATACTCCTGCGCTAAAAATATAGTTTAAAAACCCTCTAATTAAAAATTTGTATAATTAACCCTCAGTCATTTATTGGGTGGATTTACCCTAAGCCGGCTTGCTGAAACAGGTGTGTTTTTAAACGCTGGTGGAATAGGCGGAGGTCCGAGGTGGTAGGGAGATCAGGAGGTAGGTCGTTCCAGAGGGTAGGGCCTGCCACAGAGAAGGCCCTTCCCCTGAGCGTCGCCAACCGGCATTGCCCGGCCGACGGCACCCGGAGAAGACCCTCTTTATGGGAGCGGAGCGGACAAAGGGATGTATGGGGCAGGAGACGGTCTCGCATATAACTAGGCCCCGAGCATGGCTAAGAGAAAAAATATTTTCAATATGAGAACATCTTTCATTGAAGTATATGGGGATTACTTGCCCAAACCTAATATTCAAGAAGTTGAAATTATTACAGAGTTGGTGCTTTTCTTCAGCCTGGAAGCACACTTTTTCTCTCTCTCTGAATAAACACATGGGAAAGATATCAAATGTCACCAAGAAGCCATTGATCTTCTGCAACACAATTGAGTTTGTGCCATGTTTGAATATAAGCAAAACTATTTTCTTACCTTTTCGGTTTGGCAGCCACCTCCCCCTTCCTAAGATCAGTTCAATACATATCTAGTAACAGAAAAGTTGATTTAGAAAATAAATAATGGATCCCTGATATGACTATCTCTATATAGATTGCTGGGGAGATAGTCATCTCAAGGACTTACATTGTTATAAACAAAGTTTAATGTGATTAGTTTGATTCGGAGACGTACTTCTTCTCACAACATTCTGACATGAGTTTTATTTTATCCATTTACTGCTAATTTGTTAATACAATAATTCAAGATGTCAGAATGTAAAGTTTTTAGGGTTGAATTGAAATCTTCATTGCATAGTTTACCAAAAGGTTTAATTCATCTATTATATCTGATTATTGCAATCTGCTCAGATATAGGTGTCACAGCTCGGTTGTTAAAAGCCATTGTTTAGTCATAAAATCTTTTTTTATATTTCTTGTAAAGTAGATTGTTTTGTCTCGTTTGAAGTTTTTATCTAGTTCTTCAGTTTGCTTCTCGGAGAACTCAGTACCCTCATATGATACATGATTGTAATATGAATCATCATCCCCAAGATATTCCTGGTTTAAAGAAAATGGGAGAAAATGCAAATCATCATACATTTTAGAGAAAGGTTCTTGCTGCAATATCCTGAATCTATTAGCAGAATTCCAAATACTTGAATCATATAAGTCATTAGGTTACTCACTTGTTCCTTTGTTAGTGGTAACCCATCAATTTTTTTTAAAAATTAAGAATGCAGTGAACCAGTAATGATCCAATGTTTCTTTTTCTGTCCCATATTAAATAGCTGTTAGTATCTATTAAAATACCACAGTATCAGAGAATAATAATTAAAAAAAACCTCCTTCTCTTTAGGTAAGAAACATAGACATGGTAGAGAGCAATACCCAAACCAATAAAAGAGGAAGATGAAGAGGTTATCTAGCTGGGAAATGAAATATATGCCCCAAAACAATTAAGCTCAGAGAGCACCAAGGACTCCGCCCATATGCAAGCCATAATGTTCAGAGGTAAAATGTCTGGCTGCTGCCATCTTGCAGAAGCAAAAAAACATTTGCAAAAGCAAACCTCCCTATATTATTAATTGAAAACATGATTTCAGCATCCACTTTCAAACCAGAATCAGGCTTTGGAAAATCCCTACTCTCATCAGTCCAAACAAACACATTTTTCTTTGATTTCTCTTCTGAAAAATTGGCCTTCCTGTAAGGACATTGGGCAACTGTAATGAAAGCTTTACATCTTGCCACTAAAGTATGCAAATCAGGTCTGTCCAACATGTGATCTATAAGTCCAATCCAGCTTTGAAGCATAAGTTGGCCTATTAAGACTTCAATGAACTTCTGCTTTTGCAGCTATTCTAGATAGGTTCCAACACAAGAAAACATTTTAAGGTCACCTGATTTTAAATTAATATTCCTGTCTTGTAAGATTTGTGACAAAGGCATTGTTCTATTGGCAATAGAAGTTCTGATAAGGAAGAAATGGTAAGAGAATAAAAGATATATAAGAGTAAAATTTTCAGAATTCTAATGATCAAATCAAAAACATTAATTAAAATTATATGCTGATGACCATTCACTCAAGTCATTCACTCAAAGGATTGCTTAGAACTGACAATGCACATATATAATGATACTATTAATATTAGGATATTGGTTTGACAAGAATAAGACATAAATGATTTATGGAATTTATCTGAAGAGGAAAAACAGCAGCTGAAATAAATAACAGGATTTAATATTTGTGTTAAAAGATTTCAGAAACAATAAAAACTTAAATCAATAATAGTCAATTACATATCTGATAAAGATGTAAATATTTTATGCATAAAATAATGTTTTAAAATGCAGAAACCTAAATCTATCTAGGCTAGAACAAAAATCAGCAGGAAAAATGAATAATTCAGCAAGGACATTCCAGATGATTCCCAATAAAAATTGAAGAAAAGACATCAAATGAATCACAAAAGAAATAAGAATCTCAGAAGGCTTGCATAACTATCCCGGGCATGATACAAATAGAAGTGTTTAATGCATAAGACACCAATTATAAATGGCCTATTAAAATTATGAGATAAATATAAAGGAATATATGTAGGTTTAAGGTCTCTTCCTTCAGTACCGAACCTTATTTTTTTCATGAAGGCAAATATGTTACAAATTTGTTCAGTGGAGAAATATTACTTCATGTAGATTGCAAGATTTAACCTTTAATAAAAAGCTGTTATCTTTTGAGACTACCTCATTGGAATAATCCTCAACCATTCATTATCTTCAAAGATGATAGTTGAGTTACAAAAAGCAAAGCAGGATACTTAAGAATTTTGACTAAATATGAAATGCTTACAGCACAAAATTCACAGCATCTGCACTGGCTTATATATTTACCTACTGAAATGATTCAGAAGTTGTACATTTCAAATATTGAATGATTAATGAATGCAGAATTAACAGGCAGTTGACATACAACAATATGATTGTCAATGGAACAGAGAGATATCAAATTCGGTGTGAATATTATACTCTGAGTAATTACCGGTATGTATGTTCCAAAAAAGAGGTGGCTATCTCAAGTTGGATTATTATTTTATATCAGGTAGCAATGTCACAAAGCTCAACAATTCTGGAAGATGCTTCATTATGGGATGAAAAAAGCAAAATGATTTCACATTCTTTCATTTTATATTTCCAGAAAGTATACTGAGTTGGCTTTATACATGATAACTGTTTCTAGAAGGAGCTACATCTATCACTGGGAATTGCAATCAGTTCCTTGGTTCGAAGACTGGCAGATTAAATCACGAGAGTGTGCATCTATGTCAAAAACTTAATTTGTAACCCATGAATGGACTATAATTTCATGCACAGATTTCTGTCACATCTGAAACTTGGATATCTTTTAACATAAGATGAACAACATTGCATTCTGATTGGTTGTAAAGATCCTACTTCATATTAGAAATTCTTCTCAAATTTTTATTTTTAATTTGACTGACAATTTTTATCAGCTGTTTTTACAATTTCTGGTTTGATTACAATTTTTATTCTTAAAGTGTTAAACTAATATAAAAAGGCAGCGTGGTAAAGCAGTCAAAGTACTGGACTAAGAGCAAAGAGATGCAGGTACTAGTTGTCTCTTAGGAACTGAAGCCAACTGGGTGACTTTGGGCCAGTGATTCTCTTTGTGTGTCAAGCTTTGCAACAAGCCACTTAACAAACAGAAGCCCTTACACATCCTGTACTCATAGCAGTGCCATTTGAACTACAAGTAAGTGCAGTGAAAAAACAAAGAGGCCCTTCAACAAAAACTAAGAGGAACAAAGTACTAAACTGACACTATTTTTTAAAATATGTTTCCAATTAAATTTTACCGCGCTTACAAGAATAATGATGGAATGTGTTACTTTTCCCTATCAAGATATTATGATTTTTAAAAGAACTCTTTAATGCATTAGTTTTCATCTCTCTCTCTCTCTCTCTCTCTCTCTCTCTCTCTCTCTCTCTCTCTCTTTTACAATGAAGACTTTAACAAATGTCTCACAAAATATCCTGAAGATAAGGCATGAGTCTCTTTTGCCTATTATTCTGTCTGGAAGCATAAATCAACTTGTCAGCTCTGGAACCTGTACCAATCCACCTCTCATTTTTCAGAATCCTTTCTGAAAAGAAATTGCTAAACCATCTTATATTTTGCAGCCTGAATAGAGAGTTGCAAAAGTAGTGATGTGTTTTGCATTCTATTGAATTTTTAGGTATAGTCCTGCATATTTTAAGAAATATTCTTCTTAAAAGATATATTTATTTTTCAATGTAAATGTTATTGTTTTGGGAACTACAGAGGTTTTTCAATTCTTCCTTTTATTTTTTGTTTCTGTTTTATTTCTGTTACCCTTTTGCTAAGGGTGTTTCTTTTATTTCTGTTATCCTTTTTGTAAGCAAAAGAGCAGGTATAAAATTATGAGAGGTATTTTGCTTTGCAAATTATGTTATCATAAATTCTGAAATTTCTAAAAGTAGTAATATCTGCCAAAATTGGAATTAAGTGAATATACACACACTTAGGGAAGCCATCACCCATCCCTATTAACCTGTAATTATGAAAAGGATCACAACCAGCAATTAAAATGTCTCTTTTTAAATTGCTTCCACTAGATTTTGCATTACCATAATGTAATGATGGATAGTTAGGTTTCTATTCTTCCTCTAAAGCACTTAGTACAATTGCCTCACTTAATACCTACAATATAGTCTTCATTGTATAGATGGATAAAGTATTATTCAAATATTTGTTCTTTGTGATTATTCTTATATAATTTCAAGTGACTTTACTTCCTAGTTCTAAAGAAAAAGGGCCAAAAGTCTTCTCAGAGTTACTCACATCTGATAATAAAATGTGTAAACAATTTTATCACAGCAATTATAATGTTGTAAACACTAAGAATACATATAGAATGAACAAGAGAAATTACAATTAAGTTTTATAGTGCACACAAAATATTAAACTAGTTATTTTTATGGCACCTGTCATTTGGCTCTGAGGGAAAATAAAGAACCTTAGAACTTTTTGTCATGCAGCAAAACATAAAAATAAAGACTTTATGTAAATAACAAGCAACTTTTGCAATGTCATATACTTTATTACTGTACGCTAATTTAACACTATATTTCATTGCTCTTTTAGTCCAAACATCACCCTGGAGAGATTAGGGAAGCCCTGAACAAAGTTTCATCAATATTTAGTTATAATTTAACATAAATTCTGTCTTATTTCTGATAACCAATTTCTTGCCTAGGTTATCTGTAAACTCTCAAAATGTTTTAACAATAGCTATATTTGTACAAGATAGATTTGTCAAGTGTTGTATCTAAAGCCCATTCCCTGTGATTAGTTTATGTTTTAGTACAAACCTAAGAGCTAGATTTAATTCATATTTAATTTAAATATGGCAGGCTACATAGCACATATGTTGCTGGAGGCATGAAGTCTAAATCTTTTAATTCTGAGCGAATTAAAGAATACATTCCACAATATATCAGCCCAGATGCAATATAATCTCGTGTACATCTTGACCAAAAGCAAACTATCTAATCTTTCAAAATCCAAGCTTGCTGTGTTTTTTTCTAAATGATCAATTTTAATTTGTTTCAAACTGAACCAAACTATTACAAAAGTTTATAGGTTCTTAGTTAATATGATAGACTTCTTTCTTTCCTTTACTACAGAGGAAAAGTGCTTAAAGTCATAATGTGTAAAGATCCATGGAGGCTAAATTGCAGCTAACTAAACCTTAATAAATGAATATAGAGCTGTGCCCTGAATCTATGTTTCTACAGAATACTTATTATTTTTAATGTAATCTTTGGCCTTGGATTTAAGTAGCAGCTTTACAGTACTCAGAGAAGCCTCAGTTCCATTCTTTTAGACAACAACAATGGAGATTCATGATTGTAGTTGTGAACATATGAATATTATTATAATTTGTGACTCAATGGGGAAATTGAAAATTTCTATGTAAACATATCTAAGGAGGAAGAGTGAGGAGCTGTCCCTTTGCTAAGGAAAGGGAACCTGTGGTTGTGCAGATGTTGCTGAACTACAGCTTTTAGTATTGGCCATGGCGTGACTGCATGGAGCTGTAGTTCAGCAACCAAAGACCACAATTTCCCCACACTCTTGGATAAATGGTTTGGTAACAAAACAGCTCCAGGACAATATAAACTTTATTATTTATAGACTGTGGTGATACTTCAAACGCATGACATGATCATTTCTTATCTTTACAATACAGAAGTGAGAGGCAAACATAAAAGTGGATTTGAGAAACTTCCATCTATATTCCATGAGAATACGCCTCCTTTGAAGCACAGTGGGATGATAATGTAGCTACCCAAAGCCAACTGATCTCTGGTTTGATACCACAGTGACATGAAGAAATTAATATGTGATTGCTACAGTTCTGTAGATCAGGGGTCTCCAACCTTTGCAACTTTAAGTCTGAAGGACTTCAGTTCCCAGAATTCTCCAGCCAGCTTTGCTGGATGGAGAATTCTGGGAGCTGAAGTCCTTCAGACTTAAAGTTGCAAAGGTTGGAGACCCCTTCTGTAGATAGACTGATCTATGAATTGGAGGTGGTTTTCAAGGGTCTTCCAAGAAAATATTAAGGCCTTTTATAGATTTTAATCATTTTTCTCAGCTACCCCGTTTACCTATAATATTGGTTATTCTCAGGTAAACTGTAATTTCTAGGCCACAATTCCATTTTTTGATTAATGAAATGGTCTTGCTGTGACAAAATTCAGAGCATCGTAATGGAATGTAACTTTATTATTATTATTATTATTATTAATTTTTTGATGGAGTACTCTGCATTTTTCCCCATAGGTTTATGGAGATTTTCAATCATCGAGGTGATAGTTGTTTGTCCCAAAGTTCCTTTTTCAAGAGGCAATTGGACTTTCTGATTTTTCTTTGAAAACGTTTTGCTTCTCATCCAAGATGCTTCTTCAGCTTCTTGGATGACAAGGGGAAACGTCTCCAAAGAATCCAGAAAGTCTAGCTGCCTCTTGAAAAAGCACCCTTCCCATAGGCTCCCCATAGGTTGCCTTTTCTGAAGAGGTTTTTCTTCATTGAAATGAGCTGAAAAATAAAAAAAAATAACATCGCCGAGGAATGTAATTGTTTGTCAAGGATTCGGTGTCCCTCAGAGGTGCTTTTTGAGCGGTAAAAAAAAACCAGCCTTGAAACCTAAGGAGGCCAAGCTGAAGGAAGAACATCCCACCTCAGCTCCCCCAGGCAGGCGAAGTCCGAGCCTAAGTTGCATTTGGCCTCTTCGCCGGCAGGGGGCAGCATTGCTGCATAACCTGCACCTAAGCGGCGCACATAGGCAGGAGCCAATCAATGGGGCGGGACGATCCCAGCGCGTGCCACTCTCCTTGCGCGCGGTATTGCCGACAGGGGCGCACGAACCACTTTCCTTTCCCGCAACCGGATCGGGAGACGGAGTTGAGAGAAACCCGGCAATTTCAACCCGCCTTTGGGGGGGTTGGCGGATCCTTGGTTGTACTGCAGCAGGCTAGCTCGACTTCTCTGGGAGAAATTCCCTTAGCTTGGAGAGGGGCTGTTAGAAACCACTAGACCTGCCTGAGGCAGCCCTCAGTTCTACATTAAAGGCGCACTATCCCGAGTCTTGAAGTAAATCGTTTCAAATGGATTTGAAACGATTTAGAGGGAAAGGAAGGAAGGAAGGAAGCGGGAGCTGCCGGTAAAGGGCTCTCTCCTCCCCCCCTCCCACTCAAGCCGGAGTTCCTAAATCCCCGCTGGGACGAGGGGGAGCCCAGATTGTGGCGGTCGTTGCCGAAGATGCCCGAATGCCTTTATCGTTTTCTACGGCGCTTTTTTCAAGGCGGTGATTTCAGGAGGAAACGGGCTCTTTTTACTTCGGAAAGCGCGGGGAGATGACCACGCGCAGCGGGACATGGTCGATCCCCCCCCCCCCAATTCCATGTCAATGTACCAGAACTTCTGGATAACGACTAAAAAAACCCCACATTTATTTATTTTTTACAAAGCTGCTAGTGAAAACTAAGGCGGGAGGACGTGGGGCGCGCAAGCCTTCGCTTTTATGTAACGCTGGAAGGGAGGGAGGGGGGGGGGAACCTCCCCTTCTGGACTGGGCTGGCAAGCCTAGTGGTGTCAGTAGGCATGCGGAAGCAGAAGCTTGCCAAAAAATGCAATCCGTGTGGCTTGAGGCGCCCGATGGGTGCTGCGTGCCTCCGCTCCCAAGTAGTAAAAAAACGACCGAAACGCCATTCGTGTTATTTTTATTGTTCACCAAAGGAAACTCATCTTCGGACAGCTTTTACTCCATTGCTTATCGCCTGAGTGCGATGCGATTAAGCAACCGCGGCTTAACACGATGCGGGCAACAGACGCGGCCGCTTGGCTTAACCACCGCTTTCTTTTTCTCCCGTGTGTGGCACATAACGCGACTCGGATCCAAGCCGACATTATTTCTGTGCTGAAGCGGAGTTCAGGAATGTGTGAAAGCCCACTGGAAGGCGATTAGGAGGCTGCAAATCTTTTGCCCAGTGAGCAACAATTCTGCCGTCAACTCCCCCCCCCCACACGTCCTCTTTTTACGGCTGCTCAGGGGTCCAAGGCAGATTTTTGAACCCCCGTCAAAGATCAATATGTATTATTTATATTATTTATTGCACAATCCCTGCACTTCATTAGCCGCCGAGAGCACCTGGCCCACCAAGTCCTGAAGCTAGCGAGATGCCTCAGGCAGCGCCTCTTAACCCGGCGGCGCGCCATTGGGCCCTAGGGCGAGAAAAAAAAAGTCACACACACACAGGCACACATTCCTCCAGCTTTCGAAGGACGGATCGGTCTGCCTGGCTGACCGCGATCCTCCCCCCCCCCCCCCCCCGATCCAAAAATTCGGGACTCTCGGGAAAAGGATCCCCGCCTCGGAAGGCTCCAACCGCGGAAGCTTTCAGCTTCGCGAAAAGCAGCACCCTTCGTTTGTGGGCGCGTGGGCGGCCTTGCCTCTCTCTCTCGCTCTCTCCCTCTCTCCCCCCCCCCCCGCGCGCACAGCTCATTCACACAGATCTGGCAGGCTACGCTCGCCCGAGCAGCTTTCCAATTGGCTCGACGCTTCGGGAGCCCGAAGGCAGGAAAATAAAGGATCGCGGCCAAGGCGGCGCTGATTGGCGAAGCTCTTCTCACATCACAGGTCTTTGGAATCGCCCTACAGCTGTTGTTGGAACGTCAGGACCCGTGACGTTGCAACCCTCCCCCCTCCTATTACTGCTCTTCCAATAGGGGGTTGACCTCTCCCCCTCCTCTTTTTATCGGCCGCGATCTCCTTCATCTTTTCTTAGGAAGCGTGACGGACACCTTTGCATCTGTGCACGGCGCCTCGGCCACGTACCTTGGCTCTCTTGCCATGCCTTTCAAGTCCTGCGTAGCAACACTGAAAGAGGATTTGGATTTGCGCAGGTAGAATCCTTCGATTACCGCGCTTTAACTCTTTTAATACTCAGGCCGTTGCATGGTTGCGTACTGGAGATTTGACATAGCGGAGAAAAAGAAGTGAGTTATCTGTATTTTATTCTCTTTTCCAGACAACCCCCTCCCCGCTTGTATTAGCCCGTTGGGAACTTTTTTTTAAAGTAAACTTAATGCTTAATAAATTAGATTAATTATGGCTTTTGTGGAAAAAAATTTTTTTTTTAAATCTTTTAATAAAAGGTAACCGTTGCTATTAAAGTAGACAGCTTTTTACCTAATGTCCTACATTCTGCGCCGTTTATTTGCATTGTGCAAACGCTTTTTAAACTACGTGACCTACTTGAATAGAGTGGGGTCTCTTAGTTCTTCGTCCCGTTTGCTGTTTGGCGCGCAGCCCTGCCTACTAACTTGTTAAATCGGGCTGGGTAGGAAGGTTACCTTTTGGAAGGCGAGAAAGTGACCGAAGCGACTGTTTTTAAATCGGGGTTATCCTTTCTCGTTGAGAAGATGCGCCAGCGGTTTGTCTAACAGACTTTACTGGCCGACTTGAAAGATCGATCCATTAAATAGTACGTTGCTTTTGCTACCGCCTGCAGCAACTCTTTTTAAAAAGAAAATAAGTAATCGAAACATTTCGGCCAACTTCCCTCCAATTGTTTTTTATGTTTAGCTCCATACCAGACATTTCTGTCGTCAGGATTACGATCTAATTATTCCCTGCGTCGCTAGAGGCCTGTCCTGAGACGCCTTTGCATACCACCCCACCCCCGTCCCTTTCTTGCCAGTTAACCACCAGGGAGCCCACCGGAATACGATGTGGAGTTGGATGGCTGTGAATATCCGCATCTATCACAAATTAGAGACCTCGTGCATTCCTTGAGTGCTGTAGCCCAAGGTGTCCCTTGCTTCAGTTGTAGAGGGGGGGGCAGGGGGGGGGAAGAGAAAGAACGAAAGAGAGAGAATGAGAGATGCCTAGAGTGGTGCTGAGCAATCTCCCCCCCCCCCTTTCCCCAATCTTGTGTTACCTATTTGTTTAGCTGAGGTCGGTAGATCTGCGGGGTTTTTTCCCTCAAACGTTCCCGACAGTACAGCGCAAAGTAGCAAGTGCGCAACGATCGAGAGCTCGGTATTTCCCCCCCCCTCTTTTCTCCCCCCCTCTTTTTCCTACGAACTTCCCTGAGAATTTTACACTTGGTTTCTAGCTGAGAAAAAATGCCCCAGCGTGTCGTTTAGCCTCTGATTCTTTCCCTTAACGTTGCTTGTCAGCTGCTCTGAGTCAAGGCATTATACCGCGAGACGGGCGGGCGAATGCAATTGACAAGTAAATCAGTAATTAAATTAACAGGACGGGGGTGGGGGGAAGTGTTTGCATGGGAAGAGACAGCCGTCCCCGCATCCAACCGCTAGTCAACGTTCCCTTGCTGCTCCGATCGGCCGACCCCAGATGCAGAGGCGAACTTTAGCAATTACCGCATACATTCGGGTTCAGAAGGGCTTAGTGTCCATTCCTCCACCCCCGCGAGACTGGCTGTTCCGTTGTACAGCAGCTCCGCGCTATTGCAACGCTCGCTCTCCGCAGAGAGAGCCCAAGAATGTTCGCAGGCTTCGGCTGCTGGCTCCGAGGACCACCCTTATTCGAGGGTCCCTGGTTGACGATTAAAGATCGGGGGCCCTCTTGAAGAGCCCCCCCGGCCCCCATCGCTGGCAGATTTTCCGACCAGCTGCTTCCAGGAAGTTCCAGCAGAACCCCCCCCCCCCCCGTATTCGGCCTTTCACCTTTCCGCCCCTTGCACTGGGGACAGCTTTTATTGGGGGAGGGGGAGAGGGGGGGGGAGGCGGAGGAAGGAACTTTCGGAAAAGCTCTGCCAAAAGCAGCTGCTTAAGAGAGAAAGGGGCGTGTCGGGAAGCGAGAGAAGAAGCCTCCATATGCAGATGAGAAGGGGCGTGGGGAGCGGAGAGTGATTCGGGCCCCGGAAGAGCCAGGGAAGGGGGGGGGAAAAAGCCCATATAAAAAAGTACTTGGGAACGTTTTTCCGAGCAGAACTAGCAAATAGCCTAGAGGCGGAAGGGCGATCGGGAGCAGCTCTCTGGAGAAGAGCGAATCGGACTGGCTGGCTGGCTGGCTGGCGGACGGACCGCACGGGCCACGGGACATGACTCCATAAATAACTCCAAACCGGGCTGCTCCTCCACAACTGCGCGTAGGTGGACATCCGTCTCTCTGTCTGTCTCTCCCTTCTCTCTCTCTCTCTTCTCTTTTGCCAGCCCTTCAGTGCTTCTTCCACGCCGTCCCTTAGCGAGGCGGCTCGGTCACGTACACCCACCCACCCACACACACTACTGGCAGGTGGTGGAGAGAAAGCCCGGGTGTGGATACCAGTGGACGAGTTGGGGGTGGTGAAAATATTACTGCCCCTGGTCATTTCCAACCTGGGGGTGGCGGAGGCGGCGGGGGCTTCGCTCCGTGTGCTTTGAAAAACTCGAGGGAACTCGATGAATGGGAGAGGGCGGAGAAAAGCGACTGCGATCCTCCAGGCTTGAGGATCGCAGCTATAATTCAGTTTGCTTTTGCATTTCTTTCACCCCTCCCTCCCTCCTATCCACCCTCCCCACCCGCTAGGAGCGAAGGGAGAAGGCGCCTTGAAAAGGAAAACAGTGCCTTTGTTCATTAGTTCTGCCGGTGTCGTTTGAACTCCCCTCCGCACGCACATCGTCTCCGCGCCATCCTATAAATTAAGCTGGATCATGGCAGACGACGAAAACGGTCTTAGCAGCGGCGGCAGCAGCAGCGGCGGCAGCACCAGCAGCTCGAGCGAGGTCCCTCCGGAGCCCTGCAGGGACAGTTGCGAGAACAGCCGCTGCAACGTGCTGACTTGGGAGCAAGTGCAGCGCTTGGATCGTATCCTGAGTGAAACCATCCCGATACACGGCCGGGGCAATTTCCCCACTCTGGAAATGCAGCCGCGACAGATCGTGAAGGTGGTGAGGAGCCGCCTGGAGGAGCAAGGCATCGGCGTGCGCGATGTGAGGCTCAACGGCTCGGCCGCCAGCCACGTCTTGCACCAGGACAGCGGCCTGGGCTACAAGGACTTGGACCTCATCTTCTGCGCCGACTTGAAAGGCGAGGCGGAGTTCCAGAGAGTCAAAGACGTGGTCCTGGATTGCCTCTTGGATTTCTTGCCGAACGGGGTTAACAAGGAGAAGATCACGCCGCTCACCCTGAAGGTAAATTGAAGGGAATGCGCTCCCTTCCCCAGCAGGTGGCTGCTTTAGACAGGCGAGGGGGCGAGCCTAGCATAAAAGAGACACGCATCAAGTTTGCATTGGGAAACGCCGATGACAGCTCGGTGAGGATTAGACAGACGCATCCATTCTCTCTCGCTCTCTCCCTTCTATCCTTATTGCCAGCGCCACCTTTTAATTGGCTTCCTCCAACTATTACTTCTCCTTTGCTTTTGGAAGAGCAGGGAGAGCCCCAGGCTTTAATGATAGCCCTGATCTATAGCTGAATTAAACCAAAGTATTTGAGCTTCTTTAGTGGCTCCTGGGTTTTTTTTCTTCCCCGTGGGCTAAATTGTTTTAATTACAGTTATTTGTTTTCTTCCTTGAGTTGTGGATGGGCCCGCTAGAGGGAAACAGTGCTCCTCCATTTCCCTGCCCTTCAGATGGAATAGAGTGGCTGAGCCCATCCCCCCACCCCCAGGGCAGTAGAAACGCCAGGCTTGGATTTAGTTAAGGATTTTGAGAGCCTAGCCTCTTAGGATCATGATTTATCACTTGTTGCTTGTATGTATATTGTGAGCTTATACGCTGGACAGAAATTCCTTGTGTGTCCAATCACATTTGGCTGATAAAGTATTTCTATTCTATTCTATTCTATTCTATTCTATTCTTGGAAGAAGTGCTCACTCACTGACACTACATTAAGCTTAATTATTTTTTGTGACACTCAAGAAGTTCACTGAAGCCAAATGGCCTTTTAACAGGAGTTGGGAATCATCCAAAACCTTTAAGTTATTACTCTGCAGGAATTATCTTGGTTTGGAGGCCAGCACATAAAGCTTACCTTTTATTTAGAAATTTTCCAGTTTCTCCAAAAGGTAAAATTTTTTTCATATTTTAAAGATGTAAAAAAAAAAGAGAAGTAGTGTGTTATCCCCTTCATTTTTGCCATAATTAAATTGCCATTTTCTAAAGCAATTCTACTGCTGCTACTTTGTATGCATTTTTATTACATCTTTGAAGGAGAAGACTAAATAAAACTCTTATGCAGAACATCCCTTTTGTGCATTTATCATGGCATGAGTCTAACACACACACACACCCCACTGGTCTTTTACCACCGCCTGTCTGCAGAGCATACATACTAAGTCTGTCCACATTGTCTCTTCCTTATGCCTGAGCATAAAGTTGGGATCAAATGCAAATGAAAGCTCTAAAGAGGAAGTGCTGCTACTGGTTTCCTGACTTTTTCTTCTCTTCTTCTCCTTTTTTTTTTTTTTGTGGTGGGGGGTTATTTGTTTCAAATTGCAGGAAGCCTACGTACAGAAAATGGTGAAAGTCTGCAACGATTCAGACCGATGGAGCCTCATCTCATTATCCAACAACAGGGGCAAAAACGTGGAGCTGAAATTTGTGGACTCTCTGAGGAGGCAGTTTGAGTTCAGCGTAGATTCTTTTCAGATCAAGCTGGACTCCCTCCTTCTTTTTTATGAATGTTCTGAGAATCTAATGACCGAACCTTTTCACCCGACTATAATTGGGGAGAGCGTCTATGGGGATTTCCAAGAAGCCTTTGACCACCTTTGTAACAAGACGATCGCAACTAGAAATCCAGAAGAGATCAGGGGAGGTGGCCTCCTTAAATACTGCAACCTCCTAGTCAGAGGCTTCAGGGCTGCCTCCGAATCTGAGATTAAGTCCCTCCAGAGATATATGTGCTCAAGGTTTTTTATTGATTTCTCAGACATTGGAGAACAGCAGCGCAAGCTGGAGTCCTACTTGCAGAACCACTTTGTGGGACTCGAGGACCGCAAGTACGACTATCTCATGACCCTTCATGGGGTGGTGAATGAGAGCACAGTGTGCCTGATGGGACACGAGAGGCGACAGACGTTAAATCTTATCACCATGCTGGCCATCCGGGTGCTGGCTGAGCAAAATATCATCCCCAACGTGGCCAATGTCACTTGCTACTACCAGCCAGCCCCTTATGTAGCTGATGCTAACTTCAGCAATTACTATATTGCTCAGGTTCAGCCCATGTTCCCCTGCCAGCAGCACACTTATTCTACTTGGTTGCCCTGTAACTAACTGGTTTCGATAGACTTGGGGGAACTAACCGGTTTTAACAGACTCGGGGAAGCAAATAAAGGGGGAAGGGTGGCTCTCCTCTTTTAAAAATGGGAAGTGCAACATGGTTTGCTCTACCCTTTTTTTTTTGTTTTTTTGGCTGGAGGAGAGTTCTTCTGGTTCTTCTCTCTTGCGTTAACTGAGCACGATATTAGAAAAGAACCAAAAGCTATTGGATTCCACCCCAAAGTATGCAACCTGTCTTGAAGAGCAACTAGATCGCCTTGAAATAAACCTAGGAGAAATGGTTGATGACAATATGGGTTGGCACTGCTTGCTCCCATAGCTATGGCAGAGCAGAAGTTGGGAAGCCCACCTTGATTATTATTATTATTATTATTTTAAAAAAATGGAATCTGAACATTGAAAGGAAAAAGGGACCTAAGAAGAAGAAGGAAAACAAAAACAAAAATCTTTTCAGGAATTAAAAGTTAGATGCAAAAAATATTCAGATACGTTGGAATAAGGTGTATTTTGGAATTCTCTCCTTGGAGCATGCATTAATTATGCTGCCCAGCAAGTTGCCACAGAATGTATAGCTTGCTTGAATAGAATGCTTTAAGAGAAATTGCTTGCTCGAAAAAGAAAAAAAAAGAGATGGAGGCTGAAAGAAGGGTGGGGGGGTGGGAAGGATTATAGCAAATTTCATTATTTCCAGCTGTGTGCATGCTTCACATTTTTTAAAAAAATGTGAAAAGCAAGAAAACCAGCTGCAGCAAGCTTCATATGCTTTAGGACCAAAGATAAATTTCTCCTAGTAAAGACGGGATATGGTAGATTATGAAATATAAATATATATATTTGTATACACAAATTTTAAACAAAAGTGCCTGATGTCTTCAGAGAATTTGAAGTGAGAAAAAAAATATAGTTTTGTGGTTTAATCTTGCATTTTGTTTTTTTTTTTATCAGGGACACAAGAAACTTTAAAAAAAGCTTGTGAATAAAAGGTGGAGGATATTCCTATTTGTTTTCCTTGCAAATACCTATATAAAGGTTATATTGTTGGTGTTCTGCAATCTTTGGTACACAATGTATGTGTATGTTTATTGTTTCGTGAGTATGTGCGTGCGTGTGACATGTTATATGTATATATTCACATGTTTTTAACATGGTAGGGAAATGTAGCAAATGTTAAGGAATGTTTTAAATGAGCTATAGTGTGCGTGTTCCAGTCTGCAACCAGATATAATCATTGTGAGGCACTTTGCAGAGATTCCCATACCTGAAAAATCTAGATACACAAATTAGTCCTATATAAAATAGGAATCCAATGATGAAAGTAATTAATTGGCCTATTTGTGAGTCACCTAATTGAACAAAACATCTTAACTCTGACTTATTGTACCTTAATATAATGTGGTTTTAATGTTCAGCTTAGAAATTCCTACATATTTCTGTGGTGGAGTAAGACACCAACTGGAATGTGGCTCAAACAGGTGGCTCTCCTAATCCCCAGAAACTGTTTTACTTGGTAATACTTATGATTAATATTTCTTTTGAAAAGCAAGCAGAATGCACTGTGCATTTCACGACCACTATAACTTAGCAAATGTGAAATGAATCCTTCGTGTTGCACGTTTGTGTGCATGTATGTGTCTTTCCACACATACATACACTATCAAACATCTTCGATTTGATTGGCACACTCTATTTTGCAGCTGAATATTGTGTCTTATTTAAAAGAAATCGTTTTTGCTTTCCCAAAGAATCAACTTACTGCATGTTCTTCCATTCCCTTTGCGTTGATTATCATACAGAAGAGTCCTGACTGCTTGTTTTTCTTTTCCTCCAGCCACTGGTTTTTAAAAGGAGATGAAATCTAACTGTAATGTTGAAACGCAGAGTTAAGAGATCTTTAAGTTAATTAATTAAGGAACTTGCATTTGGATTTAAGGCTCGGGTGCTTTATGAATTGTGCTGGAGCCTGACTTGTCTGCTTTCCCCCATTTTTAAGCATCTGACATTTCTAGTACTGATGGAGGAAGGCCACCAACATCTGTAGAATCAAACATTATTTAGATGCATCCCTTTCAATGATAAAACAAGATGAAATATTTATAATGTAAGGATTAGTAAATAGCTAATCTGCCCTTGACCCCTGTAAAGCTACTCGCAATCTTGTTTCCTCTACTAGCTTTTAAATTATGAAAGATTTTCCCGTATCTACAATAATGTTGTGTTAGTTGGATAGGATTCCCCATGTGTTTACAGTACTCAAAAGTTTGTCCCCTTGGTGGATCCCGTGGGAAGACCATCATTTGTTCTGTCTTGAAAGCACTCTGCTTGCCTTTGCTCCTTCTGATGCCTAATAGGTGTGACCTTTTTTAAAAAAACGTATTACAATTAAGTTTTAAAAGTGCTTAGTTATAAACCAAGGTTAAGCCAGTCTCATCGGTGGTGAATGAAAAGAGAGGTAAAAATTTGTATTTAGTTAAAAAAAAAAACACCACATACCCCAGACATTCCATTATTGTCTGTCTTTATTCCTGTGACCATCCAGAACAGAATAATGAATGAATCCATTCCAGGGTAGGAGTGAGTGGGACAGACAGGTCAGGGAAGCATGCTGCAACTATACAAGTTTGTTCCTGGTGGAAACTGAGCTGAAGGCTGGGGAAATGGGATCAGCTGGTAATGTGGTTTTATCTTTTCCTTACTGCAGATAGTTTGCTGCAAAGAAATGAGTCACATCCACTCTAGCAAGGGGTTGGGAACACTGGCAGGACCTCAGCTATAAAATGCTGATAGTATATAGCATATTTTCCTTTGGAGTAGTTTTTCCATTTTTTTAAAAAAAATTCCTTATTAGTCCAGACATTATAGGTCCTCCAGCCCACACTCTGTACCACATTCCATAGTTCATAGTTTAGTTGCTCTTTATAGCAAATGGATGTGGTCAAATCCTGGTAATTGTTTTTCCCCTTGCTACTTCAAAGACTCAGTACTTTTCATTAGTCTACAGACATGTCCACACATTTATACTTGGGGGTGTGGGGAGTTGTAATTGGTGGGGTTTTTTTTAGTAGAAAGTGTCTGATGCTACTGATTGCTGGTCAAACAACCTAAAACCTGTATTTTCAAAATCATTTACCGTAGTTTTTATGGGCGCATACTTAGTTCTTTCTAGGGTTTGGCAATATCCACCTTCCTTTTTCAATTTTGATGTGTTAATAGTTTGAGGAGAAAATGCTTCATAGGTCCTGCACTATTTTTTCAGGAGATTTTAAAAGTTGTTGCAGTGTTTTTAATACAAGACACATCATGTATAGCTAAATTGATTGAGGTTCCAGTGAATTCTCTCTGAATAATTTGTTCTAGTTTGACAGTGGCTGGAAAGAGAAAAGAAGAACGTAAGGTTTTGTATTCTATTCAATTTTAAAAGAATAATTTTAATAATGAATATTTTGAAAATCTCATCTGTTGTGTGGATATCAAATGATTGGAAGTGTTATTTTCAAGTCCCAAGTTGTTCAGTGAAATTGTACTGTATATAATGTGCAACATGCATACATGAAGCAAATTATTTGAAAGAAAAGAAGCAAAAATTAAGAGACAATAAAAAATACCAGCAGGATTATTGTTTTCATAACTCATTTTATTTAAAGGCTTTAAAACTTACTTGCTGCTAGGTATTGCACAAAGTTTCATGCACACCTTATAAATGCCTATTGTAAAATGCTTTATATGCAAGTTATATTATTGAAGGCTCTTATTCATTCAGAGAAAGCTTTAAATAGTTTGTGGAGCTTAAAATTGTGTAAAGGAAAAGAGACAGAGAAGGAAATATATCTAATGACATATTCAGCACTTTTTTTCTTTTTGTTTTGTTTAATTTGTTTTCGGATGTCTTTCCAGTTTCCATTGCAATGGACAAAAATTCAAAGTCAATATATATGTTTTGCTGTTTGCTATGATTACAACTACTTAAACTTTGGAAAGCCTACGCATTCTACAATGCGCAGTACATGGCACTGCAAGCCCTTGAAGTCTATGGGAAGTATGGTCAATTTCATTCTCCCAAATTCTACAGAATTCTGAACTTGTACTCGTCAGCAAAGCATCCTGTTGCATCCAGCTGTTCCTTTGACTGCTCCTGCTATGGGAATTTGTTGACTCTGGGTTCGGTTGGAGGTTGAACCAAGTAAAGGCTGGAAAACAGACCCTTTCTAAGTAAGAAAAGCATTTGCTTCTGGGCTAGAGGAAACAGATTGTGAATTTTGTTTACAGCATCCAATATTTGGAATATTTGTAAATAAAAATGTTATTTTTTCTATTTATCTGTGTCTGATTTTTCCAGTGTCAAAAGCTATTCTGAAATCCATTGTCCGTTGAGTTCTGCTGTTGAATTGTTCAAAAAGGGTTTTTTACTTTGATTGCATGGCCTTAAGAGTACTTTGGCTTACTGGAAAATGTCGTTATAGATGCTTTGCAGAATGGGGAAAAGCACTGGCTTTCTTCCAGCATGACTTTTGCAAGCTCTTTTTGAACTGAATTCTTAATGGAAACAGTTGGTAACTTATATGCCAGCTTTATCCAATCCAGTGCCACCTCCCCCCACCCCGGTGTGTTTCACTTGCAATATCCAGACTAGTTGGGAATTAGTGTTGTGGAATCAACCTATCATAAGGGAAGCAAGGGAAGAACTGGATCAGTCATGTAAACATGCCTTTCATTCAAATTACAATCTCAACTCATGATGAAAGCAAAACCTACCCATTTTCCTGTCACCTGCTACTGGGGTAAAAGGGATGATCTAAATCAGGGGTGTCATTGGTGGTCCATGGGTCGGATGTGTCACGCATAGGCCACGCCCACCCAAGCTCCGTGAATGGGAAAAACTTCGTGAAATTTCATGTGATGGCAATGTGACACCTGTGATCTAAAGCAAGGTTTCCCTTCTTAACCAAGTGCCTCTTCTACTCCAAAACTAAACCAGAGATGCATATTTACAGAGGACAAAATATTTTATTGAGAAGCATCTTAACATATGAGCTTCGTAGAACAGTTGCATAGCAAGTAGCCACTTCAATGTTAAGTCTAATTTTAAAAAGAACATTGTAAAGAAAAATAAGTTATACAATTTTCTTTTCAGAGAACTACAGAGACTGGAACGCATTCATGTACTAACAGCTGCACTGATTTTAAACTCTACATACAAGCTTCTAACAAAGCAAATAAAAATGCATAAAAGTCTGAATTTCAAGAGCACACTTGAAAACAATATTTTTACTAAAAAAAGTAAAAATTAACCGTATTAGGGAAAATTGTAGAAAAGTTGCACGATTTGCATTAGCGCGTTAGGTACCGAATAAACTCTCATAAATAAAAGCACTAATTATTCTTCCAGTTGTAAAGCCTCTAGGTAATGAAAGCACAATGGTAAGACTGAATTTATTACTAAATTAATAGATCGTAAAAAGAAGAATGAGAAAGTGGCTGATTCAGGTCCATGAGAAACATGGAAGTGTGATGCCTCCTTTATGAAGTAGAAATAGGGAACAGGTTTTCAGGGAAAGAAAGGGAAAAATCTTAGCATTTGAGAGCACCGAGATAAATGCTTAAAACTTCAGAAACACAATTTTCTACCATTCAGAGCATCTGTTATACCACCATAATAAGATTATTTTTTGCCACCATAATAAGATTATTTTTTGTTTATGCACTGAAAATCCATTCAGGCCCCCTGTACCACAAAGGTGCATCAGATTTATGCAACGCCAGTGTGCCAAAGAATCCTGGGAATTGTAGTCAGGCTGCTGAGAGCCTCCTCCCAAGCTGCTCCCAGCATTCTCTTAAGAAAGGGAATAGAAAATATGTTTCTCCATATTAGCAGTAGTGCTAAGTATCTTCCTTAGGAATGTGCTTTGGAATAATTCTCGTGGATACAGTATCTGCTTATGGAAATACATTTTAAACATTGGGGAGGGGGATTCACCCAGAATTTTCAAGTAATTTCGCCCCCCTGTTGGTAAGCTCTTTCTTCATGCTTTTCCTTCCCAGAATCTGGATTGTTAAACTTGAAGCTATGAGGCCAAAGTGAAGGATCCAGGCATGTATGGAGATGGGTGACGAACGCAATAGGTCTGTTTGCCATTTCATTCTGCTTTTCAGTCCCTCACCCAGGACCTGGCAGGACTTCGACTAGCGTTGAGCTTTTAACATTAGTTCCAGGGAAAAATCTTACTTTGAAATTTTGGATAGCTTCTGCAATTAGGAATAGCCAATATCGACATCAGTCTTCGTTGATTTGTGAGAAACAGTTTCATGGAAACATTCTAGACTGACCATTGTCCACCACTGTTAAAAAATGAGGAGTTTGATTTTTGGGTTGTTAACATACAAACGCTAGGAGCTAGATGAGCATGAGCTGTTCTCTGAAAAGCTTCCAAAGCTTAATGCTATGAATTATTAATGCTAATAAATTTTTGGTTTAAAAACTTGGAGAGTGAATTCCTTGAGTATTAATAAAATCAGGAACACTTTAAATTCAGTTGTTTAAAAAAAAACAATTATAAAAGGGTTGGATAGAAAACAGAAAAATGAGTCTCTAAAATTGGCAGGGAGGCCATAACATCTACTGCATGCCCAGTGGATAAATGAAGACGGCTTTTCTCAAATAATATCTACATGCCATTAATAAATAAAAACTGCAACAGTTCACAATATAGAAATCGTTCTTAAATATTTGTAACATATGTGAAGATTGTTTTCACATTTGAAAAAAAGTGGAGACAAAGCTGTCAGATGAAAACTTTTATATCCCAACTGGCACAGGGTTGTCTCAGCCTTCCATCCTTCTGAGGTCAGTAAAATGAGGACTCAGATTGTTGGGGGCAATAGGCTGACTCTGTAAACCACTTAGAGAAGGCTGTAAAGCACTGTGAAGCGATATATAAGTCTAAGTGCTATATTGATATGACTTTTACATTAGGTTGAGATATTATTTATTTATTTATTTATTTATTTATTTATTTATTTATTTATTTATTTATTTATTTATTTATTTATTTATTTATTTATTATTTCGATTTATATACCGCCCTATTTTCCCTAGAGGGACTCAGGGCGGTGCACAGAAAGATAAAAACACAACAATACATACAAAATATAAAAGACAATTAAATTATTAAATCTGTGCTAAAATGTGGATAATATAAAAATTAAAACCAATAAATATCAAAATTCAAAATTATACCATTAGTCTATGTCAGGCCGGCTAGATGAAAGAAATGTGCTTTTAACATCCGACGGAAGAGGCGTAGGTCTGTGATGGTACGGATATCAGGGGGCAGGTCGTTCCAGAGTGCCGGACCCGCCACAGAGAAGGCTCTTCCCTTGGGAGTCGCCAGCTGGCATTGACCGGCTGATGGCACCCTGAGGAGGCCCACTCTGTGGGAGCGGACAGGTCGAAGGGAGGTATGTGGTAGGAGGCGGTCTCTCAAGTAACCAGGACCCGTGGTTTTGGAAGCTGATCCCAACAATTCATTACATCTTCACTGCACCCAGCTGGTATGTTGCATGCTGAGAACAACTATTCCTCATATGAATTTGAATTCAGAAGACATGCATGAAGATTCTACATGTAAACATCATAGGATGATCCTATGGTACATAATGTAGGCCGGCAGACTGAATCTGTCTATCTGCATCAAAATATTTGGATGATTTTGCTGATGTTGAAATGGGTGATATGTTGATGGAATCAGAGGAACATATATTGATAATCCCAGACTGGACCATTCAATGGACCGTGAGCTACAACTGGTAGACAACTTGCAGGAACTGAGGATCCAGATTGTGCTACATCTATTCTAAGCGTGCTACACCAGTTGCCTATTTATTTTCAAGTCTGTTTTAAAAGACACACATGTTGTATGTCTGAGGTTTTTAGAACTCTATTTCCATTTATATTTCTAGTAAATAAAACTTACCTGGCAAATTTTAATATCTATAGCCATGGTCTCAGTTTCTGGTTCACTATTAATAACAGCATGAAATAGAAGTACAAGCGGAAGAGACTTCTCTATAATGATCCTATTTCTTTGATAAACCCACTCTAGGTAAAACATACTGTATTTTTCGGAGTATAAGACGCACCTTTTTTCCTCTAAAAAGAGGCTGAAAATCTGGGTGCATCTTATACATCGAATACAGCATTTTTTGCCTCCTGGAACCCCACACCCTTCATCAAACTGACTGTGCCTAGCCTTATGGAGGCTTCCAGAGAGCTCCTGGGGGCTGGGGAGGGCAGAAATTAGCCTAAAACTGCTGGGGGCTGGGAGGCCGTTTTTTGCCTCCCAGCCCCCAGCAGGACTCTATAAACCTCCATAGGGCTATGCATGCAATTTATTTGACACAAAATGGCCTGTTTTTGTGATAAATGGGCTGTTTTTTGGTCATTTTTGCCCCCACCCCACCCCCCAGGAGCACTCTGCAAGCCCCCCCAAGGCCATTCATGCTTTTTATTTGAAAAAAACCCGCCCCGTTTGCACAGAGAAACGGGGCCGTTTGGGGGAGGTTTGCAGAGTGCAAAAACATTCTCTAAGCGCTTTAACTGTTTCTGTGCCAGGAGAAACAAAGCCTTAAGGTTTGTCAGCAATTTCCTTCTCCAGGATATGGATAAATACACCTGGAAACATCAACCTACCTACCTACCTACCTACCTACCTACCTACCTACCTACCTACCTACCTACCTACCTTCTCTCTCTCTCTCTCTCTCTCTCTCTCTCTCTCTCTCTCTCCCCTGTATTTCTCTCTCTCTCTCTCTCTATTGCTCTTTCTCTATCCTTCTACCTACCTACCTACCTACCTACCTACCTACACACACACTCTCTCCCTACCTACTACTATATTTCTCTCTCTTCGCCTTTTCCTAACTACCTACCTACACACACACTCTCTCTCCCTACCTACCTACTGTGTACCTGTGTAGGGTGGAGCCTTACCAGACATTGTAGGACCAGTTTTTGTGGTATTTAATCAAATAAATAAAGGACTCCATCAATGCCTGCCTCTACCTAAGTGACCTGGGTCATAACAGCTAGCAAATCTTGTGATGAGTGAGGATTTGAACCTGAATCCTTTATTCTAGCTAATAGGAAGCAGCACTTTTGATAATATATACCTCTGAGCCAATCCTGTTTGCATATAGTTAGTGCACTATAGATAATGAGCCACTTGATGAAACTGGTTTTCTTTTTGGGGAGGGGAAGAAACCAACAATTTTTGATACTTTTTCAGTTATTTCCTCCCCTCAGCATGCACAAAATAATGGATGCATGCTGATGCATGCTAAAAGTTAAGCATAAAAAAATAATATTAGAGAATTAAAGCTACATAATTTTACCACAGATTGAATTCATCCATCAAAATAATTAATAATCAAATTTTGGAAGCATAGTAGTGAAGCCAGCGGGAGGCATGACTCAGAGAACCACAGTTCGTGTGTGCTCTCAACTCCCCCTTTTTGTGGATTAAACATTTTTGGGAGTCATGCCACTGAAATTTAGTTGCATATTGAGGAACATTAGGAATATGATTTCCCATGCAATTTTATGAACAGACTTTGTACAATCTACACCCGTGATGGTGAACCTATGGCATGCATGCCACAGGTGGCACGTGGGGCCATTTGTTAGGGTATATGAGGCAGTGCACTGTCAGCTCCAGTGTGCATACGTGTGCTGGTCATCTGACTTTGGCCTTCATTTTTGGCCATTTTTTTGCCCTCCAGAGGCTTCAGAGAAGCCTCCAGAAGCCTCCTGAAGCCTCTGTAGGGTGAAAAACAACCCTATGGGCAACCTGGAAGTCTGTTCCCGAACATCTGGGTTGCTGTAGTGCTCTAGAGGGCCTCCAGGGGGGGGGGAAGCTAGTTTTTGCCTTTCCCAGGCTCCTAGAAAACCTCTGGAGCCTGGGGAGGGCGAAAATCAGGCCCATCGCATGCCAAAAGCAGTGGGAGGGTGGGGTCGCACACGCATGCATGCGGGGCATGGGCACACTCATGCACAACCCCCCTGTGCTCCCCCCGCTTTTGGCACACAATGGAAAAATGGTTAGCCATAACTGACATACACTAAAACAAGTAAACAAGAAATCATAACAGAACAACTTCTGTCTCTTGATGCAAACATGTGGTGGTTTGGAGAAGAGATAATAATCCAGTGATCAATTGTACCTTGGCTGGCATCAATCCACATATTTGGGTTGTTGGGAATCAGACTGACATGACAGGTTCTGAATAGGGAAATCTTCGATAGATTGCTAATAGCTTACTAATAATTGTATCTACTTTCTCAGTTTACTAACATCATCCAAAATTTTGTAGTTCTATTTTTATGGAATGTGTACATAATTATTGTCCAATTTATTTACTGTTCTAAACTCACAGGGGTGTTGTTGTAGAGAAAATAAGAGGAGAAAAGAGTGATAGATATGCTAGTTGCCTTGAGTTATTTGTAAAAATAATAAAGATGGGATACAAACAAGTAAACAAAATGTATGTCTTTACTCCAGTACATAACTTTTTCTATGGAATTCTTCCAAAGAATGTTGTTGTTTTAATTAGAGTTTACATTTGAGAATGACAGACAGCAACAGGTAACAGCCACTGTTGCACTCTGTGCTAAAGCAGAACCTGCTAATGGCAGACCATCGTCTTTTTCTAGATTACAGGCCAAAGAATAAACACATCCCTTTGGCCGATTCGCTCCCACAGAGAGGGACTTTTCCGGGTGCCGTCCACTAGGCAGTGCCAGCGGGCGACGCCCAGGGGAAGGGCCTTCTCTGTGGCGGGCCCAACCCTCTGGAACAACCTAGCCCCCGAACTCAGAACTATCATGGACCTCCGCTCCTTCCGCCAAAACTTAAAGATATACTTTTTCCATCTTGCCCGCCTGGCCTAATCCATACTATCAAGCTTGCAGACTGAATGCTAAATTGTTTTAATTAGGATTTTAAGGGTAGATTTTTTAGGATTTTTAGCACAGGGTTATTGGTATTTAATTGTTTTTTAATATTTATTGTTTGCTACGTTTTATATTTTCCTATTTTAATCTCCTGTGCACCGCCCCAAGTCCCTTCGGGGAGAGTGGCGCGGTATATAAATTTAATAAAATGAAATGAAATGAAATATTTTTTTCAGACAAAGCATTGAATTGCAGCTCCCACTGCATTAATGTATCCCAATGACAAACTTTCCCATCATGGAATCTGCTAGATATGTTATAAATATTTATCAATAACAATTATGTATAATCCTATAATCCAATATAGCATCTATTTCACTTAATGTTACCAGGACTGTTCTCCAATATATCTGGAGGTTATGGGATGAAAATTACCTTATCTCCCAGTACTGTTACTTACAGGGAAGTCACACTGGATTGGTATGACCTAAGTGGTCAAGGCAAGGAAGGCTTCAAGAGAGTATTCTATTTCTCTCAATAAATGTACCAGCAAATGGCCCTCCAATGTCCAGTAAAGCCTCCATGCTACCTTGAAGGCAGGCCACCCTCAGTCCCCCAAATAGCATCCCCTATAAAGTCCATAGAGTAGGAGCAAGTCCAGTCCACCTGTCTAAGTATGTCCACAAGGCAGAATCTTAGCACAAAACAAATGGCAGTCCTCAGGGTGAAGACAAGGTGCAAGGCAGTGGTGGGTTCCGGATCCTGTTCCAACCGGTACGGTTGAAATGAGCCCGGTGTCGCCCACATGCACGCACACGGCGTGCACGCACACGGCTCACACATGCGTTGTAGCTCCAAACGACGCTTCCACAAGCCTCCGTGATGCTTCAGCTCCTCGGCAGAGCATTGCACAAGTGCTGTACATGCCATGCACGTGCATGGAAGTGCTAAAAGGTTTAAAACACAGGTAAGGAGCTCAGGTGGGTGGGTGGGCCCTCTGGAGCACCGTACCAGAATGGAACAGGGCAGGCTCCAGTACATCTGTACTGGGGCGTACCGCCTGCAACCCACCACTGGTGCAAGGCAAGAGGCAGTTCTAAAGGCAAAGCAAAGAAAGGGCCAACTGCGGTCCACAACACAAGTGCAAGATCCCAAGACAAAAGGCAGAAAGCAGTCTTCAAGGCTAGGCAAACCAAAAGGAGAAGTCTTCAAAGCAAGGCAAAAGGCAAGACTCAAAGCCGGGGCAGGCTAAGCCAAAACAAACAATTGCTCCTGGCAAAGACTAACTCCCCATGGCTTCTCCTTAAGCCACTCCACTCCAGGTATCCCTTGTGAGGAGGGGGTGGGGAAACTTTCTCCCAAGTAGACTTGCAGCTCTTGCCTGCCCTCTGCTCTACGTGACCTTGGATCGCATGGAGGAGGTAACTGTTCCTCATCAGAGGGGATCTGCTGCCTATCAACACCACTGCCTGTCAGCAGCCAATCCTCCCCTGTGCCTGTGAAGGCAGCTATCTGTCTGGTCGACCACTTCCCCCCAGTGTCTGAGGGCCCTGGGGCAGCATTGTCCTCTGCCCCTGGCCTCTCCAAACATGCCAAGGGAGACATGCCATCCATGTTGGACACTCCCGGTTCTAACATCTCCTTCTCCTTCTCCAAACCGAGCTCCAATGGGGACTTGATACTGGATAAATGGTTGCCATGCAGAGAGAGAGAGAGAGAGAAGAGTCTGTTGTCTTCAGCCTCTTGCTGTGGGCCATCAAGATGCGCTCTGCCCTTCTTATGGCTATCTCTCCCCAAACATTCATGACATATCATTCTGGCTGGATAAGCAAAATGGCATAGGTGACCAAGTACAGCAGTTCCAAAGTTCTAATTCTCATTTTTCTGTGGGATGCAGAACTCACAGGATCTCCTGCTGAGTGGGAATTCAATTGCTCCTCTCCACGGGTCACCCCATTTTGTTTTCACAGAGCCCCTTATCCCTGCAAAAACGATTATGCAAATATAATAATGCAGACAACAGTGCTACAGGATATTCCTTGTGAGATAGAAGAGATACAGCTATCCTGATGAGCCTCTTGACTGCACCAGGATGGCTTCTTAAAGATTTCCCTGCCGCTTTTTTCGAGCCTCTTTGCTGAGCCAGAAGAAGTGAAGTGACGTGCAGCCTGTGTGATACAAGGATTTTATAAGTTTGAGGAGAAGCCATGTCAAAACCCCAAGTAATGGAATGTTCTCTCCAGAATCTCCTATGCAAGCTATAGATTGATTTTCCAGTACACAAAGTACCTCGCCTGAGTGCCAAAACTTTCTGGTGGATCCATTGATGGCATCGTAAAACTGCCAAAAGTGCAGTCTTTTTCTTCTAGTAAAATTCAATCCTTTTCTGACAATTGTCGAATTCTTTTCAGGGCCACGTTTGATCGTGTGCTGCTCACGGTTTGCTGATCTGCCAATACATGGCAAAAGCTCAGAAATGCTCTCAATAACTCATGGCTAAAATTAATATTTGACCTTAATGGTTTAATAAAATTCACAGCATAACATATGATGCTTTTTTTCATAGTTTAAGTAACTTAAGCTTAAATAGGGAGTTCCTGAGAAGTTTTGGAAGAGATACCAAACTGTTTGCAAATCACAAACTAGGCCTAGTTCAGTGAAATATCTCTTTGATAATTGTTCAAAATCCAACATGAGTGTAATTAAGATGGCAATATTTTACATTATTGGCTGCAGCTACCATTTTTTTTGTTTTTGAACTCCAAGTTGGCTTAAACTGAACTGCATTGTTCACTCCCATTTAAAATGATTCATGTACCTCTCTTGCTGCAATATCATTTCCTGTTATGAAAGACTATTTGCAAACTGTCAGCAGCAAACATCGACAAAAAGTTATTTCCCAGTGTTCCAATAGGGGCTGCCACACAGAAGGGGGAGTCAGGCTATTCTCCAAAGCACCTGAAAGTAGGACAAGAAGCAATGAATGGAAGCTAATCAAAGAGAGAAACAACCTAGAACTAAGGAGGGATTTCCTGACAGTTAGAACAATTAATTAGTGGAACAAGTTGCCTCCAGAAGTTGTGAATGCCCCAACACTGGAAGTTTTTAAGAAGAGATTGGACAACCATTTGTCTGAAATGGTATAAGGCAGTGGTTCTCAACCTTCCCAATGCTGTGACCCTTTAATACAGTTCCTCGTGTTGTGGTGACCCTCAACCATAAAATTGGTGTCTCAGTTCCTAAGATCATTGAAAATATGTGTTTTCCGATGGTCTTAGGTGACCCCTGTGAAAGGGTTGTTCAATCCCCAAAGGGGTCCCAACCCACAGGTTGAGAACCGCTGGTATAGGATTTCTTGCCTGAGCAGGGGGTTGGACTAGAAGACCTCCAAGGTCCCTTCCAACTATGTTATTCAGTTATTCTTATCAGAACAGGAGACGAGGCATCTTCATCCTGTACCTATCAGTGAATTGAGACTGAACAAGGCCCAGATAATCACAGGTTGTTCCATAGTTGACTTCCCACATCACCCACCGGCTCAACCACTTTCCATAAAGGTTTGTAAAATAGTTGAACCCAGGGAGAACTTTATAAAAATAAGCACAGTGTGGCAATCTTCTGAATTCCTTGGCACATCACAAGCATTTCCAGAAAACATGGCCAATTGTTACACCATCCATTTCTTCGAGTGGCCCATGAATAATCAAGATTTTGGAGATTTGACAAGCTTTATCAGCAAAATGCTGTGCAAATTGATGGGAGATCCTGATTTCAGCTCACCAATTCAATAAGATAAGTAGAAATGTTTGAACTGGGACTACAAGCCCTATATGAATAATTCCTCTTTTACAGGAAACCATCAGTAAATTGAAGCCAATAAAGAGAGACCGCTAAGGGGAAGTCTTATCACCTTAAATCACCTTAATGTTAGTTGGCTTGAAATAGGTCCATCACTAAATTAGAAGTTCCCCTTCCCAAAAACATGCCTAGGACAACTCACTGTTACTCACAGCCAACTCACCACGGCCAATTCACCATGGCCAACTTGCCCTGGACAACTCATTGTAGAATAATTCTCCACGGGACACGAATTCCATTAATATCAAACAAATGGTAGAATAGAATAAAGAAAGGATGTCAAAGGAGGAACAAAATTAAATGTGAATGACAAAAGATAAAATAATTAAGTTAATAAATGAATTGAATTGTTAAATTATCTGGGAGAAGTTGTCCCACAGCAAGTTGGCCATGGCGGGTTATCCTGTGGCAAGTTGGCTATGGCAAATTGTCCACGGTGAATTGGCCATGGCGAATTGGCTGTGGCAATATTTGCGGGACCGTCTCCTGCCGCATACCTCCCTCCGTCCGATCCGCTCCCATAAGGAGGGCCTCCTCAGGGTACCATCCGCCAGCCAATGCCGGCTAGCGGTGCCCAGGGGGAGGGCCTTCTCAGTGGCTGGGCCATCCCTCTGGAACGACCTACCCCCCGAACTTTGGACCATCACAGACCTTCCCCTCTTTCGCCGCTCACTTAAGACTTATCTGTTCCATCAAGCCGGCCTAGCTTAGCCAATGAGTAAATGTATTTTAGAATTTTAATTGGGATTTTTAGCACAGGCTTTTAGTTTAATTTATTATTAATTCTTCTGTATTTATTGTTATTTATCGATTTTAATTTCCTGTGCACCGCCCTGAGTCCATTTCGATGGAGAAGGGCGGTTCTATAAATCCAAATAAATTAAATTAAATTAAATTAAATTTGTCCCATTTCATCCAAGAACTGCCTATCCAGAATTCCTGGTCATATGTTAGTTTACACTAATTTCACTGTATCTTACTTTATCTTATTTAAAGACAATGTGGTCCATTTCTTCAAATATCTTGCATACAGTGTAATCGCCTAGAAGAAATTATATCTGTGTGTCTGATCTGGTTGTAGAAATTACTAGTTATGATAATGAGAAATGGAAAACCATTGTGCCCACAAGTAGCTCTTTAGTTTAAACAAAGCAAAACATAGCAAAAAAAACCTGAAGCCAGTGTTACAAATTCCATCTCTCAGCATTACAGTGGGAATGGGAAACTATTATACTCAGACCTAGATTGATGCCATTGGTCAGATCTCTGTTACCATATATTCAATTTCAGAGTTTTTCTATTAGGCAAGCTCTTCGTAGGGGAACATCACAAAATATGGTTCAGAGTTACTCACTGCAAGCATCAAGCTCAGTGGTGTTCTAATAATACCCTTATTGGTAACTGAACAGAATAATGTAAAACTCATCAAAAACTTTATAAAGTTGGGCACCCACAAGAGCTGTTTTACATTGCTCTTGTGGGTTTCTGTTTCCATCATAAACAAAATTCTTTATGATATTATTATTTGGTCTAAGATTTCCATTACTTTATTATTTGTCTGTGGTTTACATTCACAAAAGACAACATAGTCAACACTGTGGAACTGCACTGTGGAACTCTCTGCTCTTTGGGCTAATGGATTGTGGAAAACATTGTGATGCAGTACTGTGTGTGAAATCTTCCATTTAAAATAGGTGAAATCTTTTATGAAACATAATGATACCACTTAAGGACACAGAGTCTTGCACTTATAGAAACTGGATCCATGTGCTCGCCCCAAAACTGCAGTAAAACGAGAAATTTAAGAACTTGCAAAGAGTAGTAATTAATTTGTCTGCAAAAGTGGTCACTGAGTTCAAGAAAAACATATCTCGAAGCTATAAAAGTATTTCCCTGAGCAATCATCAGTCTATTTCAGTATCCATTCCAGATGTGATGGATGCATCATGGGCAGTAGCCAATAATCTGTTTGCTCAGCTTCCTCTACGTTCTAAGTTGAATTCTTCCACAATTCCAAAAAAAACCACCCCAAAATCCCTTTTAAAGTCAATCAAATAATATAACTGGTGGACACTACAGTTTCTGACTGATTCATCATATGCCATCAAAATAATGTAATCTCTTAGCAACCAATACAGATGCATTTTTTTCCCCTCCAGGATAATCTAACCCAACTGGTCCTTCAGCTTTTCCAATGATGCACTCATTGTTATTGCAACCAAGCTCATTCATTTGACTGCTGGTCATTTTTCTCTTTTTCTTTCCTTCTGCCTTTCCCAGTATTGCAGAGCCCAATCTGAGTCTGTCACTGGGACAAGAGGTTTAGTCTTCTGAGTTTTCGGACTTGTGTTGGAGCCCATCCTCAGGGGACATCTTTCTAGCAGACTCTGAGAAGGTCCCTGAGGATGGGTTCCAGCATGAGTACAAAACAACTCCGACCTCAGAACAACTCCGGACCTTCGCTCCTTCCGCCGAAAGCTCAAAACTTATTTCTTCCAGCAGGTCGGCCTGGTCTAATCTATCTTTCCCACCTCCAGTCTGTATATTTAAATTCTTAATTGGGTTTTTAGGGGTTTTTAGTGTTTTAGGATTTTAAGTTTTAGCGCAGGGTTATAGTAGTTTAATCTGATTTTAGATATTTATATTGTTTTATGTTTTGTATGTTTTATAATCCCCTGTGCACCGCCCCGAGTCCCTTCGGGGAGAGGGAGCGGTATACAAATAAAATTTCATTCATTCAAAAGCTCGGAAGACTAAATCTCTGAACCCAGATTGGACCCCACACATTATCCTGGGACACATATATTCATCTTCATTCATTAAAAGTAGCCTTCAACTTATAACTTAACAACTCAATCCCCTCAATCACATTTGTAGACTGGATTTTAAATTGTTTTAATTGGATTTTAAATGGGTGAATAGTTTTAGGGAATTTTAGCACAGGGCATCTCGTATTTAATTGCATTTTAGCCTTAAGTCGTATTTATTATTGTTATGTTTTGTATTTTCTGTTTTAACTTCCTGTGCACCGCGCTGAGTCCCTTCGGGGAGATAGGCGCGGTTATACAAATTTAATAAAATAAAATAAATAAATAAATAAATAACTGTTTGAAGTTACAATAACACCGAACAAAGTGATTTATGATCTGTCCTCACACTTATGACCATCACAGTATCCTTCAAAATTCAGGCACAACCAGCTTATATTTATGATAGTTGCAGCATCCCTGGGTCCCATGACCATCATTTGTATTTCCAATAAGCAAAGTCAAGGGTGGGAGGGAGAGCTGGATTTGCTTGATGGCCACATTGTCACTTAATGACCGTGGCAAAAAGTCATAAAATCAGGCATAGCTCCCTTATCAGTTGTATCAGTTAGTGCCGAAAGTTATAGGCCCATTTGTGGTCATAAATACCTATGTAGACTGCTCAAGAGAACTACATTTTTTTTTTTTGCATAATGTGTCCAATGTATGATACTTTGAGTCTGGTGCCTCATATGAAAATTCTGGGATTGAGTCATTCAACAATCCATTTCTTTGTTTTCTTGATTATTTGTGATATTCTCAGGAGTTTTCTCCAACATTAAAATATTATTACCCTTTATATCCTGGTTTTCAAAGTCCTGCTTTCACTTCCATGGATTGTCACAGGGAAAAACTGTTACCAGTATATTGCTGATCTTTAAAGGTATAGAAACATCTCGGAGTATTTATACCTGTTACAAGGTTTTGCTATTCCAGATGTGATATTTGGCTTATTTCTTGATTTCTGTTTTTTTTTTTAAATAGTAGCTTGTCATTCCTAAAAGGTAGACTTTGATGAACGTCAAATGAAGTATTCACTGCGTCAAAATTTTCACTGTCAGGCTGATTGCTGTATCTCGTGTCACTAGTGTGGTCTTCTTTATATTTACCTTATCTTATTTTTTTCCACTATGCTCCTTGACTTTTATTATTAGAGCCTTGCAGATCAACAGTTATTGGTATCATCAGTGTAGCATAGACTAGTGATATTTCTTTCCCCAGTTTTAAATCAATTTGTACCAATAATTCAACACATAGATGAAAAAAGAAGAGTATACAGCCCTGTCTACCCCATTTGCCAAACTGGCGTTAGATTCTTTCATCTCATGTTCCATCTGGATAATGGCTTTCTGACCTGTATATAGGTTTTGCATGAGAATTATGAGTATTTCTTGTATTTCCATTTTTACAAGTACATTCTATAATGTGATGTTATCAACACAATCAAATGCCTTTTTAAAATAATCAATGAAGCACACGCTGACTTCTTTTTGGTATTCATTAGTATGCATCCCACTGGAAACAATTGGAGTGTTTTTGACTTTTGTTTTTTTCTTCTTCTCGTTTTGTTTCTCCTTCCATACAAGTAAGGAGCTGGGTGTTTATTTTCAGCCTTTATTCATATTTCAACCTATGACCACAAAGATCTAATCTTTATAGCCTTAATGTTCTCTGGGCTCCTTATTTGTGGTCAGTTTAGAGCACTGCATTTTCTTCTTTAGCTTAGGTGCAAGTTATCATATTACTGCTATCTGAGCAGTTCTGTAATTATCTCCTTCCACAATGAATGGTTGCATTTTATTTATTTTTAAATAATTTGTTTTTGTTTGTTTTACACATTGTCGTCTTGAAATAGTGAAATTTGATTTCAGTGAGGATAATATCTCTTCCGAAAGCATCCCAAAGGGAGAAAGAAAATGCAGAGGCTTCTCATCACTGCCTCTCTATGGTACAGTGCCAGGAGATGGCACTATCTAAATTATTTGAATTTTAGCATTGCTATTTTTTATTTACCAGAAATGTTAACATAAAGCGTGAGTGCCCTATTTATCTCTCATACTAGAGTTAGGTGGTAGACATCCAGGAGGTATTCCCTGGACAGTAACTGGGCCATGAGAAAATACTAAGAAAGGACCAGGAGAGGAGAATGAAGTTGTCATATTTATAAAAAGGGAAGTTGTAAGAAAAAAAAATCCAGTACATTCTTAAGATAATTGTAAAGTATTTGGTCATTGAATATACACTAAGCAAGAAAGAACACCGTGATGAATGATCAAATCTATATAAATAAAAATTTAAAATAGTTTGTGCAAAATCGCTAATCTCAGAAAGTACTGCACCGATCGCCACCAAATTTTCACACAATGTTGCTAAGAAAGGGATCATCAATCATACGTACATTTTGTGTGGCTGGTACACGTGTGTCATGTGCAAGCAGCACAAACGTAAAAGTTACGCACTTCTCAGATTTTCGCCTCCCTGTAGCTCCTCCCACCCGGCTGCTTCTGGTTACAAGTATTTGTGCAAACAGAAGGAAGGAAATCACTAGCTTTCATTTCTTTCTGTGGAAGGGTGTTGGTTTTGCAGGCATTCTTGCATTGCTGAGATAGCAGAGAGGATCTTCAGAGGGAGACAAAGTTTGGCAATGCATTGGACAATTTTGGTCCAATCAAATTCTACATTTGTCTGGAATCTCCAGTAATCTGGATTGGAATGTCCAGTAATCTAGGGAGGAAAAAATCAGCCGGCCTGGCAGAGATCTGAAGAGATGTTCTATTAGATCAGGAGTCTCCAACATTGGCAATTTAAAGACTTGTGGATTTCAATTCCCAGAGTTCTCATCACTGCCTCTCTACGGTACAATGCCAGAAGATGGCACTATCTAAATTATTTGAATTGTAGCATGGCTGTTTGTGAGTGCCCTATTTATCTCTCGTACTAGAGTCCAGATTACTGGAGATTCCAGACAAATGCAGAATTTGATTGGACCAAAACTGTCCAATATATGGCCAATCTTTGACTCCCTCTGAAGTTCCCCTAAGCATTGTAAGAATGCCTGCAAAACCAACATCCAGGAGGTATCCCCTGGAAGGTAACTGGGCCATGAGGAACTACTAAGAAAGAACCAGGAGAGGAAAATGAAGCTGTTATTTTTTATAAAAAGAGAAGTTGTAAGAAAAAAAATCCAATACATTCTTAAATAATTGTAAAGTATTTGGTCATGGAATATACACTAAGCAAGAAAGCACATAGTGACGAATGATCAAATATGTTATAAGAATGCATGCTACATATTGAGATTACAAACAAAGCTATGCATTTGTAGACCACTTTGGAAAAATTCTTGCTAACCTCCTATACCATTTGTGAGGATTTAATGCATTTTCATTAAAAAAAAAATATCTATCCACACTGAAAGGGATGTGGCACTTAACTGGCAATTCACCAACTTCCATAATATTCTTTGATTTTAGTTAAATTAAAATCTATAAATATTTCTTTGTTTTTAGATATTGGCAAGGCTTTTGAGACTGGCAAATTCAGGAAAGAACCACTTGGATTTCTGGAATTATCTTCATTACTAGTAGAGTAATGGATCTAGTAGGGTCTGTTGGATATATAAACAAATACTTGTGATTGAATATTTCTTTTGCAATTTGCTTCCATTTCCATATAAATGTCAAACATTGCTTAAAGGCGTATTGACAACTATAACAGTGTACAGATTTCCTGACAATATATATATATATATATATATATATATATATATATATATATATATATATATATATATATATATATATATATATATATATATATATATATATATATATATATATATATATATATATATATAATTGCACATGAAATTATTCAGTGAACTCTATCTTTGCTCTTCTAAAATGAACGGTAAAAATCAATTCAAAACATAATTACTGTAATGCCATGTGAAATAAAATAAATATACCTTAAGATTTATTCAACAGTTTTTAGTGATGGGCTGCAAATATAGACTGCAAATTTAGGATTTTAGCTTTTTAGCGCAGGGATAAATTGTTTAATTTGATTTTATATATTTATGATGTATTTATGTTGTACATTTTTAACTCCCCTGTGCACCGCCCCGAGTCCCTTCGGGGAGAGGGAGCAGTCTACAAATTAAATTTATTATTTATTATTATTATTATATTGCCTAGATATGCTTAAGTTTCTATTGAAACAGATCTCCCCCTTTATCCTGGCTAAAAACTAAGGGCAGGGAAGTATTTCAGACATTTAGAGATACAGCTAGAAGGTCATTATTGATTTTTTTGGAATGGCTTGCTTAATCCTGCAAAGTTCTCAGACGTTTATCATTCATTTTGATTGATAAGGTCATTATCAACATAGTACATCCTTAACTAGCAATATCAATAGCACTTAGACTTATATACTGCTTCATGGTGCAGCCCTCTCTAAGTGATTTACAGAGTCAGCATATTGCCTGCAACAATCTGGGTCCTCATTTTACCCACCTCAGAAGGATGGAAGGCTGAGTCAACCTTGAATGGGATCCCAGGAAATGGTTTACCCATCACTTTTTTCTTGCCATCTTATCTTTCTAAAATCCAGCACCTGAAGGCTGATCTCAGCCATCATGATGCCTTCAATCTAGTATTATCGAAGCCAATTGGAGAAAATTTAAAGAATGTTAGAAACAGCTATTTGGAGGAGGGGTATTTCAGTCTGATGATCTGACCAAGATCTTCATCCAGAGAGGGAACCCACTTAGGTTTACCCAAAGCTACTTTATACCTGGAGTTAGTCATATTACTTGAATATGGGTTCCTAGCAATTCTGTCATCAGCAAACTCTACCTGAAATGAAGGATAAATACTCCTCATTCAAAGAGATTGGTATGAATGGGGCCTAATTTGGCACACAAATGAGTCATTTTTTTAAGGGGATGACTATGTCTGCTGTGATTCAAGCCTGAATTATTTCCTCACTTCATGAGAGGGAGATATTGCCGTCTCAAAAAATGATTCTCCAAAAGGGCAGGGAGGATAAAAAAAAAAGAGCCGTATTTGTCAGGAGCAAGAGAGGGAATGATAAATTGAAGCTTTAAAAGAATATAGAAACCTTCCCCGGTTGAAAATTAGAAGGCAAACACTTCTCTCTGAATTCACTTGGGAACCATCTGCTATGATTTACCCAGGTGGAGCTACAGAATCCAAACTGGCAAAAGCCACCCTCATAACACTGTTCATCTTTTTCGAGGTAACCAAACATAAAGGTTAATAATGTTTCCTTCAAATTGTCCTGTATGAGGAATTTGTTCAAATGCTATGAAATATGTACTTCCTCAGTGAACCAATGTAACTTCCATCTGATTTGCATAATGCTGCTGGCTCTTTCAATAATGTAAGAAGGATTTATTCTGAAGGTTAAAATAACCTGCTCCACTGTAAATCACGTTGTTAAAGAGGGGATTGCAGGTTTTTAATCCTTTTCTATAAGAAGAACTTGAAGGAAAAGAAAGCCAAAGGGATGATAAGGGCACTATACATAATTACAGTCTATAATTTGATGAATTTTGTAAATAGTGGGCAATCTTTGATTGATGCTCTTTGACTTAATCCAATGGCCTATATCAAGAAGCCTGACTTCTATTCAGAGGTCATATATTTGTGGATATCCACAGACTGAAGTTTTGGCTTTTGCTAAAACAAAAAAAAAAGAAAGATGAGTTAAAAATCAAAGTTTAAATGAGGGAGTTAATGAAGATTGTAAGGATTTTGCTGAACTTTGTAAAAAAAAATCTCTCGTTCATACAGATAGACACCGAGTCTAATAACTAACAACGTACACAAAATATGCTTTCCTGTGATTAATGTCTAGAATTTCAGAAAATTTGAAATGTTTAACTGTGAGATCATGATTTATCATGATTTAAACAGTTTTATTAAGTTTGATACCATTAATGGGACGATACTGGTACCTACCTACCTACCTACCTACCTACCTACCTACCTACCTACCTACCTACCTACCACATTTTTCCCTCCCTCTCTCTGTCCCTATAGCTACCTACCTACCTACCTATTGTATTTCTCCTCGAATTTTATGGACAGAGTATTTTATGTCATAAAGGATGACATAATGCCTGTGCCCCACTGCTCTCTCTGTATCCATCTACCTATCTTTTTTACAATTTTTTTACATTTCCGTTGCATGTACCTGCCACAGGTGTGACATCTACACATATATATAGATTGTGATATATATCATTGGTGCCATATTTGAAAGGAACTTTGTGTGAAAATTTGGAAGCAATCGGTGCAGTACTTTCGGAGATTACCTGTTTTGAAGAAACTCATAGTTACATTTTATATATATATATATTATTATTATTATTATTATTATTATTATTATTATTATTATTATTATTATTATTATTATTATTATTATTATTATTATTATAAGTGAGAGAATATTTTCACAGCTCCTGTTATGAGGCCCTTTAAGGGAGGAGACAAGCTGTCTTCCTTCTCTGCCTTTCTACTCAACCCAGAGATCATCTAGACAGTAGTATCCCAGTAGAAGGAGTATGGCCAGCTGAAGAGGGCTAACAAGCCCGAAATGGATCCATCCTGGTCTCTTATTTATTAAATCAGCCCTTAAAAATCTAACATATTATTATAAATATATATATTATATATATAATTGTTTGGGACAATATGCTGACATTGTAAACTGCTCAGAGTGTCTTGTAAAGCACTATGTAATGGTATGTAGGTCTAAGTGCTATTTGTAAGTGGCAATGCTGTTCTGTTCTTTTGATTTTAGTCCATGTTTTGCAAATCAACTCCTATGGCAAATACACCTGAAGGTCCCCCTTTCAACCCTGGTGTTTTACTCCTGATTTAATCAGTTGTCTTAACAGGAAGATGAGATATTTTTAGAAAGCATGCTAATACTGAAGCATTCCTTTCAAATTCTGAAAAGCCTTGAAAAAGGGACAAGTAGAATGACCAAAGCAAGTTCCCTATTCTTCCACCCACCGATTTTTAAAAAAAAAATCTCTTGGGAAATACCCTGTTTCCCTGAAAATAAGCCCTCCTCGAAAATATTGCAATACAGCAGCAGCCATGAGGTGACCACCCTTGCTGCCTTCTGCACCTCAAAAATAATAAGACCTCTCCAAAAATAAGGCCAAGCACTTATTTCGGGGGTCAAACATGGTACCACAAAACATGCCCTGATTTTAAAACTTGTGGTTTGCACTGTTTCCCACAAGTAATACAACCTATTTTCAAGATCCTGTAATGTCCACGACATCTTTAAATGTTCTCTTTTTGTGGAGGGCAATTTTTATTTAAGTTGAGGTCCACTGAGGTAATGCTTTCCCCGACTCCCCTAAAACCTTCTGCACAGCCTATAGATTCTTGGCTTCACCTCTGAATTCCAGAGTTAACCTGCCACTATCATTTTGTAGTAAAGTCCTACATTAATTTTACTGTGACCCTTCTCCCAGTCTCCCTTTTTCTAAAGAACTGTTTAAAATACAGGGCAGGTTCAAAAGGTCACACATTTCCTTATTCCTTCCATTTAGCTAGATGCTCTGATTACAAGTATTTGTGCAAACAGAAGGAAGGAAATCACTAGCTTTCATTTCTTTCTGTGGAAGGGTGTAGGTTTGCAGGCATTCTTGCATTGCTGAGATAGCAGAGGCAGGCAAAGGTTGTCCATACATTGGAGAGTTTTGGTCCAACCAAATTTACATTTGTCTGGAATCTCCAGTAATCTGGGCTGGAATGTTCAGTAATCCAGAGAGTAAAAAAAACCAGCCGGGCTGGCAGAGATCTAAAGAGATGGTTCAATTAGATCAGGAGTCTCCAAACTTGGCAACTTTAACACTTGTGGATTTCAATTCCCAGAGCTCTGGGAGTTGAAGTCCACAAGACTTAAAATTGCCAAGGTTAGAGACCTCTGCATTAGATGTTATATCAAATCAGTCTTTTAAACTGAATCTTCAAATCATTTCTTGTATCATTTCATAGGGTTGGACTGGAATCAGGTGCTCTTAAATTGCTCTGGAGAGGTTCAGTGGTGATTATTTACTAAACTTTATGGCTTTGCCATTTCTTGAACATTATTACAGTCTTCTTTGATACATACATAATGCTAAGAGAGAATTCACTGCTGTAATTAACATATGTAATGCTGTAAATCAAGAGATAGGTTGGTCTAGTGCAGGGGTCTGCAAAGTTGGCTCTTTTAAGACTGGTGGACTTCAACTGGCTGGACTTCAAGCATGGCTTGCTGGGGAATTCTGGGAGTTGAAGTCCACCAGTCTTAAAAGAGCCAACTTTGCAGACCCCTGGTCTAGTGGTTAAGACTAGAAACCAGTTATAATCCTGCCTTAGGCATGAAAACCACTCACTCTTTGTCAGTCCACACTGCCAGATTTGGATAACTAGCTATTCATTCAATTCCTGTCGCAACAATGGATTTATACTTGATTTGAGTGAAGGAACAGACCCAGACCCAAACTCTATATCTCTAGTATATTGGCTTATTGCACTTTAATGCTAGTGTCAGGGTAGTGTCATGGTTGTGTTGCCTGGTATTCCCCATCCCCTTCAGTGAATGGCTGCTGCACTACACAACTATCTTCTCCAGTGGTCAGCAATTGCTTAAAAAAAGGAAAGAAAAAGAAACAAAAGACAAAACATAATATTGCCATTGATCCAGTGATGGCGCTTAAATCCATGAACTATCCTAGAAGCTCATGCTTCCTTCTGCCAACCCTTACATCTCCTAGTTTTGCTTTCTGGCCAGGCTGCATTGCATTGCACTGCATTTGGTTGGATTGCAAAACGTAACTCTCTTTCCTTTCACTTATTATTCTTTTTAGCAGCTTAAGTTGCAAGGCAGTAACATTATGGCTTCATTGCTAATTTAGCCAAGAAGCTGACTTATCAGGTCTTCTTCACTCCGAAGATTCCTTGGATTTACAAAAGAATGTAGGACTGAAAAGAGCTGGTTTTCTGTTGCCTTGGTAATTGCATGGATTATGATGGTATGGGGGAGGTGGAGGAAGAGGAAGAGGAGGAGGAGGAGAAGTAGAAGATGATCAGCAGGAGAAGGAGATGAAGATCAGGAGGAGGAGGAAGAGGAGGAGGAGGAAGAGGAGGAGGAAGAGGAGGAGGAAGATATGGTTCTCATGTGTACAAATTCTTGGGCAAGAAAAGACAAGAGAACAGACTAGTGATGAAGGAAGAATCCCTAAAAGACAGGTGTGTTGGACCAGTCCACCCATCAGCCACCCAGCAAGACTTGCCTTCTCTGAAAAGATGAAAGGAGGAGAAGGGAATGACTATTCAGGTCTTGTAGTGGATGTAGTCTGGGCAGAACACGGAGCCTATTTATGCTGCCAGTCCACTTGAATCCAGACTCAAATTTCTGAAATTGATTTATGAAACAGCCAGGAGCTTCATGGCAAACCTATAGCTTCGGTTATACGAGGGTTTGCACATAGTTACTTGAAATCATTCATGCATTTATCTGGGTAATAAAGAGTGGCCAGATCATCCTGCCTTGGATGATAGCTCTTGGAAACTGTTTTATCCATAAGGCTGTAATTTAAAGAAACAAATTACCCAAATTAAAAAGACTTTCCCAAGAGAAGGAAGAAAATAAAAATATCTAGGACTGATCAGAATGCATCCCAAAAGATATATCTGAATAAATGAACAATGTTCTTTACCTTTGACAGACAAATTTGACCTCAATACCTTTGACAAAGGAAGCAACCCACCCCTCCTCAAGCTCTGAAGCAGCAAAGAATCTGTGCTACGTTTGGCTTGGCTTCACCCCCTTTTCTCACAAGGCAGCCAATTGAAGCAGATTGACCCCATTGAACTTTTCAGTATTTAGGCCAGTGGTGGGTTTCAACATTTTTTAGAACCTCTTCTGTAGGTGTGGCCTGCTTTGGGGGAGTGGCTTGCTGGCCATGTGACTGTGTGGGAGTGGCTTGGCAGTCATATGACTGGTTGGGCATGGCCAACGTGTAAAATGTGGTGAAACTCACTTGATAATGCTCTTGCTTAGCAACCAAAATGTTGGCTCAGGAACTCTGGCATTTGCAGCATGCAAGTCTTAAAGCTGTCAAGTTACAAGATCCTTGCACTCCTAAACCTTTAGAAAAATACACCCCAGGGATGTTCAAACTTGACAGGTTTAAGACTTGTGGACTTCAACTCTCAGAATTCCTCCTCTGGCTCTTATTTTATTTTTTTTATTTTTTTTATTAAATTTATACCCCGCCCTTCTCCAAACGGACCCAGGGCGGCACACAGGGATGTTAAAACACATATAAAACATATAAAATTTTTAAAAAAACTTATTCTAATAGACCCTGCGCTAAAAACCGAATTTAAAAAACCCAAATTTAAAACTATCTAAGAGTCAGTAATGGGGGCTATGCTAGGCCGGCTAGATGGAATAGGTGTGTCTTCAGACACTTGCGGAAGAGGCGGAGGTCAGAGATGGCGCGGAGTTCAGGGGGTAGGTCGTTCCAAAGGGAAGGGCCCGCCACAGAGAAGGCTCTTCCCCTGGGTGTCGCCAGTCGGCATTGTCCAGCCGACGGCACCCTGAGGAGGCCCTCTCTGTGGGAGCGTATCGGTCTGAGGGATGTATGGGGCAGGAGGCGGTCTCGCATATAACTAGGCCTCGAGCCATGGAGCGCTTTAAAGATGGTCGTTAAAACCTTGAAGCGCACCCGAAAGACCACAGGGAGCCAGTGCAGCTCGCGCAGGATAGGTGTTATGTGGGAGTGTCTAGGCGCTCCCGTAATCACCCGCGCGGCTGCGTTCTGGACTAGCTGCAGCTTTCGGGTGCACCTCAAGGGGAGCCCCATGTAGAGAGCATTACAGTAGTCAAGTCGAGAGGTGACGAGTGCTTGAGTGACTGTGCGTAAGGCACCCCGGTCCAGTAAGGGGCGCAATTGGCGCATCAGGCGTACCTGATGGAATGCCCCCCTGGCCACGGCTGCCACATGATCTTCCATAGACAGCCGGGAATCCAGGAGGACACCCAAATTGCGCGCCCTCTCCACGGGGCACCCCGGTGTTTCGCCCCCAATGGCCAGAGTTGGAATAATCTGGCTGAACCGGGGCGCCGGAAGCCACAGCCACTCAGTCTTGGATGAGTTGAGCCTGAGTTTGTTACCACCCATCCAGATCCGTACGGCCTCCAAACACCGGGACATAACCTCGACGGCATCGTTGGGGTGGTCTGGGGTGGATATGTACAACTGAGTATCATCAGCGTACAGATGATATCCCACCCCAAAACCACGGATGATCTCACCCAGCGGCTTCATATATGTGTTGAACAGTAAGGGCGAGAGGACCGACCCCTGAGGAACCCCACATATGAGGGCCCTCGAGGCCGACCTCTGCCCCCCTGCCAACACATATTGCGACCGACCAGAGAGGTAGGATGAGAACCACCGCAGAACGGTGCCTCCCAACCCCAACCTCCCCAGTCGGTGCAATAGGATACCATGGTCGATGGTATCAAAAGCCGCTGAGAGGTCTAATAGGACTAGGATAGAGGAATATCCTCTATCCCGTGCCCTCCAGAGATCATCAACCAACGCGACCAATGCCGTCTCGGTGCTGTGCCCGGGTCGGAAGCCGGACTGGCGCGGGTCTAGATAATCAACTTCCTCCAAGTGTCGCGGAAACTGTTGAGCCACCACACTCTCAACAACCTTCACTAAAAAGTGGAGGTTGGAGACGGGACGATAGTTCTCTAATAATGCTGGATCCAGGGACGGCTTCTTGAGGAGGGGCCTCACCACCGCCTCTTTCAGGACGGCAGGCAAGGACCCCTCACTCAAAGATGCGTTGACAATGCCCTGGAGCCAGCCTCGTGTCGTCTCCCAGGATGCCAGTACAAGCCAGGAGGGACACGGGTCCAATAAACATGTGGTAGCCCTAAGTCTCTTTGACAGCTTGTCCATATCCTCGGTGGTAACAAAATCAAACTCCTCCCAGGATGGTGTCACAAGAACAGCCTCGGCCTGCTCGACTGGACCACTGTCGATGGAGGGTAGCTCGTTCCGAATCCGAGTGATTTTCTCCTGCAGATAAATCCCAAATTCCTCTGCTCGACCCTGTAAAGGGGCTTCCCGCGGCCTCTGTTGAAGGAGGGAGCGGGTCACCCCAAACAGGGCGGCAGGGCGGTTATCTGCGGATGCAATAAGAGTGGCACAATACTCACGTTTGGCCACTTTTATCGCCACTAAGTAAGTCCTAATATGGTCTCTCACTAGTGTTTGGTCGGCTTCGGAGTGAGAAGATCTCCATCTGCTCTCTAGGCATCTCTTGTGGCGCTTCATCTCCCTAAGCCCCTCGGTAAACCAAGGAGCCCAGGTGGTTCGACGCCGCAAGAGAGGCCGCAAGGGCGCAACTCGGTCCAAGGCCCCCGTGGCCGCACTTAACCATGCAGCCACTAGGTCCTCAGTCGAGTCACGGGGCAAGTCCACAGGAATTGGCCCAAGCTCCCTCTGGAACCTTATCGGGTCCATCAGGAGCCTGGGGCGGAACCATATAGGAATGTCTTCATCTTGATGATGTGCAGATGGGTGGGGGAGGGAGCTGGAACCAGTTCTAAACGGCACTGTAGATTTGTGGAACCTCTTCTATAGAACTGGCAGGAACCCACTCTGATTTAGGCCATGGTTATAAAGTGATCAGAGACAACAATGGCAACAGGAAGAATTCGTGGATGAAAGTTTTGGATTGTGACTGTTTATTAAACTGCTACTGGGTTTGATTTAGTTATAACTCTCCTACCTCCATCCCAATTGCCTGCTTTCTCAGCAGGTCTAAGAATCGTATAGGTCTGAGGTTGGTAAGTGCTTCAAAATGACATCCTTGGGTTGATGAGGACTATGTATGTATTTACACATATGGAAACATACACACATACATACATTCAATCCAGCACCTGCTGGTTCACACCGGTTCAGGCGAACCGGTAGCAGTGGTGGCACAAGGCTCCACCCACCCATACATCATCACGGACCTTCTGCGTGTGCCCTCCCACTACTGAACCAGTAGTGAAGATAAGAGGATACCATTACTGAGTCAATCAATCAATCAATCAATCAATCAATCAATCAATCAATCATTTTTGACCTTATCAACCAAAAGAATGAAGCCCTCAAGAGCTAAACATCAACCCTTATAATACCTTTATCGTCCTTCATCAACAGATTAGCTCTGGCAAAAAGAAAACATTAGATTTATAGCTTATCTAATGCGGCTGAACTTTCCTATTTATTCAATTTTAAACAACTACAAATATTGAACTACGCACTTTTAAGGACACCCTTTCTATTATACATTTTCCACCTCTGTACTTAAATTGGATAGTTAAAGATGTACATTCTGAACAACTTTAGTAAAATCTACTCTTATAAATGTTATTTTTTATCCATAATGGCTGCATTTTTCTTTTCTTTCCTTTTTCCACATTAATCCCATGGTAAAGATATCAGGCTTCAGTTCAGTTTGTGTCACTATCTAATATGCTTTTCATATTTGCTTTCTCATTACAGTAAAAGGCATCCTCTCTTATTTTATGGTTTGATATTTTTTTCCAGTAGACTGTTTGATTTGCAGTTGGCAAGAGCCAACTAAAATACCAGCTTTCCAGTGAAAAAGATCTGGTACTAAATCTTAGTAATTAAAGTTGATCTCAGGTATTTAACTTAGGTTGTCCTTATGTATAAAACAGAATTTGTCTCTTGCTTCCTAAAGTGATTTATGATGGGCTGATCTGGAATACACTTACAGTAAGTGACAACATTCCTTTAATAGAAAAAAAACCCCTAAAGTAATATACTGGTATAAGGTTATTTGAGGTACAATTCCTCATTCAAGAATGGTACATCTAAAGCAGGCACCTGGGTCCTTTCTTCTCATAAAAATGTTTCTGCAATCTGTGAATATAATTTGCTTCACATATGTTTTGCTGGGAGCAAATTTTTAAATTCATCTGATGGAACAATCTATTAGATCTCTATAAATCAGTTGCCAGCCATTTTCAAAATTCTGCGAAGGTGTCTGGAAAAAATGGGATTTCCTCACAGGTATGTTGTGCTAATTTATTTATGGAATTCTTATTTTTATGATCTTTCCTTATTTCTTTTTTTTCTGTAGATTTTGTGCACGTTTTAACAGACTTTAAGGTAACTATGTAATTTATTATAATCAAATAGGATGCAGAGATAAAAATATACAATTCTGAAGGAGAGGTTTTATAGAATACTAAATCAATTAATTGATCAATCAAAGTCTAAAGTTATATAGGGTTGCTTAAAAGTTTGTGAAACCTGACTTTTCAAAATGTATACATAAATATGAACTAAAGCATTTCTGTTCCCCACATGTCCTAAAAACTAGCTAAAGGGAACCAGTGGAGGGTTTCAAATTTTTTTAGAGCCTCTTCTGTAGGTGTGGCCTGCTTTGTGGGAGTGGCTTGTTGGCCATGTGTCTGGGTGGGAGTGGCCTGGCAGTCATGTGACTGGGTGGGCATGGCCAACTTGTAAAATGTGGTGAAACTCACTTAACAACACTCTTGCTTAATAACCAAAATGTTGTCTCAGAAACTCTGGCATTTGAAGCACGTAAGTCTTAAAGCTGTCAAGTTACAAGATCCTTGCACCCCTAACCCTTTAGGAAAAAACAACAACCCAGGGTGTTCAAACTTGACAGCTTGTGGTCTTCAATCAACTCAAAGAATTCCTCCTCTCACTCTTAATCTTGATGATATGTGGACAGGCGGGGGGAGGGAGCTGGAACCGTTTCTAAATGGCACTGTAGACTTGTGGAACCTCCTCTATAGAAGAGGTTAGAACTGGCAGGAACCCACCCCTGAAGGGAACTCAACTAAACCAAAGAGCCAACAATACGATACTTATCAATTGAGCCACTGAGAAAAATAGCAGTAGCACTTATATACTGCCTCATTGTGCTGCCTCTCTAAGTGGTCAGCATATTGCCCCAACAATCTGAGTCCTCATTTTACCAACCTCAAAAGGATGGAAGGTTGAGTCAACCTTGAGCCCCACCAGGTTCAAACTCCAGGCTGTGGTCAGAGTTAGCCTGCAATACTGCACTTTAACCACTGTGCCCCTACAGCTACAAAAGGATCCTACAAAAGGATCCAAAGGTATTCTCCAGAGGAGAAGTGGGTACAAGTGACCAAGTGATATGATGCCAACTTTGCCCCTTACATAGGCAATGCAACAATCTAACTATGAAAGGGCAAAGCTTGCACCATGATATTAGAATGTATGAGTCATAATATTGGAGTCATTCTGGTTAGGAACAAATTCCTAAAAGTGATCTATAGACTCCTGAATGGATTTCACATGGCAGCTCGGCCTTGATGAAACCCCAAACGAACTCTTAATTTCTGTGGTGAGACTAACCAAGTACCCTGACATATGGAGCCCTTTCATATGCTGATGAGAAACCACTGATTATGTCTGCAGTGGAGGTCGTTGAGTGGGAACAGTGGTTTGGGTCAATGATGTCATCAATCCTGAAATGTGTCAGTTGGTTATACATTCAAACTGATGCTTAAGGAAGTGGCTGAGTCTCAAGAATCGGCCTTTATATTTAAGGAAGTAATCTGCCCAGTGGACAGAGAGTCCGGCTTCCCTTAGAGACTGCCTGTTTGAGGATGAATCTGCCTATGAACCTGCTGTCGTGTCATGATTATGAGAAATCTGATGGATTGACTGTCATGGAGTCTATGAGTTTCATTCTTCTTTCAATTTGTCTGTGTGGTAAAGATGACTGTGAGCAGATGCTTATATGGGGGTTGGGTAGATTGTAAAATTCACCTGACTTTTCTGTTCACATAATAAGGCAGTATTCCCATCCATGAATTTTTAAAACCACTGCACTCAAGTGAAAGGACCTTACCCTCAATCCAGGGGTGAAACTCAGTAGGTTCTGACAAGGTTCTGGAGAACCAGTAGCGGAAATTTTGAGTAGTTTGGAGAACAGGCAAATACCACCTATGGCTGGCTCCAGAGTGGGGTGGGAATGGAGATTTTGCAGCATCCTTCCCCCCAGGAGTGGAGAGGGAATGGGGATTTTGCAGGATCCTTGTCTGCCACGCCCACCAAGCCACGCCCACCAATTTTTTGAATTTCACCGCTGCCTCAATCCCTTTTGCCATTCTTGCTATTGATCATTCAACTCTGCCATTAAACATGGAGGCCAATATATGAATATTGCCTTTTCTCATCAAAGCAAAACTTCATCCACTTCCTCTGTAGTTGTGAAGAGCAAGGCAGTTCACTTCCTGCCTTGTTCTTGGTCCTTAAAAAACTAGTTGGAGACTTTCTTTGCTAAGGAAGATGTTCCCTTCTAATTTGGACTTGGGACCAAATGTGTTAGTAAGTTCCCCACCCCCAAAGCGGCTTTTTCCAAAAGGGAACTGGACTTCCTTGATTTTTTTTTCTTTGAAAATGTTTTGTTTCCCATCCAAGAAGCTTCTTCAGAACCGAAGAGACATTTTCAAAGAAAGCAACAACAAGAAACTCCAGTTGCTTTTTGGAAAAAGCATCTTTGGGACAACCATGACTTGGAGGATTGAGAATCTCCATAGACATTTTGCCTGGTGGCTTGTATTACCTGTTAGTTTTATAGGCCTTTCATCTCTTCAAGGCCATCAGCAAGTAAATAAAATAAATAACTTTTGATATATTTTAATTTCAATAATAATTCATTTAATAATAATTGTTTTATATTTTTTATAATGTTTGCATTTATGCAATTGGGTTTTTTTTGTATTCTGCACAGAGTAACTTCCTATGAGATGAATGGGTATATAAACCTGATAAATAAATAAATCTATATAAATAAAAATGTAACAAGAGTTTGTTCAAAACCGCTAATCTCCAAAAGTACTGCACCGATCGCTTCCAAATTTTCACACAACGTTCCTTTCAAGTACGGCACCAATGATATATATAGATTGTGTAGATGTCACACCTGTGCCAGGTACACACAATGAAAATGTAAACAATTGTAAAAAAAGGTAGGTAGATGGATACAGAGAGAGCAGTGGGCCACAGGTATTATGTCATCCTTTATGACATAAAATACTCTGAGGGAGAAATACAGTAGGTAGGTAGGTATGTAGAGGGATAGAGAGAGGGAGAAATATGGTAGGTAGGTAGGTAGGTAGGTAGGTAGGTAGGTAGAGGGATAGAGAGAGGGAGAAATACAGTAGGTAGGGAGGGAGGGAGAGGGATAGAGAGGGAGAGGGAGAAATACAGTAGGTAGGTAGGTAAGTAGGTAGGTAGGTAGAGGGATAGAGAGAGGGAGAAATACAGTAGGTAGGTAGGTAGGTAGGAAGAGGGATAGAGAGGGAAAGGGAGAAATACAGTAGGTATAGAGAGAGAGATTGTGAAGACGTCACACCTGTGCCAGGTACATGCAATGGAAATGTAAAAAATTGTAAAATAGTAGGTAGATGGATACAGAGAGAGCAGTGGGCCACAGGTATTATGTCATCCTTTATGACATAAAATACTCTGTCCATAAGATTCGAGGAGAAATACAGAAGGTAGATAGGTAGGCAGCTATAGGAATAGAGAGAGGGAGGGAGAAATGTGGTAGGTAGGTAGGTAGGTAGAGGGATAGAGAGAGGGAGAAATACAGTAGGTACGTAGGTAGAGGGAGAGAAAGAGGGAGAAATACAGTAGGTAGGTAGGTTGGGGGTTATATGGTGGTTGTGTGTACGTGTTTGTGTGTGCAGGTGTAGATCTACACACAGATTGGTTGGCCATTTAACCAGACTGGGCCACAGCAATGCATGGCCAGGAACGGCTAGTAACTAAATAAAAATGCATAAAACCATAAAATATTGCTGCAGTTGTTCCTGATATGTTGAGATTTTGTATACATCTTCTAAAGTATTTTGTTTCTCAAAAAAGGTAAATGATTATGCTTTAATTATTTGGATAACATTTTAAACTTATAACAACTATATCATTGTTTGCATTACGTTTCAGTAGGTAGCTTCTTTTAAGATAGATTTTCTTACTGAGAAAAGAAGAATACAAGGCCAAATTGGTTGGAATGGGACAACTTGTGGCCATCTCACCACAGACAACTTGCCATGGCCATTTTGCCACAGCCAACCCGCCACAACCATCTCACTGTGGCCAACTCACCGCAGGACAGCTTGCCACAGTCAATTTGCTGCAGGACAACACACAGGATAATTCAGCGCCATAAATGCTATCCGCTACTGGTTTTTTGACATTATCCGCCTTGATGAAAATGGAACCCATCTTTCACAGCACCAGCTTACTTGATCTGAGCAGAGTTTAATTTGAAATGAGGGCAGACTATGTGTACACGAAGCATTGGCTTTAGTGCATAAATTTAGCCATGACAAGGAAGCATTTTCTCCAGCTGAGAAAAATAATTAAACCTTGGGTATTTGCTGCATCTCGATTGCGGTTGAAATATAGATATCTGTAGTCAGCACCAAAAGTTTCAACAATTTTAAGGTTATAAAGAACACACAAGTTCACCAGACAACTATTTTGCTTTCACGTTTGCCTGGCTTTTAATTATGGCACACACCATGAAGCATTCTGAATTCGGCATCTCTAAGACACGGGGGTTGGGGGCGCGAGGAGTTTCATGGTCTGTCTCTTTGCAGAAGGCTTGTTATGCTTTGCACAGAAGACCAAAGCATTCTAGCTTATTTGGATAAAACGTGTCTTATCGGTCTCTAACCTGCAGGGCTATGTTAAATAAGAAGAAACAACCTTTTAGTCATAATGAAAACTGTCTGATAAAACATGCCCTCTGCAAAAATTACAAAATGAATACAACCCAGTAGGGGTCTAATGCTTGATTAAAATGTGCAAAAGACAATTTCCTACATGAAAAATTAAACCCTGGTCCTTGGTTCTTGTAGTAAAAGCTGAATTCATAAATACAGCTAAAATCCATCTGGGAAATTGAAAAAATAACAACAACTTGGATCAAAGCATGCCCATGCTCGGAGGGAGGGAAGAAACGGTAAGCAATTGAACACCTTACTTAGCACAGTAAACAAGTGTTATGTAAGATCTTCTGCTGTAGAGAATCTTATCTCTAGCAGTTGGTATTAATGTTAGGTTATCCCACTGAGCAGGCAACATTGATTTATCTTGTTAGATCCTCTTTGAGAGCACTGAGATCAAGGCATTCCTATTGGTTTTAACTGAGATGGGTTCAATTCAATTATTTAATTATTTTGTGGATTTTTTATTTTATCTTCTATTCCATTCTTTCGGCATTCTAGTAACTCGCAGAAATTTACATATGAAGACTTCAAAAGACTACTAAAGTTATTTCCTTTTGTCTGTCGCCTACACTATTAATGTGTGATGTGTGGATTTATACTGATAAAATATTGTAACTTGTTGACATGGACACATGGTGTGTGTGTGTGTGTGTGTGTGTGAATGAGAGAGAGAGTCAGTCTTTCTGAATGAATTACCAAATCTACATTTCTAAAAGCTGGCCTACTCAGTTTCTGCTTGGGGCAGGAAAATTGGGTTTGGTTTCTGAATACACTGGTGCAATCTTTCTTAATGGGCACAAAATATCTGCTGTGGGCTATTAAGAAAGACTTGGGGACTGCTTCCTGCCTCTAAAAATATGTTTCTCTATTTCTCATTTAGGGAAATATAATATTCTGCCTTTTTAAATATTCCTCAAAATATTTCATTCTTCTAGGGAGAGGGGACTTCCCACACCTGTAATTTACAATCTCTATGGAACTGAGTTTAGGCTGACCCTCTGTATTTTCCCCCTGGCCAAATTCCAATTGTTAAGAATTCTGTGGCAGATGTTGCAACAGATGTGGCATTGTGAGAAAATTGTTAATTGTTTCCAATTTAAAAAGAAGAAATAATTAAATGTCTAGCTTTCTTCTTTGAATGGAATAGAAAAATGTGGGTCCCCCACTCCACTTTAACTAGATCTGGGGTCAGATGAAATAGGCAGATTGATTTATCCCTAAGGACAGCTAACTTGCATCAGCCTTCTGCAATTTTGTTATTGTACAACAAAATGGTATTCCAATATTGAAAACGCATTTTTTTTCTTGCTGAATCCTGGTCCAGTTAAGGTCCTCATTTTAATTTTAATTAGATCAACCACAGATTGGTGGGATTCTACAAAAGTAACAATGGTGCAATGAAATGATATAGCTAGCCTTAAACTTATAGTTTAGCAACAAACATACTTGGGGTTGGCTGCAAATATATGGTTTGTGATTTGTCTAAAGAATGTTATTTCACTGTAGTCAGCATGGTTATTGTTGCCAGGGTTTTGTTAAAATTATCTGACTTGGATGGAAAGATTCTGAGCCACTGCTCAACCAGCAGTCCCAGAGGGATGAATCGAAAGAATTTTTCTAGATTTCTTTCCTCTGTAGCTCCCAGCTGAATCCAGACCACTTCTGACTCTAATCCTTCCATTGTGGGCTTCTCCTGCCACATCTAATTTGGTCAAGTTCTCTTTTTAGAAAGTTACTCTCTGATAAACAGAGGGAAAGATAGATGCAATCCTAAACCTATTTGCCTCAAATATGTTTTCCATCTTGCTTTGGTTTGGGAAGAATAAATATCAAACCATCTCTAGATAAGCTGCCTTTAAGCTGCCTTCAAACATTGATTGTTCTGATGGCTTTTAAGTTGAATGTAGTAAATCATTATAATTTGCATAGGAGCAGTGGTGGGATTCAAATAATTTAATAACCGGTTCTCTGCCCTAATGATTTCTTCCAACAGCCAGTTCACCAAACTGCTCAGAAAGGTAACAATTGGTTCTCCCGAAGTGGTGCGAACTGGCTGAATCCCACTATTTATAGGAGGCTCTGCCCATGTATGAATAAGCTCTCTTACTTGGCAGTGTTAGAAACTGCAGCTTCATAGAGCAGAGAAGAAAAGGGAAGACTGCAAGAAAATGCTTTTAGAAACATAATTTTGATGAAATCATCTTGGAAACTGAATGGAATGAATAATGAAAAAGTTCATTATTAGTTTAGCGTTAGTTCAATGTTGGTTTAATAGCAACACATTTTACAAAATAAGGTACTGGGTATAAACATTCCACAGACTCAAGCTATTTAGAACTGGGGAGAAATTTCCTGACAGTTAGAACAATCAGTGGAACAGCTTGCCCCCAGAAGTTGTGAATGCCCCAACACTGGAAGTCTTTAAGAAGATGTTGGGTAGCCATTTCTCTGAAATGGTATAAGGTTCCTGCCTAGACAGGGGGTTGGACTAGAAGACCTCCAAGGTCCCTTCCAACTCTGCTATTGTATTATTGTATTATTATTCTAGGAGCTATAGCCTATACATCTACGATTCTGTGAAACCTTGATATGCAATTGCAGTGTGGCAAATGGCAAAGTCCTCCTTTCCTGGGAAGGACCCCCTGGTCATGATTTCTGAATGCCAAATGACAGAGGCTGAAGGGATTAGACAGGACATTGCTCTATCACAACCAGCCTGCCTTCCATTGAGGACTTGTATACTGACAAACCAGAAAGAGAGCTGAGGAAATACCTACAGATCTCTCACATCCTGGGAATAATCTATTTCAACTTCTCCCCCCAGGATGCTGCTAGAGGGCATTGCATGCCAAAACAACTGGATACAATCTTCCCCGCCCCCCAGTGCTATCACTCTGGTGAATACTTATTTCCCACTGCACTGTCTCATTTCACTTTTTTTCTTATCTTTCCTACTCTATTCTCCTATTGGTTGCTTATGATTTATCAATTGTTGTTTGTAACTTATGATTAATGATTGTAACTATGATTTATGATCTATGACCTATTACTTATTGTTTATATGAATACTGCGAGTTTACGCATTGGAGAGAAACTCCTTGTATGTCCAATCATACTTGGCCAATAAAGAATTCTATTCTATTCTATTCTATTCTATTCTATTCTATTCTATTCTATTCTATTCTATTCTAGTCCAGTCCAGTCCAGTCCAGTCCAGTCCAGTCCAGTCTATCCCATCCCATCCCATCCCATCCCATCCTCACAGAAAAGTGATAGAATTCTTGGCAAGGTGTTGGCAGAGACAAATCAGAAATGAAAAAATGGAATCACTTGGTATTGGAGATGGGCTTTAGATAGTGAGCAGGTAGGTGATGGAGCTGGCAGGGATAGCTAGCTAGCATAGAGATCATGCTAGTCAGCCATCTGAGAATCCATGCCTAGTGGTAGAATTAGAAAATAGCCAGGCAGAAAAGGCAGAACTAGTTCAGTAGTAAAGTAAAATCCTAGTTAAATGTTTAAGCAAAGCAGATGTAAGTATAGGCTTGTGATGGGCTGTCTGGCAGAGGTTGGCATGGAGAAAATGGCATTTAAAGATTTGCTGCCTCTGATTAAAAACAATACATGTTTGAACCCTGCTGATAAGTGTTTGCTGGAACCCATGCATTTACCATGAAGACGTTCAAACAGCCCCGGGCAAAGGGATTCAGAAAACAAAAACAAAGCTGAACTTGTCAACACATTTAGCCAACTGAGAACTGAGAAAGCAAATGAAGCCTAAAGCCTTTGTAGCTTTGCATTTGAGGGAAAAAAATCTTGGAAATAATTATTTGCAGCTAATGCCAGTTGTACACCGGATCTTAATTGTAAAGCAATATGAATGTGGATACAATAGTTTCATGGTGAATAACCCTGTATTCCTTACTCCTACATCTAAGGTATTATCTTAAAAAAAAATCTTAGAGACCTTAAAACCTCAGATCTTTGCTGAGAGCTTGAAAATTGCCCCAAGCAAAAGGTTGATCTAAGCCCCAATACTTGGCTTGATCCATCCTTGTAATGAGATATTGCTTCTTTGATTAAGCCTACAGGCTCAATGAATAAGGGAGGGAGTTGCTTTGAGCAGATGCATTGTACAAAATCCAGTTTATTTACACCCACTCACCCACAGCCCCCCCCCCCACACACACACCAGCAGCAAGAACACTTGAAACAGGGTAGGGAAGGGCAATCTTTGTGGAAGTCCAGTTTAGGCATTCCCAATTCATCTTCCAGAGGCTCACTGATTCCATCAGCTCAGATTCCAGTAACATTGGATAAGTGGCCACAATCTCACCTTCTTTGTTGAACATGATCTCATGCTGAACACTTCTTGGTAGGCATGAATGCTGTTTCTAGGCAATGAATTGAGGCAAAAGGTAAAGGAAAACGTTTCCCCTGTCCAGTTATGTCTCACTTTAGGAGGTGGTGCTCATCTCCATTTTGGAGCTGAGGGAGCCACTATTGTTTGAAGATGCTTCTGTGGTAATGTGGCCATCATGACTCCATGCCGATGTGTACGGAACTCTGCTATTTCCCACCAGAGTGATAGCTATTTATCTACTTGCATGTTCATGCTTTTGAACTGATAAGTGGGCAGGAGGTGGGGCAAGGAATGAGAGCTCACCCTGTCACGTGATATTTGGGTCTCCAACTGCCGACCTTCCGGATGACAAAGCCGGTGTCTTAATCACACTGCATGAATTGAATTGAGACCCACCTTTCTTTGAGAAATTCTGAATCCGAATTTGGCTAAATACACTATATATATCCAGATATTAAACTACTCTTCCAAATCCTCCAGATACAAACCCGTAGATGTCTTTTTTTTGCTCCCACTAAATCATTTAAAATTAGGGACAGTTGGTATGTGCGATCTCAATATTGTACCGTCAGCAAGCTGGTTGCCAGTAGCTTTCTCCGTTCAGTTTAAATTGCTGGATTTTATCCTAAACGGTAAACAGTTTGAACACAAGTTACATGACAGACTGCCTTTGTTTGCACCACCCTGCTTGCATAGAGGCTCTTTTTATTTACTCATCACCACAGTCTGTGAGTTGGGAGATTATAAGGGAGAGAACCTTTTCAATAATAACCTTATTTCTCTGGACTGAGCTTTCATCCCAATCCTACAGTGCAGGTCATGGAAGGTCTCTGAAAATTCATTTATTTTTCTTAGCCTTTTCCTGAAGTGTATTTTTGGGTACTGGTTTTATTCAGATTTGCTGTGCTGGCACCGCCTTTAAGACAGCCTAAAATTATGCACATGGAAATGTCTAATTTTCAAACGGATGTAGGCAGAGGATATAAAAAAACACCCCCCAAAGTTATGAAAGTTAGCAACTAAATAAAATCTAGTAAGTTTTTTGTTTTTTCCCTCCTCATTATTTTTAAAGTAATGATTTCTAAAGAAATACAATTTTATTTCCTGATTTCCAGTTGAAGGAGTCCTTGTCCGATAATTATATTTGATCAGGGAGTTCGGCTTGTCTTTGAAGAGGTTCCTGGAGGAAAGCCATACACGTTTAGAGATGTGATTTGTTTTTTTTTTTACTTCTTCAAGTTCCTCCATATTTGCCATTCAATGTCATTTTTCATTGTATTATTTAATGTATTATAATTTTCTCACCAATTCCATAAATTCCTGGACATTTAGTTCAAGTAGTTTAGTTTAATTAAATATTTTGTAATCAAGCCAAAACTTTGAAAGGTTTGTTTTATGTCTTTTTGAATATTTAAACTACTGTTTTATGAATGAAAAAAATGGTCATTTATGCCTTTAAAAAATTTTAAATTCCGTTTTCGCTTTGAAGGTACATAATTTGAGACAAGGTGTTTATGGATATTACATACAATGATTCCTATTAGCAGCTTATATGCAATAAGCACACAAGTTATTGGATTAAAACAATTAGGTGTATCTTTGGTTTTGTATTTCATATTCAGAAATATTCACTGTGTAGTGAGACAGTGATCTATGAAAGCTTGCTGAAATGTTTGATTAAAATGATTTGTGAGATGAGAATATAGAATGGAAAGATGTTGGAGTCAAATTCCATGAATGTTATTACATCGCTTAGGTTTTGCTCTTTTTTTATATAATAATATCCATGTGACCATTTTGGTTGTGTTTTATTTAGTTATCCCAAAACTTTTTCCAAATTCTAATATTCATTCCTTATTTTCTGAGGATTCAATTAGTTTTGGGCTTTCAGTAACATATTGAAAAAAAAACATTGTTTATCTGAAATAGCTTATTTTGTTCAATTTGCTTAAGCCTACTTTCATCATTTATTTTCTTTTAGAAGTTTACAATACTCTTTAATTCTTCCATGACATTCTCAGTCATTTTGCTATCCAGATTGGATTGCTTTCGCACACCTGACTTGATTTTCTCATTTTTAAAGTTTTATTGGTTTGAATTTGTATATTGCTAAAAAAACCTTTTTCAAAATTGATTTCTTTTATTTTCCAATCTGGCATCTGATATTTAATTTAGTGATCTGTTTTCAATTTATTACCCAGTTCTGTCATTTTTACTACTATGAGACTCCACATGAGATGGTTCACCTGCAATAATTTTTTGTCTTAATTGATTGGGCAACCATATTTGCATTACTGTGTACCAAATTTTATTTAATCCTTTTCTTCTGATTTCAAGGGAGATAAAAATATTTTCCAAAACCTCTTTTCTTAATTGGCAGCTTACAGATAAATATTTATGTACCAAGAAAGGAGAATATGATGGTGATTTGTTTTACAGCACGATTTTGTTTTTCAGTTTCAAATCTTTTACTTCCAATATGTGCTCCAATTTATTATGTGCAGAGACTGATTTTCTGAGGATGAAATGTCTCTGATCCAGAAGCCATTGTTCAATGGTACTTGATTCTAGAAATTTTATTTTCTAAAGTTCATACATTGATTTCTAGAAGTGACAAATAAGTGGATTTAATTCATAATAGCGTGCCCATATGTCCATATAATACAGCAATTTCTAGTGCCTGCTTTCAAGTTCTTTAGTAAACCGAATTGAATCTCATATCCCTCTTGCCACTGAATGCTCAGAATCCATACCATTAGATGATTCTCCTTATTGACTTGGGTGATGGCCAAGTCTATGTGGATTTTTATTTTTTTTTGGTCTGCGTTTCACAATTTCAAATGGCTAGTTGGGATACTCTTGGTTTAATTCCCTCAGTTGGTTTTTCTGGAAGTTCTGGCTGACAAAACACTTCATTAGCATAATCTTTACATCTGATTTAGACACTATGCAATATGATGGCATGGTCAAAAGTAAACAATCAAATCATACTCTAAAACAAAAACAGATAGGAACTAGATCTCTTACCCCCAAATGAGTAGAAGTCATTCTAGCTGTTTGGTTGGGCTCTTGAAGTATTTTTGTGTGTGCAATGTGAGTTGCTGAGTGCAGGAATCTGACCTGATGAAGGATTAGTGAAACAGGTTTGATATCTATAGGATAATAATCTGCAGGAATTATTGTAGGAATAAGCAAAAGTAGCAGCTAGTAGAAGAGTCCAAGAGAATGCGCTCTGAGCATGCACACCTGGAAAGAAGACCAGAAGGAAGTGGCCACAGTTCAACCAACTCTTAGACCCATGGCTCTCTTAATGTGGTCTGGAGACTCCAGGGATCCTGCAAAGTCCAATAAATGGTTATTTGAAAAATAAATTTAAATTTATTTAATTTTAAATTTAAAGAAACGTTTTAACTTCAAATATAGTAAATCATTCATTGACATCCTACAGTCTCAAAAGATCATGCTCTGGAAAGAGGTAAAACTGGAGTGTCCTCTCCAGCACGAGGCCTGGGTAGATAAATATGGAGGATAGACTGTTATCCAAGCAGCAATTCCCTCCTCTCCATATTGCTGAAGTAATCCAATGGAACGACATAGATACAATTGGCTCCAGCTGCATCGTAGGAGTTACCAGAAAGTGGCTGTACATAGTCACAAACTGCTTCCAGGACTACGGCTCCAGATTTTGCCTTGAGGTTGACCCCTGAAGCCTTTTCCAGTAATGGATATAGCCACAAAGCAGTGGAGGTTTGTAATCAGAGTTTCCCTTCTCCTAGAAGATGGTTCTGCCGTTTTATCTGCTGTTGGGGAATAGAGCCCTCTTCCACCTTCAAAAACATTGTTCGTCTTCTCCTGTAATCCTGGGAAGGGGCCCTTATGAGGTGCTACCAGCCGTGCCAACTGGACCAAGGTTTTTTAAGGAGGTGTTACTCCTCCATCACTCACCCTTTGTCCTGGCTTGTGACAGGCAGAGCCTGGCTTCCCACGTTGGGCCCAGGATGGCAGGTTTGATATAGTAAATATTGATATATATAATTCCCTAAACCAAAACTCTCTGAGGTTCTCAATTTTTTTTAAAAAAAGTGGAGGGGTTCTATGATCAAACTGCTTGAGCCACTCAAAAGGAGGCGCAGGGGGGACAAAGAAGGGAGACAGAGTCAATTTTTAGCTCTCTATATACACCTTACTTTCCATAAATCATGAGATGCTGACACTGGATTTGGACGTCTATCAAGAAAGAGTCAAGAATGTGAACATTACTATAAACAGAACTCATATTTAATGCTCAACAGCTGGAATTTTTGGTATTAGCTTATTCACTTTTCTACAATATCATTCCTTAAGGAATTCCTGAGTTTTGTTTTCCTATTTAACTGATCCTAGTCTAACTTGACATTCAGAAGCCCAATTCATTAGGATATCTAATTAATTCATTTTCCCCTAGGCAGGTGCTCTTCTGACTGCTACTCCCACAATACTAAGAATAAGGAGGCGGTACAATCCAACATGTCCAGATGGCACTGAATTAGGAAATCTGCTTTAATGATTTAGCCTACCTCATTTTATGAAAAGAAGAGAAAAAGATTTATTCTGATTTCTGTAATGCCTTAGAACATTTCTCACCTTTTTCATAGTAATGTTAGTAAACATTAAATTAAAAAGGCAAAAAAATTACAAAGAAAAATAAAATAATAATAATAATAATAATAAAGTTGAATTTATTAACCGCTCCCTCTCCCCACAGGGACTCGGGGCGGTGCACAGGGAGAATAAAAACAATAAATATACAAAATACATACAATTTAAAACAGATTAAACTAATTCCTGTGCTAAAATCCCTTTAACTAAAAATCCCCACTAAATATAAATAAACATTAAAAAACCCATAGAGAGAGAGACTACCCTAGGCTGCCAGGCGGAAAAGATGAGTCTTCAATTTCAGGCGGAAGGAGCGGAGGTCCGTGGTCGTTCTAATATCGGGGGGGAAGGTCGTTCCAGAGGGCCGGGCCCGCCACAGAGAGAGCCCTTCCCCTGGGCATCGCCCGCTGACAAAGTCTAGTGGACGGCACCCGGAGAAGTCCCTCTCTGTGGGAGCGAATCGGCCGTGAGGATGTGTGCGGCAGGATCCGATCCCGCAGGTAGCTAGGTCCCGAACCATGGAGCACTTTAAAGATGATAACTAACACCTTGAAAAGAAAAAAACAAAGTGAATGGAAAATAAAAAAATAGAATGAAAAATAAAAACGGAAAACAAGACTATATAAAGAAACATAAAAGAAATGTATTAAGATATGATTTCCCCTTCCTCATAAATGAAAATTCTTTAAAGCTTCAACAAGTCTGCTGTATAAACCCAACAGAGGAAATTTGGTTTGTTATTTGTTTACCCTTTTTAGTTATAAAGACATCAGTCACTTTCCTTTGTATATCCAGTGTAACACTTTCCCCCCACATTTTGTAGCCTGGCGATTTCAGTCTTGTCTCGTACAACTTGCTTCTCTTTCATAATATTTTTAAACATAATAGCAGAAACTCTCAATCTTAATTTCCATCATCCATTGTTCATTTCCAATTGCATCATTCACAAATATCCCTCAATATGTCCAGTTAAAGTATTTTGATCCATTTTATGTTAGTAAATCACATTCTTCTCTTTTAATTTTAATATTTAGTTCCTTCTTTTTTCATTTATTGTCCAACCTTCAAAGTTCCATCTTATCATTTTTTAAAGAAAGAATTCAAAACAACAGCATTTTTCCCCCATGGGAAGGATTCTTATAATTAATTTCAAAAACTTATTTCAAATTCACTTGGACCATTTGTAACTTTCTAAAATCAACATTCTAATAAACTGTTTGCTGTTTATTGAAAAAAATGGAAGTCCTTAAACTTGTATTTAAAATTTCTTTTCTGAAGGATTGAAGGAGGCTCACCTATTATTATAAAACCTGTCATTCCAAAGATTCCTAATAGCTGAAAAGCAATTAATAAGCAATTTCCAAAAGTAATTAGAAAAGAGAGTACATGTATGTATGTGAACCCACAAAAACACCAGTCATGCTTTGGGTAAAGATGGCATTCCCTCATCTCCCAGAGCACTAAACCTGCCAGAGTCTTGTGGTCTTCTCACCTGGAGCAACTATCTGGAACACTTGGGTATGATCTCAAATCCTCTCCTTGTCTGGAGAGGAATCCTGGGGTGCTGGCCCATGATTTCAGAAAAGATAATATGGGATGAGAAATAAACTGGGTTAGCTAGATGAAATAATGTTGAGTTAAAACTTGAGTTTTTAAGGCAGTTTCTGATATTCCAGGGGCACAGAAAACATCTCTATTATTTTCTATTGCTGTTATATCTTTCTAAATTGATGCATTTATTGTACATAAAGAGTGTGCAGTTTGCTGTTTTTTGTTAGAAATTTATCATTGGCTAATTGTAGACTGCCTAGGGCAGACTTCAGTTTTGCTTTCTTGAGCAAACACACTACATGACAAATACACAACATAGATAATGAACCTTAGACTTCGCCACATAATTACCTTACAGATGGTTCACGCTCACACTAAATGTAATAATAATAGCTGTAGAATTATGAAATATTTGTCATTGGGTATAGCTAATTGACATAGGGGAGGATAGGCAGAAGATAAAATAATGTATGTTTCATTGTTATATTCCCCAAATTGAAAGGAGAATGCAAACGAGTCCCTTCGGGGAGAGAGAGCGGATTATAAATAAAATTATTATTATTATTATTATTATTATTATTATTATTATTATTATTATTATTATTATTATTATTATTATTATTAATGAAGCATAGATTATTTTCTCTTCTACCATATGTGTAAAACTGAAGACACTGGTGTATAATATCTTGAATAACTTGGATATTTGTTGAACATTAAAAAGCAGAACAAAATCTGCCACCTTTGCTACTACTGAGGATTTCACCTTTTATTGTAAAAATTTCTATTCGGATAAATAGCAAAATATCAATACTGAACTAAAATGTCCTATACTAGCATTCTTGGATGATTTGACTGATATCTCCCTGGATGGAATAGACTAATACATAGTGAAGCATTTCTTAGTTAGAATTTTAGATAATGGTTTAAACAACAACAGCAACAACAACAACAACAAGAGTAAGTAGGCAGAGATAACTGTTTTTGATTCCAAGAATCTGAAACATAGCTGCCAGACCTGAGATCTGATAGGGCTCCAGAGAGGCTTATATGATTTAATCAGCCAAATGGCAGTGTTGAACGAACAGACATCACCTTCATATTTTCCAGATGATTTGAAAATACTGGGGTGGGGTGCTCTTATTCATTACAGTTCACTTTTCTTAAAAGAAAAAAAAGTCTGCAAATATGAACTGCCCAGCAATGAGAAAAAAAATTGTATGGGCCAATGCTAACAGAGTATACTGGAAAATAAAATAAAAAAGTATCTGTTGTGAAAATATAACAGATACACGATGCTGTGTTATGAAAATATAATTTCTGTCACAGTGCAATGTAGTGTCATTACCAAAGTGGTTTGCCACTGCGGCACAACTTGACTGAACTGACAATTACAGTATGGAAGCTGTTTGAAACGGCCACAGTGGAAGCCATCTCCTCTCATGACCTCTGCTGCTTAGGCCTCTGCTGCTATTATTACACTATGAGAAAGAGCCACAAATATAATAAAACCAAGATAGTGAGACAATGCTTTCCATCCAGATGCCATCTTTAACTGTCTTTAAACCACTACAGATCCCAAATTACCAACATTTCAGAGGGATACCATGGCTATACAATAAAAATGCTGGGGAGAAATGCAATAGTAGTAATAGACATTGTTATTAAGCTCCTTTCTACTTTCTAAAGTCATTATCAAGGTGACTGATCTAGTAGGGCAATGAGATGGAAATGAGAGTATTTCTTTTTGCCAGATGGTTCGGAGGACATTATGGTTGATAACATCCAAAGGCACTTGAAAGGTTAGAAGAGCAGACAGTTGTACCTTTCCTGTTTCTGGCACTGATCGTCCCCCAAGGTGGCAAAAACAACTTGTATTCCATAACTAGAGTAGAGGCATAATGAAATGATCCATGATAATCTGTGCCCCACAGAAGTTCCTGGAGTTTAAATATATATATAGGCTATACCCATGATAGTGAACCTATGGCACCTGTGCTATAGGTGGCACATCAGCTGTCATTCCAGCCCAGCTCTACTGTGCCTGTGCCTGTGCCTCCTGCCAGCCAGCTAGTTTTCACGTCTCTTCTGTGCATGCGAGAATGCGCACATGCATTGCTGGAGGACAGGGTGCATGCACAGGGTGTTCACATTCACATTTTGGGGCCTTGCACGGCTCCCCTGTGCCTGGTTTTGGCTTCCAGGTTGGTGCAGAAGGTCTTCCAGGCCCAAAATTGGTCACTGGGATCTCACACACATTCTATTATGGGTGTGGGCGCGGGCGCGCTAACATGCATGGACACACTTTCGCATATGAGCATGCTTTTGGCATGTGACAACAAATTTTTTTATTGTACTGTCCATGCACAGGCAGCGGGCATCAAACACTCTCACATGTTGTGTGCTCATGACCAAACCAGCAGTAGGGGCTGCCGGAACCCATCCCTGGTTCCATTGATGTACAGCTACAAAGTTAGTAAATATGTACACTCATTATGGAACTCTCAGGATTAAGTAAGTACCACATCCACAAGATTGTTATACCTTATTCTTATTATCTTATCTTATTCTTTTCTCCATTACATGGATAAATTAAATATATTTTATTGTCTAGGAAGTCTAGCAACAAAACATTATAAATGAATAAAACACTTTTTAAGTTTTGTATTATATTTCAAATGATGTTTTTCTTACTGGGTAGATTAATATTCGTGTTTAGTTGTTGCCCCCACTCCTTTTTTTTAATGGCACTGAACATTTTATAAAATATTTCAGATTCAATTGTCAACCCTGAAGTGAACCTGGCTGAGGCCATCTTGGAGGCTTCAGGGTTGCCACAAAGCAGAAAAAGGGGCAGGGAGGAGGTAAATAGTAAGATGTGGTTTTGTAGGAAGGAAGTTTTCCTGTGGGAACCAAGGACATTCCAATAGGTGGCTGGCCAGGGGAGGAGTGATGTAACCAAGCAACTACCAGCACCTTGATTGGACAGTGTAACCAGTGACTTAGGGGAAATGGGAAACATTTACTTTTTTATTAGGTGAAAGCCATGGGAAGTTTCAGAGTTGGCTTTCACCAGTTGTGGCAATATGATGTATCCAATAAATTGTTCGTTGAGGAATTTGCCAGCCTCAGAATTTTGCTTTCCATTGGGTGTATTACTTGGAATGCTGACATATATATATATATATACTAACCGTGAGAATTTGAATAGGTTTGGAACAGAACATTATATATATATATATATATGTAGGATCCTATCACTTTTTGAGAAACTAGGACAATATATATTAATAGGCAAATTCATCTCAGAAATGAGTCAAATTGCCTAAGTCTGAAACTTCAGCTCAACGTACAAATGGAAAAACATGTGGGATATAAATATAAAACATAATAAATCATAGGACTCAAAAATATTATAGGCCTTGGCTTGCATACAGTATAAACGTCCAGTAATAGGCTGATTTTATTTTATTTTTACAAAATTTGAACTGGCCAATTCATAAAATAGCAATTGCTCCCTTTTTACTTTTGCTTGAAGATCAAAACTTTCAATATCACTAAGACTTGAGGCATCTGGTAGAGTTTTCTGCAGATAGGCCTAACATTCTTAACTGAGAGCTTTGGACATAGTACCCAGTCAAGCAGTGCAACCATATTATCTCTTCTTTGGTAGAAGACCAGTCTTCTAGCTGGAGAGGTCTTCCAAACTAGTGTCATATGGAGTCTCAGCTGGATTCCTTCTTGCCCTAGGTTATGAAAAAGCCTGAGTAATACTCTTTCAAAGGACAGATGATATGGAGAACCAGCTGGAGGTCAACAGGATGCCAATTAACCGCATAACCTGGATTTCAAGGAGACCTTGCATGCCAGCCAAACATTTAGCATCTCTCATCTTCCCAAGGTTGAGGAAGGATTTCTTTCAGGCACAATCCATTTGTTACCATCAGCACTTTTAGAGCAAGTGCTTCCAAACTTCTTATCCTAATGAGTTTGTCATTATGGTAGGGAGGAAATGAAAAATATAGTCTTTTTAAATCATCTGCATGAATTGAGTTTCAAGTTGAAACACCCTATCAGATGGTCCTTTATCACTGCTATGTTCTGATGGGTTTCTGTGAAAACACTCAGTTGGGCCTTTATAAGCATCAAACTCTTTTGGAATAATTCATTGGTCAAGTTCAAACATGTATTCCTCACAGAACAGAGTTCATTCTCATTTTTTTTCAATAAAGACATCCTCTTTCTCATCATATGCATAACCTTCTCAGTATGAGTAACCTGATGAATTCAGAAAACTGGATCATCTACATCCAAATCGCATCCTTTAAAAACTACTACAATTGATTAGTTAAACTATTAAGCCAAGCCTGTGTTTAATATTAGTACACAAGTTGATAATATCTTATGAAAGGGTTATAGTGTACTTTGCTAAAGAACATTTGATAAAGTTTTGTAAAATGTTTATAATGTTGCTCTCAGCTGAACATTTGTTTTCCTTTCTCAAGGTCTGCATCAAGTCAGATGGTGGAGCACACTTAAGATTTTGACTTGAATTTTTACTTCAAACCTGATTTTATAAACCTGCGTGGACTGAATTGGAGAGAAGGAACAAGGATGCAATCCCTTGGGCATATATTACATAATACAACAGAACCTTCAAATAATCATAAGAAGGTTTCTGTTTGCATACGTATCTGCATATTAGCTTTGTCTTATGTTACGGCTGTATATTTTTTGTAGGTATCACTATAAGGATCTACATCAACATATTTCATTCTTCTGTATATTTTCAATTGTTAAGCAGTGGCTTGTACCAGATCGAGATATCTGGGGGGTGGGGGGAGAAAAAAAATCACCAAAGAAATGCAATATATTTATATATTTTTACTTTCTTCTTACTCTCTTGGGCACTTGTCAAACTAGATCACATCACGTGACATATCAAGAGGTATCATAATATTTTTTGCCTTTACGGAGCGGGGGTGGGGATGGCGTCCATGTGACGCATCCAGCCCACGGGCTGCGAGTTTGACACCTCTGCAGGTTAATAGCCTTGAAAAGCCAAGGGAGAAAAGGGAGAATGTAAGAAAAATTGGTAGGACATTCCTTTTTACAAAATGTAAGAGCCAAATGTCTATAATTCTGTATATTAAAAGGACCACCATGAAATAACCATGGGCATAGCTAGTGTCAGAGAGGCTGTTCCAGTGGTGGGTTTCAAATTTTTTTAGAACCTACTCTGTAGGTGTGACCTATTTTGTGGGTGTGGCTTGGCAGTCATGTGACAGGGTGTTAGTGGCCACCTTTTAAAATGTGGTGAAACTCATTTAACAGCGCTCTTGCTTAGCAACCAAAATTTTGGACTCAATTGTGATGATAAATACTTTCTTTCTTTCTTTCTTTCTTTCTTTCTTTCTTTCTTTCTTTCTTTCTTTCTTTCTTTCTTTCTTTCTTTCTTTCTTTCTTTCTTTCTTTCTTTCTTTCTTTCTTTCTTTCTTTCTTTCTTTCTTTCTTTCTTCCTTCCTTCCTTCCTTCCTTCCTTCCTTCCTTCCTTCCCTCCTTCCTTTCCTTTCCTTTCCTTCCCGTTGGGTCACTGGCAGCGGTGGGCCAGATTTACTTCCAGGTACGCCGGTGGAACCCCCTCTCACCGGTTCTCTAAATTTCACCAACCGGCTCGCGCGAGTAGGTGCGAGCCTGCAGAAACCCACCACTGGGCTGTTCTAACTACAATGGTACATTGAATAGAAATCTTTATGGTAAAGGAAATAAATTTATTATATTCCCTCAAGAAAGAGTTTTCCCAAACATGGAATATTGAGTGTGTGTGGTTGGATGGGGTGGGTGGGTGGGGTGGGGATTATGGCATTTGAAACAGGTTTCCTTTCTGAAATATCAGAAGGCAGAAAATCAAAGGCATTTCAAAGGAATCTTTTAAATTTGTCTTTAAATAGTGATGGCAACTGAAAATACTTTTAAATGACATTTTTAGGTTTTATTTTGATAGCAGCTAAAGCCCAAGAAGGCTTTGCATTTTTGGAACAAAGCAACTTTAGTAATGCAGATAGTCTTCATTGAGCGATCACAACTGGGACTGGTCAGTGATGTGAAATGATCACTAAATGAAACTATTACAGTTACTTCATTTTTACTTCAGCTGTCCTTTGCTTTACACACTTTCACTGTGGTGGCAGTGAACAAGGCAATTTTAAATGAGGACCCATTTAAACAGGAAGGTCACAGGCAGCTCCTTACAGAGCTAATTATAGACGGTTTAAAGATCACCTTTCCATTGAGGCATGGTTTGGCATTTTGGGATTAGGTCAGGAATAGATAAAAATTGCAAAGTGGGAATTTACCTCAAAGTTTGAGCATGCTCAGTGAACTCAGAACAATGAATGGCTGATGCTAGTGTAAAAGGGAGAGAAAGAGAGAGAGAGAGTGAATCTGGAATTGAGGTGCAGAATGGAAAATCCTATGCTAGAAAAAAGAATAACTTGCTGGCTGGAATCTTGCACACAGACACACAAAATTAAAAATAATTCAGATCTGAACTTGGGTAGCAAACTTATTAGATTTTTTTTTCTGTTCCTGGCTAAGGTTCTCTTCTCAAAGCATGTTTGCCTATTTATTGTTTACCTACGCAGCCAAACTTCCAATCCTACTGGGTAGAAAGATCCTTAAATAATTATCTTTGTTTGTTATGCATTACATGTTCTTCTATTAGCAGCAATAATTTTATTTTAAATTGCTATCGTTGCAGGCTTACATTATTAATCGTTCACTTGGCGCGGAGGTGAGCAATTATGTCTGTTTCTGGATGACTTTAAATTTTTTAACAGGGAACATCTGAGGTTGGAAAGCTGAACCCCGGTTGCATCAGAGCTCCTACAAAGTGTGAATGTCATCAAACTCTGTTGGTAATTAAAGTCTGTGTGTCATTTTTGGAATGGAATCCTATCTAGTCACAGTTAAAACTCAAGCCAAGGAAGAGCGATTCCAATCTTATCGGTTCTTGACTGAAGAGAAATACAAAGTCTTTATCTAAGGCTGTCAAAACGTTGCAGTGGAAATATTAAAAGAAAACAATTAACGGCAACTTTGAGCTGCATTCGCCTTCTCTCGGTACCAAAGAGGGAAAGAAAGAGCGATCAGAGATAGCAGCCTCCACAGATTAATAGTCTGCAAAGCCCCCAAAACATTTGACAAGTAACCTTTTCGAAGACTCCCTTTTCTTTATGACATAATGGTAATGCATTGCCAGTTTTCTAGCAGGGGCCTGTCAGAGTTATACATTGAAATGCTGCCTTTAACACACACACACACACACACACACACACATGCGCGCGCACACACACACGGGAAAGAAAGATAAAAACAAAATGGCTCATTCTGTATTGCAAAACTTTGAAGCCAGGATAGCAACTAGAGTGGGATCTTGGGTCCCGAACGGGTCAGATCACGAACAATTCAGGTGCCGACTGAAAAATCCGCTAAGTGTTAATAAATAAAATGTTAATAAATAAAAACACATCTTCGGGTGCTGAATAAACACAGCCGCGGAGCTTTTCCCTGCCACGGTGATTTGCCCATCCGTGCCATGAGCACATGCACAGCCAGTCTTGCTTCGGGTCACGGCCAAATCAGGTGCCAACCGAAGTCCAGGAACGGATTACGGTCAGCACCCGAGGTTCCACTGTACATCCTATAAAACTCTTTTCTTCATTTAAGTTTAGCATTCTAGAAGGAATGCTGACACTATCCAGCTGCGGGAATACAGTAACTCTTTGAACCAGTGGTGGGTTTCAAATTTTTTAGAACCTACTCTGTAGGCGTGGCCTATTTTGTGGGTGTGGCTTGGCAGTCATGTGACAGGGTGGGAGTGGCCACCTTTTAAAATGTGGTGAAACTCATTTAACAACGCTCTTGCTTAGCAACCAAAATTTTGGATTCAATTGTGATGATAAATTTCTTTCTTTCTTTCTTTCTTTCTTTCTTTCTTTCTTTCTTTCTTTCTTTCTTTCTTTCTTTCTTTCTTTCTTTCTTTCTTTCTTTCTTTCTTTCTTTCTTTCTTTCTTTCTTTCCTTCCTTCCTTCCTTTTTTCCTTCCTTTCCTTTCTTTCCCGTTGGGTCACTGGCAGCAGCGGGCCAGATTTACTTCCAGGTACGCCGGTGGAACCCCCTCTCACCGGTTCTCTAAATTTCACCAACCAGCTCTCGCGAATAGGTGCGAGCCTGCAGAAACCCACCACTGCTTTGAACACATGACAAGGTTTTCCTTTGCTGAGGAACACAATGACAGCCTGTTGAGAGCCATAGAACAAAACCTGAATTGATTCAGAGAGATGAGTTAGATATGTACATAGAAGCTTCCTACACTAATTAATAGTGTCCTTCTGCCACCAATGCCTGTAAAGTTAGCAAGAATAATAGCCTGAAAATTGTGAGGTGATAATTAGCATTCAGAGTCCGTAACAAAATTGGGGAGAAGGGGCAAAAGGGACTTTGCACAATGGTGCATGTTACAGACTTGTGCTTAATTTGGCAGTTCAGATTTCCCACTGCTTATGCAAATTTTGCTCTGGATCTTCAGTTATTGGCAACCTTTACATGCGACAGATGAAGATTCAAGATGGCACAGAGGCCTAATTTGCATTGTAGCCCTGTGGTTTCTTCATTTGTTTTCCAGCACGCTTTTCCTAAGCAGAGACCAGGAATGGAGAAAAGATCTTATCCACAAATATGTGAACAGAACTTTAAGAATGTTTCATCTTGAAATTAATAAGAGGGTATTGAATGCCCCAATGTGGCAAAGATGATTGTCAAACTGGATCAAAAATAACTTTAATATTTGCAACCATGATGCATTTCTCTGGGAATTTTTTAATGTGTTGATGTTAAGGGGAAAATGTGTTGATTAACTCAAAACCAAATGTATTTTCCAATTGGTGATTTCTCAGTGTAGCTGAGGCTAAAGGAATACATATGGGATTACCCATGTTTGTTTTCTAATCATCAAGCCATGGGTATAATTTCCAAAATATCAGTAAGGCATTATGTTTTCAATTTATTGTATATTTCAGGTCATTGTTTAATTTAGCATCTAATTCAGTGGTAGTCAACCTGGTCCCTACCGTGCACTAGTGGGTGTTCCAGCTTTCATGGTGGGTGGTAGGTTTTTTTTCCAGAACTGAAGCACTTTCCTTTTTTTAATTTAATGGACTTCCCTACTTTATAAATCACCATTACTGTGGAACCGGTGGGCTGTTAGAATATTTTACTACTAACAGAGATACAAAAGTGGGCGGTAGGTATAAAAAAGTTGACTACCCCTGATCTAATTCCTCATAACCCTCAACTATTGTTAGATAATTCTGCAAAGAATATACAGATAAGCCTCGATTTACAACAGTTCATTTAGTGACTGGTCAAAGTTACATTGGCACTGAAAAATGTCCCTCATGACAGTATTTCACATTTATGACTGTTGCAGTGTCCCCGGATCATGTTATCCCCTTTTGCGACATTCTGACAAGCAAAGTCAATGGATAAACTAGATTCACTTATGTAGTAAATAACTACAACAACAATTTATTCTTACAGTCTTAGACTAGAGACCAGGACAAATAAAAGCACTGAGTATATATACATTTAAAACTTCTAGTATAAAATCTATATAAATTAAAATGTAACAAGAGTTTGTTCAAAACCGCTAATCTCCGAAAGTACTGCACCGATCGCTTCCAAATTTTCACACAATGTTCCTTTCAAGTACGGCACCAATGATATATATAGATTGTGTAGATGTCACACCTGTGCCAGGTACACACAATGAAAATGTAAACAATTGTAAAAAAAGGTAGGTAGATGGATACAGAGAGAGCAGTGGGCCACAGGTATTATGTCATCCTTTATGACATAAAATATTCTGAGGGAGAAATACAGTAGGTAGGTAGGTATGTAGAGGGATAGAGAGAGGGAGAAATATGGTTGGTAGGTAGGTAGGTAGGTAGAGGGATAGAGAGAGGGAGAAATACAGTAGGGAGGGAGGGAGGGAGAGGGATAGAGAGGGAGAGGGAGAAATACAGTAGGTAGGTAAGTAGGTAGGTAGGTAGAGGGATAGAGAGAGGGAGAAATACAGTAGGTAGGTAGGTAGGTAGGAAGAGGGATAGAGAGGGAGAGGGAGAAATACAGTAGGTAGGTAGGTAGGTAGGTAGGGAGACGGATAGAGAGGCAGAGGGAGAAATACAGTAGGTTGGTAGGTAGGTAGGTAGGTAGGTAGGTAGGTAGGTAGGAAGGAAGAGGGATAGAGAGGGAGAGGGAGAAATACGGTTGGTAGGTAGGTAGGTAGGTAGGTAGGTAGGTAGGTAGGTAGGTAGGTAGGTAGAGGGATAGAGAGTGGGAGAAATACAGTGGGTAGGTAGGTTGGGAGTTATACAGTGGTTGTGTGTACATATTTCTGTGTGCAGGTGTAGATCTATACACAGATTGGTTGGCTATTTAATCAGGCTGAGCCACAGCAACACGTGGCCGGGAACAGCTAGTAATAAATAATAACTAAAATCTATAATAAAATCCAGTGTCCATTGTACTTGGTCTGACTATAAGATAGTTGCAATCCCTAAACTGTGTTGCCTATTGTAGGTTCAATGCTTAAAAAAAGAAGAAGAAATGACTAAGCAGTGCAAAGGGTTTGCAACAATTATTATATAACATCGCTATGGTGTATTTGTGACAAATCCTCAATGCTGCTGTGCAGAGAATCTGGCCACCTGAGCTGTAGTTATGAACTGGTCATTCTTAAGCAGCCACTAGTGTCAGAATGGCCAGGATACCTAGCAATTATTAACAGAATATATTTTTTCTTAATCTCACATTAATCTGTAATTAATTTAACAACTGTCACTTAAGAACTGTGGCAAGACAGGTCGTGAAAATTGGGAAAAATTTATTTAACAAATGTCTCACTTAGAAATATAAACTTTGGGCTCAATTGCGGTCATAAGTCAAGGACTACCTGTATATGGCTCCTCAGCTTCATCTGTGGGTATTTGTTCCATTAGTGTGAGTCCAAGGATCTGTGATTCGACACTTCATCTTCTGTGGTTGTGATGCTAACAAAAGGAAGAACCACAATTTAATGAGAGTAGGGTGATCAAATATCTGAACAGGCAAGGAGGACACAGATAACAGACAAATGGGGGTAGGGGGAGGTGGCAGGGGGAGAAGTCTTTTTGGCATCCACAAGAAAAATTACAGTGAAAAACCAGCAAAAGAAAACAAATATATGGAAGCCTACATGCATGTGAAATTACTTTTTTCCTGCATGAGAAAGACTTGTTTTTCAATTGCAAGGATGGACTAGAGCCGTGATGGCGAACCTATGGCACGGGTGCCACAGGTGGCAGGTGGAACCATTTCTTAGGGCACGCAAGGCGTTGCCCTGTCAGCTTCAGTGCGCATGTGTGCACTGGCCAGCTGATTTAGGCCTTCTTTTGAGGCCGTTTTTCACCCACTGGGAAGCTCCTGAAGCCTCTGGAGATGGGGGTGGAGGCTGTTTTCACCCTCCCCAGGCTCCTAGAAAGCCTCTGGAGCCTGGGGAGGGTGAAAAAAGTACACCAAAAGCAGAGGGTCACACACATAGCATTATGGCGATGCATTATAGCCAATGGCAAAAAGAGTAAGTTCTACATTTAGGCAACAAAAATGAAATGCACAGGTACATTATAGGTGGTACCTTGCTCAATAGTAGCAGCTGTGAGAGGGATCTTGGAGTCCTAGTGGACAACCATTTAAATATGAGCCAGCAGTGTGCAGCAGCTGCCAAAAAGCCAACACAGTTCTAGGCTGCATAAACAGAGGGATAGAATCAAGATCACGTGAAGTGTTAATACCACTTTATAATGCCTTGGTAAGGCCACACTTGGAATACTGCATTCAGTTTTGGTCACCACAATGTAGAAAAGATGTGGAGACTCTAGAAAGAGTGCAGAGAAGAGCAACAAAGATGATTAGGGGACTGGAGACTAAAACATATGAGGAACGGTTGCAGGAACTGGGTATGTCTAGTTTAATAAAAAGAAGAACTAGGGGAAACATGATAGCAGTGTTCCAATATCTCAGAGGTTGCCATGGAGAAGAGGGAGTCAGGCTGTTCTCCAGGGCACCAGAGGGTAGAACAAGAAGCAATGGGTGGAAACTAATCAAGGAAAGAAGCAACTTAGAACTGAGGAAAAATTTCCGGACAGTTAGAACAATTAATCAGTGGAACAGCTTGCCTCCAGAAGTTGTGAATGCCCCAACACTGGAAATCTTCAAGAAGATGTTGGATAGCCATTTGTCTGAAATGGTATAGGGCTTCCTGCCTGGGCAGGGAGTTGGACTAGATGACCTCCAAGGTTCCTTCCAACTCTGCTATTGTATTGTATGGGTGTGGCACGCTCATGCACGACTCCCCTGCGCTCCCCCCGCTTTTGGCATGCGAGCCAAAGAAGGTTAGCCATCACTGGACTAGAGTCAATTAGGAGGCAAAAGTATGCTGTATTGTAATTGCTTCAGGTCTTGTCAATTTCAGACAGCCATGCAAGTGGCTTGAGAGAGAGTTCTAATCAACGAATTAATGACATGAGCTTCTTACCTTGTTAAATGGTTACTACTTATCAGGGAAGAGAAAACTTGCACAGGGAGATCAACAACTTGAACAATATTTGCTTTAAAGCATGGGTCCACAACCCTCAGCCCACAGAATGGTACTGAACTGCAGCCTGTTAGGAACTGGATTGCACAAATGAATGAAACTTCATTTGCGTGTGTGTAGGTACTAGATAGTGCACAAATACACACACACACAGAGTTTGTGGAAAAATTGTTTCTCACGGAAGCAGTCCATGTTGCCCAAAAGTTTGGAGAGTGCTATTTTAAAGTTAAGTCTGATGGACAGAGGACATACAAGCAAAATACTGTTAAATCCATTGTGATACACAATATATTGGTATTTGGGTCTCTGTAAATGATTTTTTTCACAAAAAGTAATGTTGATAATTAGTGGTGTTAGAATATGGGAGATAAGGAGGAGCTATTCTCTAGTGATCTATTTTGTGTTTCTTTGGGAAATATCCACATGATATATATACCACTGAATGAACAGATTTGCATTGCTCAAACATAGTGTTGCTATATTGGATCACAATATAGCAACACTGCCAAATACTTCCTTCTGAAATACCATGTTTTTTGGATTATCAGGCACACCAAGATTTTGAAGAGGCAACTTTTTGTGAAAATGGGTCCATTCTTTAACAAAAAAAGGGCATGCATAGCCTTTAGGAGGCTTGTACTGTGCTCCTGGGTGCTGGGGGTGGGTGCTGGGGCAAAAACGAGCAAAGAATGGCCCGTTTTTCACTCAATTTTGCCCTCTCCAGACCCCAGGAACACTCTAGAAGCCTCCTAAAGGCTATGCACCACCATTTTTGCAAAGGGGATGGCGCTTCAGGAGGCCAAAAATGCTGTATTCAGTGTATAAGATGCATCCAGATTTTCATCCTCTTTTTTAAGGGAAAAAGGTGTGGCTTATACTCCGAAAAATACGGTATCTTTCAGTACATTCTGAGCTTCATGTTTGAGAGCTAATGCATGTGAACTTTATCATTCAGATATAAATATGGCAATTTATACATTTGCTATTCATTGGTTATCATGGAGGTATTCAACTTGTATCTACTTTAAGCTGCAGGTGAATAGTTTGGATGCCATAATAAACAGAAAGAAGTATACACTAAAACACAGTTTGTGTGAACAGAAAAAAGCCTCTTCATCAATTTAAAATCAATTTCATATAAAGTGGCACCTTAGTACTCAACTGTTTTGAAACTAATCAGATTTGGTACTCAACATATTTTGATAGGAAAATTTTGCCCTGGTACTCATTGTTTGTTTGGTACTCAACTAAGCAAGCTAGAAATTGTTAGTGTTACCTGCCTTGTGACAACATTATTCCTTATGGGGAAAAATAGTATTCATTTTTGGTATTCATCGTGCCTCCTGGAACCATTTAATGATGAGTACCAAGGTACCCAATATTGAAATAATTGGATTTTTTTTCACATGAAAAGCAAAAGAGGCATGTTCCGGTTTGGAAAGTGAAGCAAAATTCAGTCAATGTTGATTTTATTCCCTGTTCAATTTCATTTTCTTTTCAGAAGACCTCCTCCTTTTAGACTTTGGGCTACTTTTGATTTCGTATTTGCCCTTTATGTCACATTTCTTTTACTTTGATTACTTCTTCATCTCTGACCCAGTTATTTATTGAAGTCCCGCCTTGATCCACCATGCCTACTGGATACATCAGTCAAGCCACATATCTAGCAACATTTTTCATTCTTTGCAGCACAATTCATGAGGTAGGTTCAACTTATTTTCCAAAGCACTAGAAGGCAAGAAAAATGGATGGAAACTAATCAAGGAGAAAAGCAACCTGGAATTAAGAAGAAACTTCCTAACAGTGAGAACAATTGACTTGTGGAATTGCCTTCAGAAGTTGAAGGGGTTTCATCACTAGCGATTTTTAAGATAAGACTGGACAACCACTTATCTGAAATGATTTATGGTCTCCTGCTTGAGTAAGGGGTTGGAGTAGAAGACTTCCAAGGTCCCTTCTAGCTCCCTTCTAGCTCTATTCTAGATAGAGGTTGCTCCTCTATCCTGGTCCTGTTAGACCTCTCAGCGGCTTTCGATACCATCGACCATGGTATCTTATTGCACCGATTGGGGGGGTTGGGGCTGAGAGGCACCGTTTTACGGTGGTTCTCATCCTACCTCTCTGGTCGGTCGCAATGGGTGTTGGCAGGAGGGCAGAGGTCGGCCCCGAGGCCCCTCACATGTGGGGTTCCTCAGGGGTCGGTCCTCTCGCCACTTCTGTTCAACATCTACATGAAGCCACTGGGCGAGATCATCCGTGGTTTTGGGGTGGAGTACCATCTGTACGCTGATGACACCCAGCTGTACATATCCACCCCAAACCACCCCAACGATGCCGTCGAGGTGCTGTCCCGGTGTCTGGAGGCCGTACGGATCTGGATGGGTAGTAACAAACTCAAACTCAACCCGTCCAAGACCGAGTGGCTGTGGTTTCCGGCACCCCGGTTTAGCCAGATAAATCCAACACTGGCCATTGGGGGCGAACATCTTGCCCCCGTGGAGAGGGCGCGCAACTTGGGCGTCCTTCTGGATTCCCGGCTGTCCATGGAGGACCATGTGGCGGCCGTGGCCAGGGGGGCGTTCTATCAGGTTCGCCTGATACGCCAGTTGCGCCCCTTACTAGACCGGGGGGCCCTTCGCACAGTCACTCAAGCGCTCGTGACATCTCGGCTGGATTACTGTAACACTCTCTACATGGGGCTCCCCTTGAGGTGCACTCGAAAGCTGCAGTTAGTGCAGAATGCGGCCGCGCGGGTGGTTATGGGTGCCTCTAGGCAAGCCCACGTAACACCTCTCCTGCGCGAGCTGCACTGGCTGCCTGTGGCCTTTCGAGTGCGCTTCAAGGTGTTGATCACCATCTTTAAATCGCTCCATGGCTCGGGGCCTAGCTATATACGAGACCGCCTCCTGCCCCATACATCCCTTCATCCGGTCCGCTCCCACAGAGCGGGCCTACTCCGGGTGCCGTCGGCCGGGCAATGCCGGCTGGCGACACCCAGGGGAAGAGCCTTCTCTGTGGCGGGCCCGGCCCTCTGGAACGACCTACCCCCCGACCTTCGCACTACCTCGGACCTCCGCCTCTTCCGCCAACGTCTTAAGACGTACTTATTCCAACAAGCCGGCCTAGGATAGCCCCCCGCGTCTGACTTTTAAATATAAATTATAATTTGGTCATGGTCTTAATAACGTGTTTTAGCACGGGTGAATTAATTTAATATATTTTTAATTGATGTATATTGTATTTATGGTTTTATATAATGCCTGTGCGCCGCCCTGGGTCCTAACAAGGAGAAGGGCGGGGTATAAATTTAATAAAATAAAAAATATAAAATAAAAAATATTCTGATTGATTATTTGATTTCTTACTTTTCACACATTTTGCTGCTCTTTTGTATATAAAATAGTTAAAACTAAATAAGCAAAGGCCACTTCCTTTCCGATCATTCAGGCTAATTATCCATAATATTGCTTCCACTGGCTCTGGAAGGTCTGTCTCATGTTTTTGCCAGTTACCTGTTTTTGCTCTTTGTTATGTTTTTGGTAGCTATGTTGCATGATGTATGCACTTTCTTTAAACAGATGAGGAGCGCACTAAGTGCAAAATAAGCTGGAAATTATCTGCAGTAATTTTCCAATGATCTCAAGGCGAAGAATGGCACTGCTTCCCAACCTATTGGAAACCTTTACGTTACATTTTCTTCGTTCACTTATAAGATCGTAAGAATTGAAAATGTATGTACTTATGATAAGTCCGTGACTGTAACAGAGGTTTGATTTGATTGACATATGTATTTACAGGAATTTCAGCTTTCCAAGTGATAGTTTACATGATGTAGCCTTGCATGAAACCCTGGTGCAAAGTATCAAACTATGTTTTTGAGGAGAGATTCCTAAGAGGAAAAAATAAATCAGCATACTTGAGTATGTTCACTAGGATAAACTGCTTGATTGCCTGTTGGAACAAATAAAGAAGGCAGGAAGAAAGGGGACAAAGACATGGAGGGAGATACTATCCACACCTGGAGTGATACCCTACACCAGAGGAGGGATCCTACCAGTTTGCCCGAGTAGGTAGTAACTCGGCTGGCCACACACCCAAACCAGTTCTATCAGTAGCACCCTAGGCACTGCCATCTTGTTTTTTGCTTCTGCACATGCATAGAAGCATTTTTAAAAAACTTTTGTGCATGCACATGTAGCACGCATCAAGAGCAGCTGAAATGCATTCCTGAGTGAACCAGCAGTAAAAGAAGCCGGAACCCATCCCTGCCCCACACTACAGTTTACGTACTAATTATAAAGTCAAGTGATATGGTAGATAGAGCTTTGGTGCTGCAGTGGTTAGAATGCCGTATTGCAGGCTAATTCTGCTGACTGCTAGCAGTTCAATCTTGACCGGCTCAAGGTTGACTCAGCCTTCCATCTGAGGTCAGTAAAACGAGGACCCTAGATTGTTGAAGGCAATATGCTGAGTCTGTAAATCACTTAGAAAGGGCTGTAAGGCACAATGAAGTGATATAAAGTCTAAGTACCATTACTACTGCTATAAGAAGTCTACAACCAACATTTGGCTACTGGAAAATAACAGAAAGACTGCCAGGTGTACAGAGAGTCTGCAGAGTCTGAAGCCTGGCTGCTAATGGAATCTTCATTGCTCATTGTAGAATATTGGATATATCTTAGAAAGAAAAGGTAAGGAGATGGAATGGAATTTGGGAAAAGAGGAGACAGAATGCTGGACAGCATTGTATTACCAGTTGCAACTTGCAACAATATTTTATCCCAAATTGTTATCTTCGGTCCAGGGTGGTCATCCTTTTTTTGAATTATTGGCCACTCTTAGAAACTCCCTTACTGCACAATAGAGACACAGGAGAATACTAGTGTATAGTGTGACATTTCACCCTTCACATTTATTTTAAACGTATTAATATACATGTCAATAGGCACATCTTTAATATGATTTGTTACTGAAAAACTAGTGGAAGATTACGACACTTGTCTAAGTGATTCAGAATGCAATAAGAATAAGACTTACAAACACCACAATATCTATATAAATTCTCACTTAAGACACTGATAATTTCTGAAATGTATATGTTTGGAAGTGTAAAGTGATATCCTGGGGGAATATTTATTTTTTATTTATTTTTATTTATTTTTTCACATTTATAACCCGCACCCATCTCACCATAAAGGGACTCGGGGCAGCGAACAGAGATTTAAAAACAATTATACATAAATACAAAATATTATTAAATAATAACGAAATTAAATCAATATCCTGCTTAACTTAAAATAAGTTTAAATTTAAAACCCAAATTACAGTTTTTATTCATTATAAAATAATGGGTGTGGAGTAGATCATGCTAGGCCGGCCAGATGAAAATAATAAGTTTTTAGGTGCCGGCGAAACAATCGGAGGTCTGTGATGGAACGGAGGTCAGAAGGTAGGCCATTCCAGAGGGTAGGGCCCACCACAGAGAAGACCCTTCCCCTGGGAACCGCCAACTGGCATTGTCCGGTCGACGGCACCCGGAGAAGACCCTCTCCCTGGGAGCGAGTCGGTCGAAGGGATGTATGGGGCAGAAGACGGTCTCGAAGGTAGCTAGGCACCGTGCCATGGAGCACCTTGAATATGGTCATCAAAACCTTGTAACGCACCCGGTAGGTCACAGGTAGCCAGTGCAGCTCGCGCAGGAGTGGTGTTATGTGGGAATGTCTTGAGATTCCCATGATCACCCGTGCTGCTGCATTCTGGACCAACTGCAACCTCCGAGTGCATCTCAAGGGGAGCCCCATGTAGAGAGTGTTGCAGTAGTCCAGACGAGAAGTCACGAGTGCTTGAGCTGATTGTATTTCTTTTCTATAGCCTTGCTTTCTTTTTTAAAGGAAAATCTTTAGCTGCAGGGTCAGATAGTTGACAATAAGAAAGACTGCTGTGAAGTTATGCTCCGAGAGACCAAACTATCTGAGAAACGAACAAAGAATTAGATTTGGAATTCATCTTCTAGCAGATTCCTCTATTCTAAAAAAAACATTTGCATGCTTTTGGGGAGTCAAAGTTTTGATGTTTAGCATCTGAAAGCAAAATCCGCTGCTTGAGAATTACAGAAGGAAGTGACTTTCATAGTTGACTTTTCAAATGCATATTTATCACTGGATAACATAATTTACCTTGATTCTCAGCCAAACAGACCAGTCATTTTTTTACTGAAAAATCCTATGTTGGATGACTCCGAGTCACCATCTGTTGTAATTGATTTAACTATGGCTTATTCACACCTGCATACCATCACCGGCTATCACTCGCAAACAGACTGGTGTGAAATTCATTCACTTGCTGTGATTGTGGAGTGTGTAGGCCCCGTTCAACCTTTCCCACTCTTGGACACTTTCACTTTGCTATAAATGGAAAACTTTGCAGGCCAAAGAAGTAACCCAGGACTTCTCTGGGTGCCGTCCACTAGGCTATGCCAGCGGGCGACGCCCAGGGGAAGGGCCTTCTCTGTGGCGGGCCCAGCCCTCTGGAAGGACCTTCCCCCTGAAATGAGAACAACTACGGACCTCCGCTCCTTCCGTCAAAAATTGAAAACACACTTCTTCTGCTTGGCCGGCCTAGGTTAGTCTTCCGTCTCTAGTTGGGTTTTAGGGGATTTTAGCGCAGGGATAATTTTGTTTAATTCTTATTTTATCTATTTATCTATTTATGTATTTTATAGTAGTATTTTTAATTTCCCTGTGCACCGCTCCGAGTCCCTTTGGGGAGAGGAGGCGGTTTATAAATAAATTATTATTATTATTATTATTATTATTATTATTATTATTATTATTATTATTATTATTATTATTATTATTATTATTATTATTAACTTTGGAAGTGTGTGAAAAAGAAACTGTGGGCTGTGGGCAGGGGGCCAAAGGCTAGCTGACTTTGTTTTGCATTTTTGTGGCTTTGTGGGTGAAAGGCAGATGGGCATGTGTGATTGAGGAAAAGGGAAAATAGGGAAATAACAAAAACCTCAAAAAGCTCCAAACCTTCTTCTCCTCCTCATGAAAAGTTCAAAAATATCTTTGTATGTAATATAAGTGGGTTGGTTCAAGGTTCCAGACAATTTTCAGCTGTTTCTGTTTAAAGGCTCTGTGACTGTATTCCTAAAAAGTCCGTGCACATTTTACATTTTCATTCTTCATCAGTGACTCATTGATTTAAAAAAAAATTTTTTTTTTAAACCCTCCTTTTGCAAAGCAAGCAGTGGTATACAATTGTCTGGAACTTCTTGAGCAAAACCATAGTTTAGTCATCTGGGACTACAGCTCTTGATCTATAAAAACACAAACAAATATGCGATTTTTATCCTGAATAAGTGCGGAACAACTTCTTTTATTCCTGCACGTATGTTTCTTTTTCCCTTTGTGCATCCAACTTTGTAATACCCCCCCCCCCCCAAGTCCTTTAGTTGATTTAAATGCATTGGGGCAGTTGTTACTTATGAGGTTACTTATGTTACTTACTTGTGACAGGAATGATGTTGATATTCGCTTGATTTGCAATAGGGACTCACAAAAATGAATCTTTGCACATACAGGCCCACAAATATCATTGTCTGGTCTCCCAAATTAAGTTGGGAAAGTTTCTTTGCTTCAGAAACATAAAAGAATAGAAGTAAAAATCACATCCCCACTCCAAGTTCCCTCACACCCATTCTGTTAAAAAGGAAAGAAAAAAAAGGAAGGAAGAAAATACAGCATCCTAGATCTTTTGTGTTGTTTATAGTATCCTAAAAGAAGAGAGACACTCACAGGCTTTTATCCATTCCCTTCTCCCTTGGGGCACCACACTGAGGGAAAGTTGGGAAAGTTGTCAAGCCAATATTGTCTTTCAGCATCAAGCTTAGGAATTGGAAGGAATGGGTGAAGCATATGAAAAACAGCCCACCCCAAGCTCAGCTCCAGAATTCTCAGCTGGAAACCAGATTCAAAGTAGTTGTTCTTTCACCACAGTTGAATTAAGAGTCAAATGAGGTTACTGCCAAAGTGAGATGACAGCATAGAGTGGTGGAGTTAAAAAAAAAAATCTGTCCAGTGTCCCAGGGCTCAGACATGACTATCACAAGTCCCACCCTAGGCTATTAAGTCTCAAATCTATCCCAATTGTACATCTCACTTGCATTTCTGCACTCTGTTAGCTGAGTCTTGCCAGTACCCAGGACATAAAATCTGATTTATTAAGCAATAATGTCAAGCTCAGAAAACTTGAAGCACCATTAGGGGAAACAAAACAACCACTTCATAAATGCATGGCACGACATAGGAGAAAAACCCATCAGGACTAGATTCACCAGTCCATCTGCCTTTCAAAGAAAAAAGGCCACTCTGGTTTGAAGGAGGGGTCAAAGAGGCCCTCTATATCAAAATTGAGCAGCCCTCTCTTAACAGAGGGGATGGGTACAGCATCATCTATCTTCAGTCTATAACACAGTCCTTTCAACAGTTCCAAGAAGGTTACACACCCATTTCCACTACTCAAGTAACCTTGAGGACACAGATAAACCTCCAAGTGGCCTTAACAACTTGCTAAAAGAATGACCATCTGTCTGCAAGGAGTATAAATCATTCCTTTCCCACCATCCAGTCAGAGCTGAAGAAGTTTCTTGGATGAGAAGCGAAAAGTCTTCAAAGAAAAACCAGAAAGTGCAGTTGCCTCTTGAAAAAACACCTTTGGCGCAACCATGACCTGGATGACTGAGAATCTCCATAGACAAGCACCATTAGGTTTTCCTTATTGGATCTGGAGACCTAAAATTATTTCAAGATTCTTAGCAAAGATTCAATCTATGCGACACCTATCCCTTTTAGGGCAGATTGGGCAACATTTTGAAGTTTTCAGTTAACATTTGAGAAGAACCCCAGGATCACAGTAGTGATAATGATAATACAAATGGTTTTGCTTTTCTGAGTTTGTGTGAGTCCTTGCCAGACTATGCTAAGTCTGCATTTAGGCTTATATTACAATTTTAATGTGATGCAAAATGTCAGAAGAGTACTCAACTCAAGATGCCAGAAGCATATGGGAAATTACCTCTTGCATCTTAACTTTATGCTCACATTCACATCTATACAGAATGTAATGCAATATGATTGAACTAGATTGTGAAGATCCAGGTTCAGGTTCTCCCCCTACAATATATAGTTCATTGGTGACTTTGATCTGTCACTCTTCTTCGGTCCACCTCACTTCCCAGGACTGAGGAGAATTCATCTAAGCACATAGCCATGAACTCCCAGAGAAGAAATGGGGTAGAAATATTCTAAGGAGACAAACACTCCCCTTCCCCCAAAAAATTATTCTACTTTTAGGAATGTCACTTACATGTAACAAATTAGAATCATGGGTCCTAAACTAAGCGCATAAACATGGTTATAATTAATTCATTCCATTGACTGAATGAAAATTTAACACCTAAGAATAATAAAGCAGGCAACCAAATTGCCCATCAGATAGGTATGTCATCCTTTCCTTAGATCAGTTGTTGAAAATGGGATAAGATGCAGAAATAGTTGCCAAGTTTAGCAGACAGCTGCTGTCTTCTTCTTTTAAAGTGTATATCGGCTACAGCAATACACATTTCATTTTTCGTGGAAACCAATTTGAATTCTTTTATTGTGTCACTTGTCTCATCTGATTAAATAGATGGTGTGTCTGTGTGAAAGAAACCCTTTATCCTATGTTTAAAGTGTGAAAATCCCTAAATGTCGTCCTCCCCATCTTTTAAAATGACACACTTAGGTAATTTATCGCTCAGTGAATGTTGGCATTAATGGATTCATCAAGAATTTTATGCAAATGTTGCTGAGTATACTTTGCCACTTGTAAAAGGCTGTGTTGGGATGTTTGGGTTTGAGGACCAAAGTTTGTCAAGTTAACAGGCATTTTTTTGTCCAATCCCACCTGCACTCCGGAAATCAACTTTAGATGGTTGCACTAAAGACAGGAAAGCTGTTTCTATCTGTTGGTTAAAAATTAGTCTCAGCAACGATCTTTTGTGAGACCTCCCAGGCTTTGTAGCAAATTGATAAATTCCACAAGAGGAAAAAACAAGCTGGAAAGCAAACTAAGAGATATTAGTGCAACCTTATTGAATCCACGTGGTTCTGTGTGAATGAACATACACATAGATGCATAAATTCACTGTGGTCATGTTATAGCCCTACTGTAGCACTAGTTACAACTAGGCTTCCAAGTGCAATTCAAAGTGCTAATTGTAATCTTTAAAGACCTTTGTGGCTTTGAACTTGGATATTTGTGAGATCAGCACCCCTGCACACAGAAAGGGTCCCTAGATCAAGAGTATATTGTCCTCAGGGACCCCAAAGGAAAGTCTTCTTGCTGGCAGCCCCTTCCTTTGGAATAGCCCATCAATGGGGATATTTGGTCCCATCTCTATTAGAAAAATTGGCTCTTTGAGAAGATTTGTCCCAACCAGGGCAGTGAGAAAAGAATGTTGACAATTGCCTTTAAGGAAGTAGCACCAGATGTAGATGAAAGAGTTGTAAAAGATGGGGGGAAAGTATTATGTTTTGTTTTGTTATATTGTAAAGGTTTGATCTTGTAAGAAGGAGTGGTATATGGCTTATTTATCAGGCTGCCTAAGCTTTCTTTTATCATGAATCAGAAACAAAACATCTTTCATATAATAAAAAACATATATCATATATGTTTTGGGGGCCAAAAATGTTGGATTTACATGTAATAAATCTCTCTTTTGCTTTTGGTGTAGTGTATCATGTGATCCCATATTTTCTGCCCTCTGTAACTCTTGGTTTGTAAACTGATAACCAAAACACACAGAGTACTTGCTATATCATGGGTAAAAACACATTGGTTTAGCCCATGGGTGTCAAACTCGATTGCATCATGCAACTTATTGTGACATATCGTGACATTTTTTGCCTTTGCAAAGCCAGGTGACATATCCAGCTCATAGGCTGCCAGTTTGACACCCCTGGAACTTTAGTCTGATATGTGAACCAAGTGAGGGTGTTCAAAGACTACTCTCTTTTAGAAACCTACAAAATATATGATAGGGACAAGACAATAGATCATTATAATTTCTGCAGACCATTTTAGCTGAATGAGGTTAGATTAGGATATTAGTCTGCCCTGATAAAATTCCTCTCTTTCAAGCTGCTAGTGATCACATGGAAAACTTTCAGCTTTTATTGCACTATGACAAAGGGCAAAAGGCCCGCATTCTCTATCTGTTTTGGTTTTGATGCTGCATATTTTTGGTGGTTGCTATTTATACTTTAAGTATTTAATTCTTTGCACTTGACCCTTTGTACTGTATATTTTATATGAAGTATTTATTTATTCAGAAAATATAAATATATAATTCTTATAGGGATATATGACGTAAACAGCATGTATATCCATATACAAATGAATATCTATCTCTCATCTCTTATATCTTTTTTCTCTCTTTTTTCTCTCTTTCCCTCTCATCTATAACATCTCATTCTCACCCTATTGATGGTCTGTGTCTTTCTCAATCTCAGATCCTCTAGCAGAGCCCTGGAGTTTGAGGGTTCTGCACAGTGTTCCTAGCACTGTACTCTTCTGGACAGAGAACTTGGATGTCCTTCCTGGGATCTATTTTCCAAGCTTAGGAGTTACAGTCCCAGATGCTCCTACCACCACAGACCATTTTAACCTCGAATTTCCACATTCTCATCAGTTCTTTCTTTAGGCGCCGGGTTTTTTTTCAGTTTCTCATACTCCTTCTTCCCAATGTTGCTGTCACTTGTCCCTTTTCCCACCCCTCCCTAGAAAGGGCTGATGGGAGATGGGAAACTGGTCAAAAATTATTCAGATATCTTGGGGCCAATGATGGTTTCCTGAGGCGAGGTATAAAAAGTGATAGATAACTATCTATCACTTTTTCTACCTCCTTCTAATTGCACTGGACCTTATTAAGTTCCCAAGGTGGTAGTTACTATTACCATATTCCATTTTTAACTCTCGTGCCCAACCATTTCGGTACTCATAATATGGAATGAGTTTTACAGAAAAGTTTTCTCCACTTTGATAGCACTGAAAATGTGAGATAGGATCCATGGAGCTTAATATTATTGCTTACAAAAAGCTTACCTGGGGAAGAATTTAATAGACACGTTTTGAAAAAATGGTTATGGTAGGAGCCACGTTTTTTATAGCTGTTATGAATAATGCAACCGATGATGCATGTCTGAAGTAGTGTTGCATCTCCATATCTTTTATTACTGATGTATTGCTAAAGTGCATAAACTCAGCTAGGCTGCATCCTGACTGAACTAGCAGCTAACCTTGTTTTCTTCCAAGTTGACTTATTTTTAATTTAAAAAAATAATTTTTAAGGGAAAAATGTAAAAACCACAGCAACAATACTAAAACAATGTTTCCCACTACACCCCTTCCCAACCCGGATAGTGAGTGTATGACAAAAAAATTCTAAATATATTAAAGTAATAAATATACAACCAACGACATTCTAAAAAGAGATTTTTTATTTCATTGTATTTTTTTTATCCCACCCTTATTACTTTATAAGTAACTTAACATGGGAAACATCCACAAAACTCATTCCTCTTTCTATTTTACCCACAACAACAACAACCCTGTGAGGTGAATTGGGCTGAAAGAAAGTGATTGGCTTGAAGACACCCAGTTGGCTTTTATGCCTAAAGCGGGACTAGAACTCCTGGTTTCTAATCTGCTGCCATAACCACTAGACTAGGGGTGTCAAACTCACATTGTCACGTTGTTGTCACATGATATGTCACAACTTCCCCCCTTTGCTAAACTGAGGTGGGCGTGGCCAGGGCATTACGCATCTGGCCCATGGACCACAAGTTTGACACCCTTGCACTAGACCAAACTGGTTTACATAACAAAGTCAGGTCCTGGAACCATTCTTTAACATCAGAATAAATTTCTTTTAAAGGCAATGCACATCTGATTTTACATGTACTGACTGCAGCTAGAATTGTATTTGCACAACAATGGAAAAGTGAAGAGATGCCTACAGATGAGAATGTGATTAAAAAAATATTAGAATGTGCAGAAATGGATAGGCTAACAGTTAGAATTAATGAAAAGAAAGAGATTGAATACTTTTTGATCCGGGATTTATTCTAGCAATGGTTAATTGATAAAAACAGGAGTTAGAAACAGAGAAATATAAGGAAAGGGTCAATGATATAAGGGAGGTATGTTAAAATGGTTAAGTAAACGTCATCACCCTCACCATTATTATTAATATCCTTATAGAATCAATACTAATGTAAAGAATACTGTTGTAAATATTTTGATTACTATCTCCTAAAACTATGTGTACCCAGACAACACACAGTTTAATTGAAAATGGAATTTTTATATCAGAGGTTCCCAAACTTGGCAACTTTAAGACTTGTGGACTTCAACTCCCAGAATTGTCCAGCCAGCTGGCTGGAGAATTCTGGGAGTTGAAGTCCACAAGTCTTAAAGTTGCCAAGTTTGGGAACCTCTGTTTTATATGTTCTAAAATAAAAAAAAAACTTGATGGGGGGAAAAAACCCAAGATGCCATGAAGAGACTCTCTTCCATGAAGAGAAAAGATGACACAGAGGGAGTGATTTTCTGAGATCTTTCTAGGCAAGGCAATATGACAGCAGAGAACAACCAACAACCAATGGGTTACTGACTGGATGACACTGTTGCCTCCTGGATGACCAATCATTTTTGTGTAAGCAGAATATTTCGCTAATGCAGCAAATCAGTAATTAAAAAAAAAATCTTCCACAAGAGAAATGTGACCTGTTTTTATTTTTTGTTTTTTTTTAAAGATGTCTTCCTTGTGAAGTAATCACATTCTGTTACAGAGGTTGGACTTCTCCTCCTGCACAAGCATTATCTGCCACCTTTTGGATCCCGACTCACTCTCTTCCTTTGTGCCACAGGCTAGGGGAGGCAAATCCTTGGCATCGCGTCCCGAGTCTTCCTATGAAGGCCTTGTTGGCAGCCAGCAAGAAGAGATGATTGCCTTGGCTTTGAAAGACTGAAGTGATGACAGCAGCCTGTAATTAGAGAGCCATGTTCTTGCCCCAGGCTGAGAAATGTTTTCTGTTTGTTTTTTTAAAGGAATTTTAGGAAAAGGGAAAGGAGGGTGAATTCAAAGGAGAGCATTGATGTTTAATAGTTTAAATACATTCAATGCAACCGAGCAATATTATTACACACATATTTTAACCTAAAATACGATTTAAATAAACATCAACACTTTTAAAGGTTTTGTCAGAAAAAGAGGCACTCTCTGTTTATAAATATCTCTAGTGAACTTGCACTTCATGTCTTCTTCTATTAACTTCTATAACTGTATGGAGTTCAGATTCTAGGTGATACCGTGCGGGGATTTTCAGATGACTTTTATTCTTCTCCATTTATGGAATGTCAAAGGTGGCACAGATAGTGTCACTTTTCATTTAGAATTTTTCTGTTGTTTCCCTCCTGCTGGGGCTTTTTATTTCTTTGCCTGACCTACATACACAATCTTCTAAGGAGGGAAAGATGGGAGAGTAGCTGCACGATGCTTTTTGTAGCTGCACGATGCTTTTCGTTTTCAGGTAGTTCTTCAGGAATCGTAGATCATGCAAGGGGTCATGACTCCGCCCACTGGCGGGAAGGAAGAAGATAAAATAGCTAGAAGACTCAGATCGCAAAAATGATTTTTTTTACATAATGCAATCCTCATACGGATGTCAATAGTAACAAATGATTGAATGCATAAATGTATGATTTATGATATGATATATATGTATTTTCTTACACCTTATATTGGAAAAAAATTACTTTTTGTATGGAACCTCGGAGGCGACCACCACCTCCGACATGGAAGCTCTAAAATATTTTTTCTGTATCCTATATACCTTTTTCCCTGTTAAAAAATTTGTAAAAACCAAAAACCAGGAATCGTAGATCATGCTGATTGTTAAGCAGGTCACCACTGACAGCACTTGATTTTAGATTCTTTTGTAGCAGTTGTTAAGCAAACACTGGGATCGTTAAACAAACACCACAGCCATGGTTGTTTCAATAAATCCCATTTTTTTCACTGAGTGTGAAAATCACTTCGTAGTGATTTTCTTCACTGGGTGTATTTTGCTGGAAACTGAAAGTAAATAACAGAAAATGCCAAAAACCCCAACAATTGCAGTCACCTGACTATAGGGTCTGCAAACAGTCATAAATGGGAGGCAGTTGCCAAGCACTCGAAATATCATAGTGTGCCGTTGGAACGCTAGAATTGTGTCATAAGTAGAAATGGGGAGATCCATTGTAACTTTCATTGGCCACTATGCAGCCAGTCATTAAGCAAGGACTAGCTGTAGTAACTTCAAGGTAAACCAGTTTACAAGCTCATTTTTTTTGTCTCATAGGGCAGGGGTCTTCAACCTTTGCAACTTTAAGTCTGAAGGACTTCAGCTCCCAGAATTCTCCAGCCAGCAAAGCTGGCTGGAGAATTCTGGGAGCTGAAGTCCTTCAGACTTAAAGTTGCAAAGGTTGGAGACCCCTGTCATAGGGCACCTTCAATACTATGGTAATTCCAGAGCAAAGAACTGGAAAGTAAGGTAAAATGAGTAATGGAAATAGAGTTGTGCTTACTAATGCATCAGATGAAGATGAGGCAAAAAGAGTTAAAGGGAAAGGCTGAGAGATTTGAAAAGAACACCTCATAGATGGACAGGTTTGAGTTCCAGTCACAAGAACTGAGAAATTAGATGTTATGAAATGTTCTTCTAAGAGGGTCCATGTTGATCAATTTCCTGGACCAGTTTAACTGCTCTTGAGTGTCATTTATACAAGTCATTCAATTGAGATGAGTGATTATAGAAACCGAATAAATAAATAAGCTTGTCTTAGTTGGCTAGCAAAGAACAATATTGAAGCACCGGACAAGGCTTTTAATCAATTAATTTTAATCAATAATGGTGAGTATTATCACATTTATCTCCTGTCTTCATAAAATATTGTGCCAAAATACATTATGTCCAAATTCTTTTTGTATGAGATTCCCATTTAGCATTTCTTTTGAAAGATATTTTATATCCTGAAAAAGTTGTTTTGTTGTATACCTGTTCCCTGTCTCTAGTTTTGCTTTTCAATGAATTCCTTCTATATCACTGGAGTTCTTAATAGGATCCTGGTATCTTTTCCCACCAAAAATAAAACAAAAAAAGCAGCCATTTTGCTTCCCAGACTCAGAAAGGAAATCCATGATTTTAACCTAATTTTTTTGAAAACATAACAACAGTGCCATTTTAGCAATAGCAATAGCACTTAGATTTATATACACCTTCACAGTGCTTTACAGCCCTTTCTAAGCAGATTATAGAGTCAACATATTGTCCCCAACAATCTGGATCCTAATTTTACCAACCTTGGAAAGAACCAACCTTGAGCCAGGGAGAATCGAACTGCTGGCAATCTGCAAAATTAGCCTGTAATACTGCATTCTAACCACTATGCCACCACAGCTCCTTTTACTTGCGTATATTAAAGGTTTTGCCTTACTATTGATATACACTTTATTAATATAGTACAGTATTCCAGCTATTTGCTCATGTTCTATGTTCTATGTATCATCCATATGCAGTCTATTCAAGTAATATTCACTACGTTGATTTTACCAGCTCAGGGTTGCACAAACAAGCAAAATGATACAGAAGACACTCTATCATAATGAGCAATAAATAAATCAATGTCCTTTGAGAATATTCTTCAGAGACAGGAGGAAGAGCACCAGTAGACTAGCCAATCGACAGATAAGAGGCAGCTTAGCCCACAAAAGAAATGGGACATGGCAAACATCTCAGAAGGGACTATTAAGGTGGGGACTCAAAGTACTGTACTTTGAGACTTGAAAGATTCTGTTACTGTAATCTTACAAGAGAGCCAGTTTGGTGTAGTGTTAGAAACCAAGAGACCATGAGTTGTACTCCCATCTTAGGTATGAAAACAGATTGGTGGTTTCTAGAGAGTAGGCAAGGGCAAACTACTTCTGAAATCTTGCCAAGGAAACTGCAGGGATTTGTGCAAGCAGTTGCCAGGAGTCGACACTGATTTGAAGGCCCCAAAACAAAACAAAATGTCATAATAAAGTTAATGTTAGTACTCATAGTTAGTGCTTCTTGCCTGGAATACCTCTAAGGACTGGCAGGAACTTCTTCACCAGGATTATTCTACCACGAGGGTACAATTCTTCTAATGGCGCTTTTTCAGGAGGCAATTGGACTTTCTTATTTTTTCTTTTGAAGACATTTTGCTTCTCATGCAAGAAGCTTCTTCAGTTCTGACAGGATAGTAGAGAATGGAAGGTGTTTCTCCATTATCCCACTATTCTGTTAGAGCTGAAGAGGCTTCTTGGATGAGAAGTGAAACCTCTTCAAAAGAAAAAAAACAAGGAAGTCCAGTTGCCTCCTGACAAAGCACCTATGGGACAATGACCTGACTGACTGAGAATCTCCACAGACTTTTAATTATTCTAATGATATTGCCCAATTTTGCCTAATGATTTTTCTTAGATTTTGTTTGGCTTCTTTGGTAAAATCTCCAGTATACATTGCTGAACTTTCACTCCTTCTTCCCCTCTAGGCCTTTGAAATATGTCGGGCTGTTTTGTCCAGTTTTCCTCTAATTCATGCAGAACATGCCTTGGAAACATCAAGCTTCTGTCCACAGAACAGTAAATCTGTGCCAGAGGAAGCCTCTGGCCATTCCCAGACATTGTTTATGAAGAGAGTTCAAAGGGAACTCAGCCAGCTGTCTTAGCTGTTTGTATTATTCCTCTCCCTTGCCCCCAGTTGATTTTTCACATTTTCCACTCCTCAGAGAAACATATCCTTCAGGCATCCTACAAAGCCAACTTTTTACTCAGTTCTCTTTCCTAGGGAGCATTTCTGACCTGCCCAGCATCTCTGAGTACCAGATGGCTCGGTTGGCCAACTTTTGGATGTGCATCTTCCATTTCCTTTTTGGTGTGTCCCCAGGTTACAACAAAACAGTCCTCTAGGAAATTAGCCTTGGTGGAGACTGCTTGGAAGATGGAAGACGGGACTCACATTTTAAGTTTTATGAAAAATAAAAGTATTTGAATATCCCATTTAGCCGTGCTGTTATTCTAGACAAGCTTTACCCAGTCTAGTCCCTTCCAGCTGGCACCAAAGGATACCAGGTGATAGGAAGCTGATTAATACCAGTTCCTGGTGCTTTTTGGTTTCAAGTACCTCCAAAGAAACATCTTTGTATTTTTATGAAGTGAAAAAGAATACTTGGCATTTATATAATGCACATGGATTTCTTCAAAGCTAGAGTTAATAGCGGTTTTATTGGTCTGAATAAAAAAATCTCTAAAACAGGTCAGTTTTGTTATAAATCTACAAGACATTTCCGCACCACTGCTGCTTTAGCTCCCTAACTCCTCAAAAGCAATTCAAAGTTGATCTGAACCAACGATCAACTTTACTGCGAGAAAGCAAAGAGCATAATTCAGTGGTTACTTTTCAACATTTTAGGTCATGTTGTATCCACTAAGCCAGGGGTCTGCAAAGTTGGCTCTTTGAAGACTGGTGGACTTCAACTCCCAGAGTTCCCCAACCAGCATAGCTGGCTGGGGAACTCTGGGAGTTGAAGTCCACCAGTCTTCAAAGAGCCAACTTTGCAGACCCCTGCACTGTATACCCCTGTATTTCTGTATGTGTGATGAGGGGAAATAAAACCTTCAAAGCACTATTGCATTAAATGTCCTAGAAAAGAATATAATAGTGTAAGGGTTGGGAGAGAAGTTAAAAATAATATTTAATTAGTAATCTCTTTTAGTGCAGGAGTATACTTACTCCATTATCACTAACATCTTGGCAGGACACTACAGTATTACCCCAAATCTTTACTGAGGGTGGAAAGAAGCTGTTAACTCTGCTAACTATTAGGCACTAGGCTGTTCCCCCAGGCATTGGACAGGAGCTCTGATGGTTACAAATTGGGATTGTTGTTCATGAATAATTTTGGCCTGGTTTGTTTTAATTGTGATTTTTAATTTTGTATGCTACTCAGAGTCACTTTTGTGAGACTGATAGCAATAGATATTGTTTCAATCGATCAATTGCTGCTATCTCTGCCAATTAGTTGACTGCCCCAGTGTAGTAGATAATAACTAATAGATTTTAAGTGCTTGAGGCTGCCTTTGCAGGTTGAAGGAAGAGAGAAATACTAGTTTAACACCAACATAGTTTAATGACAATTTAAGCTGGTCTTACTCATGGCGTGAAATGCACGCAACACCATGGGGTTACAGACAGACATGAAATGCTCTAATCTTTGCTACCGGTTTGGAACTGGGAGCCCGTGCATGCGTAATGCTTCTGCACATGCATAGAACCTTCTGCGCATGTGCAGAGCATCTGTGATGATGTCTGGGCAGGTGGGGGGAGCCTCCCGCCACCGCCACTACCGGTTCGCCCAAAACGGATACAGACAAAAAATATTGCTGGGCATATTAGTGGCATGGATATGGGCAAGAATGGATATAGTCTTAGTGTGATTTTATAAATATGGAGGCAACACAAAAATATCTCATGAAACTTAAAAAAACTGATATGAAAAGTGATGTCATTCTGTATCTCACACACTTCAATAACATAAGAGAATATATCTACAGTAGCTTGGGGTTGAACTGTGGAGTCCTTGGTGCTCTCTGAAACTTGTTCTTTACTTGTAGATATTTCATTACCCAACTAGATAATATAATCAGTGCTAGTGATTGTGGGGTTTGCTCCCTATTTATATACAATTGCTTGCCCTGGCAGCATTGGTTAGGATACAGCTTGGTAGTTCCTTGATCAGAGTGTGGTTTTCTACACCGCCCTGAGTCCATCTTTGGAGAAGGAGCGGTATATAAATCAAATAAAACTAAAACTAAACTAAACTATTTCATGGTTTGTCTGGTGTTAATTTCCACTTATCTGGGTGTTGATTGCTGGAGATGATGTGCTTTGTGTGATCTTTTATTACCTTCTCAGTTTATTCCTCTTTTGAATGGTGTGTAAATATAGTTTATTTCTCTGTATTTGTTGATGGCTGATTTGTCCATATGCCAAACTTGTAAGGAATTCAAGGCCAGGCTTGGTCAAATGCTTCAATACGTTGAATAACTTACTGGATCGGGGTTGATGGCAGGTCAGACTATAAGCAGCTCAGTGAGCAATAACAGCATTGTGGTGGAATTGCTGGCCAGCAGCAAAAGTCTTTCAGGAGATAAGGAAAGATCTTTGGATTGCCCACTTTGTGCTGTAGAAAAGTTGTTATTTTCAAGGTGGTCACATGAATTGAATTTGTTGTTGTCAATTGCAAGTTGGGCTGCTCAGGAACTGAAGGACTTTACAATATGCCCTTAACTCGTGCGCACTCACGGAACTGATAGTAACCCCAGTAGGAACCCATCATTGGAAGGGATCCCGAGAGAAGAAATGTTTAAGAAATCTGGCTCTAAAGAAATGCAGATGATCTTTTCTCATACATTCATTAGGAATTACACTTTGAAAGAGAAACTGCCTGCTTTTTTACATTTTGTGATCCAAATGTTCATCCTTTGTTGAAAAAGACATATTTGGGAAAGGCTAAAGGATTAAGGGGACTGAGTATTCTTTACTTAAGAGCAACTTACATAATCAGTGTGCAAATAAAGAATAATGTCTGTTTTGTTTGTGACCATAGAAACTCTATGTTCTTGAAATTGGAATCAGTAACATGTAGAAATGTCTTTTGATTAAGCTGGAAACCTCTCTAATCTCATGGGTGCCCTTCTGATTATTAACCTATTAACATGCTTATTTTATACTGCAGCCTGAATGCCATTAAAGATTCTAAGCACGTTAGTCTAGACCTGAAAACAAAACCAAAAGAATAAGTAGAATTTTAAAGACTGTATTCATCTTATGCAACATTTTTTTTTTACTGTTTATTTTTTTCACATTGGAAAACATCCATTCCTGAAAATGAATGGCATTTGCTCTCCTAACTATGGCTTAACTTCCTTCCCCTGTCTATAAGGCTTTGTGATTTTATCCTATTTTCCCTCACATATCCTGGTGAATTTAAACATTACTTCTTCCTTTAAAAATGATTGATCAGCTACCTTGATTCCCCCCACCACCAAACTTAAAAGACAGTATACAAATTATTTTGAAAATACATAAATAAAAACAATTTTAAAAAGTTTATCATCAAAAATTATGTACCTGAAGTATAATTTGCACTTAGCAGCTATGCCTCCAAACTGAACCAGACTTCACTCAATAAACCAACATGAACCAAGCTCTTACTGATTTTTTAAAAAACAACAGTAGAGAAGCAAACAAGGCAAAAAATGCTTTCTTGCTAAAGACTTTTTAAAAAAGAGAACGTCCTTGCTCTATGCCATGGGTGTCAAACTTGCGGCCCGCGGGCTGGATGCATCATGTGTTGGCCCCACCCCTGCCCAGTTTAGCAAAGGGGAAAAAAGTCCCGATATGTCACATGATGCCACCATGATGATGCTAGTTTGACACCCTTGCTCTATGATCATATAACTGCAATTCCAAATGCTTCTGACAAATGTTAGGAAATAGCAGGATTATTATACCTTGTTTGTTCTCAGTTTCCTAGAGTTTACAAATGGGTACAGAATGTTGTTCTACAGATCAGGGGTGAAATTCAGCAGGTTCTGACAGGTTCTGGAGAACTGGTAGTGGGAATTTTGAATAGTTCGGAGATACCACCTCTGGCTGACCCCAGAGTGGGGTGGGAATGGAGATTTTGCAGTATCTTTTCCCTACCACGCCCACCAAGCCATGCCCACAGAACCAATAGTAAAAATATTTGAATTTCACCATTGACATAGATGTACTGTAAATTTTGAATTAAGCTGCCTGGAATCACAGTAAGTTGGGCAGCTATAAAAATTTGCTATATAAACAAACAAACAAACAAATAAATATTCAGTCTGACCAGAGATGTTATGGCCCAATAAACAGTAGTCAACAGTTTTAATCAGTTAATAAACAATTTATTAATCAGTGGAACAGCTTGCCTCCAGAAGCTGTGAATGCCCAAACACTGGAAGTCTTTAAGAAGAGGTTGGATAGCCATTTGTCTGAAACGGTATAAGGTTTCCTGCCTAGGCAGAGGGTTGAACTAGAAGACCTCCAAGATCTCTTCCAACTCTGCTATTGGATTATTGTATTGTATGTGTATGTGAGACTTCCACAGGCATTGCTGTGATTCACTTAACAGAAAAACGTGCCTGAAAAGTGTCTCCTATATGCTTCCAAATGTATCTTATTGCTTTGTCTCATTAGATGACAGTGTAATTGAAATTGCCAGGATCAATGTCCAGAATTTTTACAACACTTCTTTAAATATGTGCTTCCTGTTTTTCCTCTTAAATGTGCCCTGGAGATTGCAGTTTTATAATAGTTTCCTTTAATTGCTTTCCCTCCCCCTCACACATTTCCTTCTTTCATACCAATTTAAACTGTTTCAGCTGCAGCAAAACCCTTTGCACGGCTGCTCACTCAGCCTCTCTGTTCCAAAGTTGGTTTTCTTCCATTCCTAAGCTTACCCCCAAATGTATATATCAGGAGATATAAATACTTCTCTCTTTTGGCTTCTCCATTCCCTAAGCTATTTTCTGCTGAGAAGGATCAGAAACAAGAGAAAACTAGAAAGGAAAGAAGAATCTGCCCTTTGTACAAACTATATATATTATTCAGCACGAATAATAAGGACTTTAAGGACATAAGGGGAGCTCTGTTGCAACAGGCCATATGGCCATCTTGCCCCGCGTTTTGTGACAGATGGTGGCCAGAATGCATTATGGAAGCTCATAAGCCTGGATTCTACTCAGTACTTAAAGCCTGCTGCCCACAATTCAGGCATTAGTAAAACAGCTATCAGTATTAGCAGCCATCAATAGCCTGATGGTCTGCCAGAGAATTGCGCAACCAGTGTCCAAATGGAGTCAGAGATGCTGACACAAACTTGTAGTTTTATATAAATAAATATATTACACATTTCTTTGTATTTATTTTGCACAATGACAATAAGGACTATGCTATTTATATTTACAACAAACAAGATTGTCAGACACATCACTACATCATGAGATAAACAGTCAAGTAAATTACAGAACTGCATCCGCAGTACACAGAAGAAAAAAAGAAGAGAAAAGGGGAAACACCCCCTTCTCACCCAGCAACCAATCATAATGTAGATTGTCTCCTGCAGGAGCCCACACTCTTCAACCAATCAACTACAACCGTGTGTTCTGGCCTACTATACACTTTACTGTTTCAGCTATTAAATTAATTATCTTAATGTGGTCCATGAACCTGACTAGGACTTATTACTGTTCAGCAGAGAAATTGAATGAGTTCTTTGCTCCTGCCTTCCTTGCTGAGGACAAAGGATAGATGCCCAGGCTTTGAATGATCTTTTTCAAGATGAAGATCAGATAAATAAGATATATATGGATAACATAATATTGAGTCATAGCCTAAACTGACAAATTAAAAATAAACAGACCCCTGAGATGAGATGCATCCATCCAAGAGTCAAAATCTTAAGTACAAAGCTACTGCTCTTTCCACAAAATTATGCAACTTCTCTTTAACATCAAGAGTTACTCCCAAGAACTGGGAAATAGTTTGATCCCAATTTTTAAAAAGAAACAGAACAAAACTTTATCAGGTCTAAAACTTTGCTACCTTCCTTCAGTTTAAACAGATTATAATGCCAGATTTTGTTTTAACATTTATGCCATTACCTTTTAATGATTTTAATTACTTGTTTTATTGTATTGATTGTTATGGTTTTTCTTTAGTTTTTTTGTGTTTGCTGCCCAGTAATATTTCAGAATTGGGAAGGGCTAGCAATACAAAAAAGCAAATAAGCCAGCAAGCACTGATTGAATCAGTAAATACATAAGTATGATGGGATTTTTTGCATACCAGATGCTCTATAAATAGCATTTAAATGAATTGCCATTGAAAAAGGACTTTTCTGTCTCCTATAGATTACAGGTATCTCTGGCTGCAAGAAGCAACAGATGGCTAACGTAGTTCTTGAGATCCAACTTAATTAACTCTCTATCCAATTTCATAATAATGGCTTTAAAAAACAGGAAAATGAAGTTATTTCTTCAAGTCCTGCCAAAAGTATACAAACAGTATTTTATGTTCCAGGTTTAATGTGCCAGGTAACATATTCATCTTTTTTAGATTACTTTATATTTGAAAAGTCAGTATAATCATAGCCATTTGATTAACCATATTGCATTGAGAAAAATGTCTTCCATTTAATTCAGACATTCAGTGCTTATGATAAAGTGGAAATTTACAGTACATAATAATAATAATAATAATAATAATAATAATAATAATAGTAATAGTAATAGTAATAGTAATAGTAATAATAATAGTAATAATAATAGTAATAATAATAGTAATAATAATAATAATAATAATAATAATAATAATAATAATAATAATAATAATAATAATAATAATAATAATAATAATAATAATAATAATAATAATAATAATAATAATAATAATAATAATAATAATAATAATAATCTTTATTGTCATTGTACTAAAATTACAATGAAATTGGTTATGCTAGAGCAGAGGTTCCGAAACTTGGCAACTTTAAGACTTGTGGACTTCAACTCCCAGAATTACTGGGAGTTGAAGTCCACAAGTCTTAAAGTTGCCAAGTTTGGGAACCTCTGTGCTAGAGAATACAGCAGGGTTACTTTTCAAGGTATGAATTTAAATATACAGGTAGTCCTCAAGTTATGATCACAATTGAGCCCAAAAATTATGTTGCTAAGTGAAACATTCAATGACTTTTCCCCATTTTGTGACTTTTCTTGCCACGGTTGTTAAGGGGATGCAGTTGTTAAGTTAATAACATGATTGTTAAGTGAATCTGGCTTCCACATTGACTTTGCTTGTCAGAAAGTCGCAAAAGGAGATCACATGAACCTAGGACATTGCAACCGTCATAAATATGAAACACCTACCAGCAGCTGAATTTTGATCATGTGACCATGAGGATGCTGCAATAGTTGTAAGTGTGAAAACTGCCATAAGTCACTTTTTTAAGTGCCACTGTAACTTTGAAAGGTAAATGAACTGTTGTAAGGTGAAGACTACCTATGTTTGAAACAGTCTGTGGGTATTCATGAATTATGGTCTAAAGCTAAGGACCCAGCCTAACATAAATACATAAGCACTAACACATCAGTAGTGGGTTCCGGATCTGATTGCAACCCGTGTGGTGCAATGTGGCCCGGTGTCCACCACATGAATGTGCGCAGCATGTGCGCAGATGCATGCAGCTTGCGCATGCATCCTTACCTCCTGCGACGCCTGCGCAAGCCTTTGTGATGCTCCAGGTGCTCGGTGGAGCATTGCGAAGGCGTCATGTGCACCATGGACATGCGCTGAAGCACCGGAGAGGTCAAATACAGGTAAGGAGGGCAGGCTGGTGGGTAGGTCCTCCGGAGCACTGTACTGGAATGGTACCCGATGCTCCCGGCAGGCACCGATATGCCCGTACTGGGCGTACTGCCTGCAACCCACCACTGCAACACATACAAATGTAAGATATATGTTCATAACTGTTCTGAGATTTCTGATTGCTGCTCCCATTCTCTGGAACAGCATCCTCCTGGAGATACACTTTGCCCCAACCCTACTGAGTTTCAGAAAAGCAACACACGTAGGTGTTACAGGTGTTATATCTACCTTATATGCCACTCGATCGTTTCTCTCTCTTGTAGTTGTTTCCAGTATCATATTGTCTCTCTAGGATTCATCTCTATTGTTCCTGTGATGCATTTTCTGTTTCTGTTGTATTACTCACTCACTCTAGTAAAATGGTTTCTGCATAGTGATGGCTTGTAGCGTGCTTACTTGCTCTACATCAGGAGTCCCTTCGGGGAGAGAGAGCGGGTTATAAATTTATTTATTTATTTATTTATTTAGGAGTGTCCAAACTTGGGAACTTTAAGACTTGTGGGCTTCAATTCCCAGAATTCTCCAGCCAGCATGGCGTTTCTACATGAAACAATAGGCTTTTGAGATGGAGACAAATTGATTTGCAATTCTCCTGCTATATGAGTGTAACTGACTAGATGTTTTTTTGGTCTTTCCTCAGTTTTTATATGGTCATTTTGTTTTGTTTATCTTATTGTTATTCCATTATTTTAACTGTGTTTACATAGTTGTAAACCATTTGCAGTCTACTTAGATTGAAAAGGCATATATGCCTAGTACAATAAACAAAGAAATGAGAGAGCATATCCATTCTTTTTTAGAAGTAGAGCAGCTGAGATGTAATCCGTTTCTGGTCCATTGGATGGAGAGGAATGGTCAGCAACCTCAAGAGGCAGCAAAGTTTGAGGATGGAGTCCCAAAGGCGCTTTTTCAAAAGGTGACTGGATTTTCTTTCTTTTTTCTTGAAGACCTTTCGCTTCTCATCCAAGAAATTTCTTCAGTTCTTGAATGATAAGCGAAATATTTTCAAGAAAAAAAAAAGAGAAAGTCTAGTTGCCCTTTGAAAAAGCACCTTTGAGCAGCCATGATTGAGTATTTCCACAGACATTTGAGGAAGGAGCTTCTATGGCATGCAAGGTGTGGTCAAGTGATGGTGCATTAGCTGTGTGGTTTCCACCCGCCACTCTGCAAAAAAAAAGTGCTTTGGATGACACTATAGCAGGGCTGTCAAACTCCAGATGTGTCATGTGCTGGCCGTGTGTGGTTTAGCAAGGGGGGGGGAGGAAGTCCGATACGTCACATGATGCCGCTGTGATGCCATGAGTTTGGCACCCCTGCATTATAGGATTGCCGCATATATTGAAATTTGTGCCACATATTTTCATGTTTGCTGCCATTAAGCTCAGGATCAACTGCATTGTGATTTGCATGCATATCAACAAACCCAACGATTCTATTTTATATCAGTGATAGCCGCGGAAATGTAGTTGGTGTATGCAGACCTTTGATTCAAGTTAGACTTTTATAGCAATGTGTTACAAAAATAGCATTGTTGCTTTATTCAAAATGGAGGCTCTGGAAGCAAGATTCTGTTAAATATTGAAACATTATCATTGGAAAATTAAGTGTTCCATCACCATCCATCCTAAGATCAGGATGTGGTTTAGGTTTAACTCTAACTAAGGTAGACAATGGAATCCAGATGTCAGTTGCCCAAGGAAGCAGTTATAATCTGGTGGAAATCTGACGTCAACAAGCTAATATCAAGGCCTTCCAACCTTTTGAATTGCCTGTTATCTTGATGTACTCAAATGCAGCTGGGTTGGTTCTCAGAAATGAGCCTAATTTGGTTTCTATTTGGCAGTTACTGTGCTTCAGCGATTCAGCATATTGTCCTATTTGAAGGGCAGCTGGGTCCAAATTCAAGTAATAGCTTTCCCCACCACTTAAGAAAACTGCTGTATTTGATAATGCACAAATAGCACTGCCCAAGCTAAACAGGATTTTGAAACTCAATTTCCTACTTCCTTTTGCTAAAATAATCTCTTAAAAACTCAAGTGCAGAGCTGATTTGGTAACAGTTATCCCACTAAGCACTCATCTTATAGTGATATAAAAAAGATCTTTAAAAGCTTAAGATCCTCTACAAAGGTTGACTGGGATATGCACTCAAAGGGTACAGTATAGGCTAGGCAGTGCTTTGTATTTAAAGGGAAAAAAGACATGTAGCAATTGTCAGCCGCTCCTTAAAGCAGCTGCATCTTTTTAGACAATCATGTTCGGTTTAAGGAATTGTTACCAGAATAGCTACATCCATATGCACTCTGAACCACCTTTTTTTTGCTTTGACACTGAAGTGCTGTTAGAGGTGATATAAAATGTAACACGTATTTTAATTACTTAAAATATCTGTTCCCATGATGGACTTATATTCAGTCAGCCATTCATCCAATCAAATTTCTGAAAGCACAAAATTGTACTAATTGGTCCAGTATCATCCTATAAGGCAGTATTTTTCAGCCCTGGAAACTTGAAGATATGTGAACTTTACACATGCAGGGGAATTCTGGAGTTGCTGTCAGCATATCTTCAAGATGTTAAGGCTAAGAAACTTTGTTTAGGGAATTCAAGCTCCCTCCCCCCATTTTCTTCAGGAAGTGATAGTATTCTATGAGCCTCTCAGTGGTGGGATTCAATTTTTTTTACTACCAGTTCTGTGAGCGTGACATGGCTTGGTGGGCGTGGCAGAGGAAGGATACTGCAACATCCCCATTTCCACCCGACTCTAGGGGAAGGATGCTATAAATTTTCCATTTCCATCCTACTCCAGGGCAAGGATACTGTAAAATCCCCATTCCCACCCCAGCCCACTAACCTGCTTTCCAGCTCCATTCTCCTGTGCAGGGCAACAGAAGAAGACCCAGCCGATCAGCTGGGATGCCGATCAGCTGGGACTCTGGAGGCAGCAAATTGATGGGGGCAGAGCCAGCCAGAGGTGGTATTTGCCGGTTCTCTGAACTACTCAAAATTTCCACTACCGATTTGCCAGAATCTGTCAGAACTGGCTGAATATCCTCTCTGGAGCCTCTTCATTAACAGTCCTGGCAAGGCCCTTCCCATTGGTCAGGTAGCTAGGAGAAGGTGTGATGCCCCAGTCAATTATTCTCTGGCAAATATATGCCATGTGGCTGGCTTTGGCAATGAATTCTGAAATAGTAAGATTTGCTTTTTCAGCAAGGAGCATCTGAATGGATTTTGGGGCTCTTAGAGCCTGATTTACTGGGTTGGGTTAGTGAAAGCTGGGAATCAGCAAAGTCCATGGTGGTAATAAATATCAAGATGGCAATCGTGACTATGTGAAACCTCAGCCTCTTTCTATGTGCAGGCAATGTTTATTTTTATTAATTAATTTTGGTTAATGTATATGGTTGCCTTTCTCATATGACTCTGAGCAGTGGACAAAGTTAAAAATAGCAATAGCACTTGGACTTATATACCCCTCCAGGGTGTTTTACAGCCCTCTTTAAGCAGTTTACAGAGCCAGCATATTGCCCCCAACAATCTGGGTCCTCATTTTGCCGACCTCAGGAGGATGGAAAGGTTGAGTCAACCTTCAACCGGTGAGAATCAAATCGCTGGCAGAACTAGCCTCCAATACAGCATTCTAACCACTGTGCCACCACAGCTCCGTGTGGCGACACAGTCGTTAATTTGTCAAAAATACCAAAACAATACCACCAAATAACCAAAACAATATGATAAAATAACCCAAAAGATGACAAAAAAATAAGAATCATTTTAAAAAGCACAGTCTGTGGGCAGAGCACTCAGTTTCCCTAGCAATGGAGCTACATTTCAGACTCCAGACCAGTGATGGGTTCCTACCGGTTTGGACTGGTTCGGCCGAAGCAGTAGTGGTTTGGTGGCCTGGGTCACTGGAACTGGCAGTGACCCAGACCTGCCATGGCCCTGAACTGGTTCTCCTACAGCAGCGTCATCTTGATTTTCGGTTCTGCGCATGCGCAGAACAATTTTCCTTGCATAAATTTATTTTTCCCCCATTTTTTTTGTTTTGCGCATGCACACACCTATTTATGTGCAAATGAGCACACACGTGGAGCGCACTTATTTATTTATTTTTCTTTTATTAAATTTACACCCCGCCCTTCTCCTAAAAAAGGACCCAGGGCGGCGCACAGGCATCATTAAAAACATACAAAAATACAAAAATACAAAATTGTTAAAAACAAATTAAATATTCCCTGTGCTAAAATTGATAAAACTCTAAAATTTAAAAATTATCCCTATAAAATTATCCCTATAAGAGTCAAAACGGGGGATTATGCTAGGCCGGCTAGATGAAATAAATGAGTTTTAAGACGTTGGCGGAAAAGGCGGAGGTCCACGACGGTGCGTAAATCGGGGGGTAGGTCGTTCCAGAGGGCAGGGCCCGCCACAGAGAAGGCTCTTCCCCTGGACACCGCCAACCGGCATTGCCCGGCCGACGGTACCCTGAGAAAGCCCTCTCTGTGGGATCGGATCGGTCGAAGGGATGTATGGGACACTGTTGAGTCTTCGACCTCCTCCCTGTAGGCTTGGTAACAGCCAGTCGCGTCTGATTGGCTCAGACGCGACTGGCTGGAATTGGGTTGCTGGGCGCTCTGATTGGTTCCCCGCTTGACAGCTCTTCCTTAAATAGCTGTCAAGCGGGGAAGCCCCTGTCTACCGCACTTTTCCTACTTGTATATACGTTCTGCTGTTTGCTGTGTTTTTTGCCAATAAACGGCTGTTGTTTCTGACTAGCCTGTGTCCGGACTCCCTCTATCTCAGAATCTAACACGCACTTCTGACATGCATGCAAGCAAAAGTTTTATGCACATCAAACTGGCAGTAATGCCGGCAGCAACCTACCCCTCCTCCAGACCCTCAAGTTGCTTCACAAGGTCAGCATGGTGAGGGCCAATCAAGTCTCTGGGAAGATGATGCTTCCAAAGGACAGTTGCTGCAGCAGAAAATTGACACATATACAAGCGATGGAAGACTTCAGTGTTGACTTTTATGACCCTTATCCAATGAACACCCCTACTGTGCATAAATCCTTTTGAATTTTGCCTCTGATTTTCTTTGTTTATCAACTTCTTAACAAACAACGTATAGTCAATACAATTCTTTGGTCTTTTTTCCCAATCCTCAACATTTGATGGATATTTTCAGGTGTTTTGAGGCTTTTTTTTAATGCTTCTCTTACTCTTCCCTGTCTTGTTCATACTTTCAACAAAACAATTACTATGAACATGTGCATATTTATTTATACAGCTATCCATCCAAATTATTGAAGTGTCACATTAATATGTCTCAGCAGGTGGCACTGTCTGTCTGACCTTTGTCATGGTTTGAAAGCTAAGCAGGGTCATCTATGGACAGTGTTTGGATGGGAACATACAAAGGAACAAATCAACATGGTGGTAGAATGCAAACTGTTGGTATCATTGTCAAGAAAACTACACTGACATGACCATACAACATGGAGCTCCATTTGATTCAAAAGGAGAATTTTTTTTACAATTAATACCTACCTTTTTACATCTTTTTCAACAAGTACAAAATGTAAACATAATCATTTCAATTAATTCAAACATTTAGTCTTCTTTGTCTTGTGTAGCTTGTTGGTTTCAAATCGTCTCAGAAGAACGAAAGGAGGTCCCAAAGCAGATTTTTGAGAGCAAATACTGAGCTTCAGGGGAAAAGGAGATACATCTTCTTTAGTCTGTTGATTTGACAGGCCTTAAAATTGTACAGTACATAAATGAATTGACAAAGCTAGCTGAAATTGTGTCTAGTCATACATAGACACAAATATAAACATTCCCATAGCCAGTAACACAAAACGTACTGCCAATTACATAGAGCAAACATAGCTAGTGCCATGCGTAAGCAGAAACCATTTTTTGTCTGTCTGTCTGCCTGTCTGTCTGTCTGTCTCTATCTTATCCATCCATCCGTCCATCCGTCGCCATTTTGGTGGAAAAGAAAAATATTCCTTTTTTTCTGAATGTTCTGAAATGCTGGTATCTTTTAAAGTAATTTTAAAAAAATGCATGTACATGCATGTAATACATTTATGTATTACTCGCCGCCCCGAGTCCCTATGTGGTGAGATGGGTGCGGCTTATAAATTTGAATAATAAATAATAAATGTGCAGATTCAGAATAACCCAGCTGTTTAGGGGAAGGAATTGGAGAATTGATCAATGCCTATACTCCTGCCAAAACCAGCTTGCTAAAATCCCATAGAGGGAAACTGCTCAGAAGCATTCCGTCCTTGGGGAGATCTGTACTGGATCTTTCTGCCAAAAGAAATTGTCTCAGAGGAATAAGAGCAAAAACAACAGGGGGAAAGGAAATAACACACAGAATGGTAACATCATCTGGATGCCCCCCGAAACTGGCTGGAAGAAGTCTGCCCATTTCATGTTGCATTCAAATTACCAAAAAGCCAAGGCTTAGATTCAAACTGCCAGATCATAAAGGAAAGACGGCTGTTTCCCACACCCTCCTTCTGTACCAAGAAATCAAATCAGCTCCAGAAGATTAGGGATCAACTGGAGTAGGAGGTAGGGGGCGGGCAGAAGCCACTATTAATAGATCAAGGGAATCATTGAAAAGCTCCTTCTCCTTCATGTGTGGGTGGTGATATCCTTGGACCAAAAGATCATGAAATTTGTTTGTTTGGAAAAGTTCATCCATCGCTACTTTTTAAAATAGTAACTACTGTATTTTACCAACCACAAGCCAAACATGCAGTGTTTTTGTTTTTGTTTTAAGCACAAGGATTTGTTCTTTTGCCATGTTGAACGAGGAATGTTTTTTTTTAGTGGATTACAAATCAATCACTTTAATACATCTACTTCTTTGCCTGATAGCTATCATTTACTGGGAAATAAATAAATACATCGACTGTAAAATAAAAATTACTTCCAGGTGAGTTTTTGTTCAAGCTTTCAGCCGCACAAAGAAGAAGTGAAGAAACTTGTGATATGGTGCATGGAACTTCTCACAAAATGTTGTTGTATATACAGTAAATATTTTATCTAGGGCAAAAAATTGAAGTGGTTGAAAATACCAGTGAGCCAACATAATTTTAAAATAATTCTCACTTTCCAGCTTTGAAGTGGGCTGATAGCATTTCAACTTATCCCTCAAACTGAATCTGACTTTGTAGATATTTTTTTTTTAAGGCTAGATGCTGAGCTTAAATGAACCCTTATATTTTGCCAGTGGTGGCTTGCAGGCAGTATGCCATGGTATGGGCGTACCTGAGCCTGCTCAGAGCACTGGATACAGTTCCGTTCCGGTGCTCCAGGGGCCTCACCTGCCTGCCCTCACTCCTTACCTGTGCTTTATGCGGTTCCGTGCAGACACATGGTGCATGCAGCGTCTGCGCAACGCTCTGCTAGGCAGCTGGAGCATTGCGGAGGCTTGCGGAAGCATTGCAGGTAAGTACGACGCATGCCCATGCCGTGCATGTGCAAACGCCCATATGAGTGGCCCAGGCCCGTTCCAACTGTACCAGTTGGAACAGGATCTGGAACCCGCCTCTGAGTCAATGTCACAGCCTATATTACTAAACAACGTTTGGTTAGCCAATTTATGGAACAGAGGACCTAAACTGTTCTGGTATTATCAACTCTCCCTTGTTTTAAACAACCAAACATAACCCTTTCAGTGATTAGAAAACACCAAGGAGAATAGCCGCCATGAGAATAAATGAAGTGAATATGCAGTCATTAGCAGACATTAACTTTTTTTTTTTTTTGAAAAAAAGTTTTATTGGTTTTAACAATTTATATTAGAAAAAGGGTAAGTAAGGTAGTATATAATATTTGGAGCTTCCACATCGGGTTTGATGACCGCCTCCGAGTCTTCATACATATTCAATTAAAAAAAATTATTAAAGGGAAGGGGTACATACATTTTAAAATCATAAATTTTCATATTATTTTATACATTCAATTACTTTGTAGTATTGACATCCGTACAGGAATTACTAAAGAAATATAACAAATTATTTTTGCGATCTGAGCCTCTTTGCTATAGTCTCTTCCTCCTCCACCCCACCAGCAGGCGGACCCGTGGCCCCTCCCGTTCCCATCTCATCGTCATCCAGGATTGAGGAGTGTTCTTTAAGAAAGTTATGCGCCTCTTCAACTGTTTTGATTCTAACTCTTCCTCCCTCCCAGAATACCAGCATCCCTTCAGGCATCAACCACTTGAACCACACCCCCTTTTTGAATAATTTTTTAGTTAAGAAGGAATAATTCCTTCTTATATCTCTTATTTTCTTTGGGATCTGCTTCAATATGGCCACCTCGTTTTGCTGATACATCAAAGGGCCCCCTCTTTGCGCTCTCAGTATCTCTTCTCTCGTTGACCTTCTTATTAATTTAATATGTATCTCTCTGAGTACCTCATTTATTCTTGCAAATGCTGAATTAATTCTGTAAATCAAATCAATGTCCCCCCAAATAAATTCCTTATCTTTCTTAATATAATCCGCTAACATAGTAGCCATCAGCTCTCGCAAATTCTCATTCGGTAATTCTGGAACATTCTGAAATCTTTAAAAAAAAGACATGCGTTCAAAATCAATTTTAGACATTTGACCAGTAATATCTGTAAGTTCTTTCTTAAAGTCTTTTATCTCTTCCTTCACCTCAACCACCCCTCCTTCCAGCCCCACAATTTTTTGTTTATTATTTGTTATTTCTCTTTGCGCCTCCAATAATTCCAATCTTGTGCTTAAATTGTCTTTCCGGATTTGTTGCATTTCATTCATTATCCTTTGAAACATCTCCTCTACATTTAATGGCTGAGGGCTTGGTGATTTAGATTCCTCTACTTCTGTTTCCTTCTGTAACATAGCTGAAATCTTTGGTTGTGAGGATGGGCTGGGTCTTGTAGATGCTGGAGCAGAGCTTGATTTCCCAGATGGAGGTTTCCTCGATGCCATAATTAAAGTTTTAGGTGTTAGTACGTAGAGAAGAAGAAAGGGAAGAAAAAATTGCGCTGTTGGGCGGGCAGTCTGTGAAGTCCGAGACAAAAGCAGCTGGAGTTCAAATTGAGTTTACAACGTCCAGAGAGAAAAGGGAAAAAAAGAAAAAAAATTTCAAACAAAGCAGAAAGTTTCACTAAAGGAGAGAACACCGAAAGACACCAGAGCAGGTCCTTTTCTTATATATTTTAAAATTAGTCTAATTTTGTTGAAATAAAGGAATGCTTATTTTCAAAAAGAAAAAGTTCCATCCTGAGAACAAAGAGAACGCCATTTTCCGCCTTGCCGGCAGGGTGGACAAAGCAAAAATAAAAACAATCAATTTAAAAAGTAGCAAGGCTCAAGATACATTGTTTAACAGCAAATCCCTTGGTTAACAAGAAATTTCCTTTTTCAATAAATCCGACGGAAGTCACTTTCACTCTCTCCGCAGCGCAGGACTCTTTATGCAATGCCGCTTTATTTCCAGGGGGGTTGTTTCCAACTCCCCCCTATCTTCTCTTTCCATCAAATTGAATGTAAAAAAAAAGTCCAAATAAGGCACATACCATTTTTTTTAAATCCGGAACCTCGGCGCAGCCATTCAACCCCGGAGTTTCAGCTCCTTCTTACATCCTCCATGTTCCAGCGTCTTCGGCGAAGGGGAAGCTCCCCCCGTGAAAGTTCCCCAGCCCCTAGGGCAAAGCGGGAGCAGCCCCCCCGACCGCCATCGGGATGGGGGCCCTCACCACAAGCCGCCCGTGCAGAGGGGGGGATTTTAAACCTCCCCCCCGCGCCCAAGAGCGCAGCTGAGGCAACACAGTGGCGGACGTGAGAATCCACGTCCGTCCGCGTCCGAAGCCAGAAATGATCTGTCAGACATTAACTTTTAAGATACACTATATTGCCAAAAGTATTCGCTGACCTTTACTCACATATGAACTTACAGTAAGTGACATCCCATTCCTAATCCATAGGGTTCAATATGACGTCGGTCCACTGCGCACTGTTCTTGAGCTAATTTGAAGGCCACATGAACTTTGGAGGTCTATAGCGATTGACTCTGCAGAACGTTGGCGACCTCTTCACACTATGCGCCTCAGCATCTGCTGACCCCGCTCCGTCTGTTTACGTGGCCTACCACTTCGTGGCTGAGTTGCTGTCGTTCCCAAACACTTCCACGTTCTTATAATACAGCTGACAGTTGACTGTGGAATATTTAGGAGCGAGGAAATTTCACTACTGGATTTATTGCACAGGTGGCATCCTATCACAGTTCCATGTTGAGTTCCTGAGAGCGATCCATTCTTTCACAAATGTTTGTAACAACAGTCTGCATGCCCAGGTACTTGCTTTTATATACCTGTGGCCATGGAAGTGATTGGAACACCTGATGGATTATTTGGATGGGTGAGCAAATACTTTTGGCAATATAGTGTACGAATTAATATATTAATTATATTAATAAGATAACAATAATTCATGATGTGGTTGCTAAAAATGACAGCAGCGTCAAACTATTCTCATTAGATACAATTTGTCTTTTTTCTTGATCACCGTACACTCCCATCTCATATAAGCATATCCAAAGCTCTTTGTCCGGCCTGCAGCCATATTCCCTTTTGGATCTTTGGCCTGCCACACTTTCTATTATTCTACTATGCCATTTCTATTGTCGGAAAATGGGAGGGGGATGGTATGGAGTTAAATCCTATGTAGCCAAAACAAAATTCCTTTCTAGAAAGCCAAGGTCATCCTTTGTCTCTGCACCTCTACATCTGATCAGAACTGGATGGGTGGAACTGCCAGCACAGCAGTGGAAGATTGGACCATGTGATGGACTTGTGGGTATGAGGGTAAAATCTTGAACTTTCAACTGGGTGGGGGAAAACCAGGAAGCTTTCAGATTTGGTTTTTCCCAGATGTGCCAACATGGCTTTCTTAATAAATTGGAACTTTGAGCAATACTTTGCCTTGGACTCTGAATTAATTTTTGGATGCTATTTGGAACTCTGACACTCTTGTCTTCCATTTCAAATTTTGAACAAGAAGTCACTCCTCCCTCATTTTTCTAACTTGACTTTGTAAGGGAAGAAGACAGAGATAAAGCCAGAATGAGTTGACGACTGATTCTTGGCTACGCTATTACATTTGCTGTAATCTCATCACTCCTCATAGATCATTGTGTCAACTAGATGCCTCTTGTATTGTCATAACATTTGCATTTTTCCTCCATGTGTTGGAATAAACACATCCTTCTGCTGTTCATGGTCGGGCAAATATTTCAATTTGGCTGAAAAAGAGGCATAGACACTGCCTCCAGGTTTTTGTTCCCTGACTGCCACATATCCTGCTGGAAAGTCTATGGCAACATGTTTGTATTGGTTGGGATGAAAAAGCCGAAGTCTCTCTCTGACCCAGGACCCTGTTTTGTTAGATTGTGAGGAAAATTGTATGAATCTTTAAACTAAATGTGCTAATCTTGGGGAAAGTAAAGAACAGGGCTAGTTGCAGAGTCAAAGTCTTTCCAGCTCCAAAGTTTCTGTCTGATTATTTTTAAACGTATGTTTTTATGCATTTTCAAAACATACCGTCTAATACTGGATATTGTGATTCAGTTTCAGTGCACGTTTTACTTACACTTGGCTAATCTGACCTATATTTGTGCAAAACCAAATGAAAGTAATGCTCCAATTTGCCTGTTCCTAAAGGCAAAATTAATTGATGTTTAAGTATATGAACCAAACATACCTCTCTCTCTTCCTTCAAAGCAGTTCTTCATATTTTTCATTAAAGGCCTTCTCCAATAAATCTGAGATTAAAAGAAAAACAAGATGTAGACAATCGGATAGTGGAACATCTGCATTTGAAATATGAGCTATACCGCTGGGTACCAAACTGAGTTTAATATAAAGAGTGTGAGCTGTTTGTCTGCTTTATTGGAGATTAAGCCTTTTAGCCACTTAGCATTTATATTTTAGAAATGATCTCATGAGAATGACCTGGTATGGCTCTCGAGAAGTTCTTAACAGTGAGGCCTTGTGATGGCTTATCTCTGGAATCAGCTTCCACCCCCCTTCAAAATCCAGACGATTCTTCCATCATTGCTGGGGAATCTCTTCCTAGTCTCTCCGGGCAGGAAGTTTCAAAGAGGAAATTAGTGCTCGTCTTAAATAAAAGGCAAGATAAGTGTTCTTTTATTGATCCCTTGGTGGTCTGACTCATAAATTCTAACTGGGATTGCCAGAAAACTCTCTCTCTCTCTCTCTCTCTCTCTCTCTCTCTCTCTCTCTCTCTCTCTCTCTCTCTCTCTCTCTCTCTCTCTCTCTCTCTCTCTCTCTCTCTCTCTCTCTCTCTCTCTCTCTCTCTCTCTCTCTCTCTCACACACACACACACACACACACACACACACACACACACACTCTTACTTTCCCCCTTACTTTGTCTTGTTTTTATTCTCAGACAGTTTAGAGGGCAAGGCAGGGAGAGACAAAACCATGACACATCTTTGGCCCAGTGTGATAAAAGCTACCAGCTTGGAACCAACTCAAACGTTTTGCTGAAACAATTATGTTGAAAACAGAAGAGAGCAAGTGACATTTGTTTAGTGGCAGCAATAAGAGAATTAGATGGAGAAATGCTTGTTGGAATTTGTATGTATGTATGCATTTATTTATTTATTTATCCATCCATCCGTCCGTCCATCCATCCATCCATCCATCCATCCATCCATCCATCCATCCAGCCATCCAGCCATCCAGCCATCCAGCCATCCAGCCATCCAGCCATCCAGCCATCCAGCCAGGGGTGGGTTCTGGCAGGCACTACTGCTGGTTCGCTCATGGGCGCACTGTAGGTGCATGCCCAGTGCAATAAAAATTATTCTGTCCATGCGCAGAAGAGAAAAACAAGATGGCGCCGTTGTAGGAGAATCGGTTCAGGGGTGTGGCATGCCTGCATCACTGCCAGTTTCAGCGACCCAGGCTGCCAAACCACTCCGGTTCGGCAAAACCGGTCCAAACCAGTAGGAACCCACCACTCCATCCATCCATCCATCCATCTATTTATCTATCTATTTGTTAGAATGAATATATGTAAGTGGCAGGATCTCCCAGTCCTATTACAAGATAAATTTACTTTCAGTTTTTCTTAAGAACTTTATTTCACATTTGAAGATTTGTCAGGTAGCAAGTTTTTTATTTATTTATTTATTTGCTAGTTGGATAGCCAGGGTGATCTTTTCAACAAATTTAGATGGCTTTTAAAGTCTTTAGTACTTTACTTTAAAAAAAAAAAAAGCTTCACTTTTAATTAAAAAGAGGTATGAATCTTCTATGTATTCTATATGTTGTATTGCTGTGGGGGAAAAGGGGGCTGTAGTCATTTGGATCATTTGTTCATTGAAAAGTAAACATAATTCCCAGAATTGAGTTGAATTTTAAGGAAGTGTATTATTCTACTGATTGCCATCCTCACCCACTCCCACTGTATATGCTTGGCTTTGTTCCTCCTACAGATATCACCCTATGCTCATCTCAACTATGATACATCTGGCAGCACTTTTCAAGAACTATCTATCCAGTCTGGATTTTGAGAGTCACCTGCTTCAACTTCACTCCTCTTACGTGGTTTGTGAATTGGCAAATCTTCTCCCCTTTAGGAAATACAGGAAGTCTTCAATTGAACCCAACATTTATGTTGTTAAATGAGACAATTGTTAAGTGAGTTTTGCCCCATTTTACCACCTTCCTTTCCACAACTGTTATTATTTATTTATTTATTTATTTATTTATTTATTTATTTATTTATTTATTTATTTATTTATTTATTTATTTATCGTATTTGTATACCGCCCTATCTCCCCAATGGGACTCAGGGCGGTGCACAGAAAGGATAAAAAGACAATACATACAATAACAATATAAAAGAGGATTAAATTTAGGAGTCTGTGCTAAAATTATGGTTAAAAACTTTTAAAATCACTAAGTTAAAAACATACCGTTAAAAATATACCGTTAAAACTATGCCAGGCCGGCCACATAAAATAGGTGTGTTTTTAGTGCCCGGCGGAAGAGGCGCAGGTTCGTGATGGTGTGGAGGTCGGGGGCAGGTCGTTCCAGAGGGCGGGGCCTGCCACGGAGAAGGCTCTCCCCTGGGAGTCGCCAGCCGGCATTGTCCGGCCGACGGCACCCTGAGGAGGCCCTCTCTGTGGAAGCGGACAGGTCGAAGGGAGGTATGTGGTAGGAGGTGTTCCCGCAGGTAACCAGGACCCGTGCCATGGAGCACTTTGAAGATGGTTACTTACACCTTGAAGCGCACCCGGAAGGCCACAGGCAGCCAGTGCAGCTCGCGCAGGAGAGGTGTTATATGAGAGTATCTTG